>CM057232.1:43759471-44359471 GCA_029891385.1 Erythroxylum novogranatense | reverse complement strand
AATCATACTTCTTTCATCAAAATCAAATGATCACTTAGCACATTCTCACAAATTCACTCTTATCTTTACAAACTCAGATCAATTTCTTATTCATACTCATACCAAGTAAGATCATATTCGGGCTCGATACTATAAATGTTGGATCCCGCATCAAACCCAACTACTTATACGTAACGGAAACCAAGCAAACGGAAACGAAGGAAGCGGAAATTTCGGATCGACAACAAAATGCGAAGTTTAACAAATCCGAAAGTAGCGAAGCGGAAGCAAATGCAAATCGAATCGAAATACAAACGCAAGCGGAAGCAAAAGCTAATCGAATCAAACGAATGATTCAATCGAATATAGCGGGTTAAATAATCGAATCTGGATCACAAAGCGGAACGAATAAGTTAAAGCGAGATCGAATCGAATGCAAATCGAATTCGGATAGAAAACAAAGTAAGCAAACAAATCAATGTAAACTGAAACACTTTCCGACATCCGTGCATAAGCAAAGAACAGGAAACAGAATCGCGTTGGGGATCCTAAGACGTTCCAAAATCCGTTATGAATTTTTTTTTCTTTCTTATTCTCATTCCTTATTCATTTCTTCTCTTACTCAAACACATTTAAAACATAACCATGCATCCAATTTCCAAAATTACACTTTTATCCCAAATCTTATCGAAAATTCTAAAGATAACTACCGCTTTATCCTAACTCCAAAATTCTCGCAAAGCGCGTAATACACTTCTATAATCTCAACAGACCTCGTAATCATCGGACACCCCGTCCCGAATCCCAACACCAGCAGTAAACACAAACCTAAAACTAATACTTCCATAATTCTCAAATCAATAAATACCAAACTCATAATTCAACTCATTTCCAAATTCATACATATAGATTCCCAAACTATTCATAATTTCATATACAAATTTCTCATTCATTCACAATACTCAACTTTATACACAAATACATTTTTCCAAACTTATCTAAAGCCATAAACATATTCATACACAAGATCCAAATTTCTCAAAAACCAACGTATTCAAATGTCGAAACTGACGTCTTGACATACGTCTTCACATTCTTTCATCCGATCTCCTGCTCGAAACCTGGAGATGGGGATGAAAGGGGGGGTGAGCTCGAAAGCTCGTGGATAACACATTTATAAACTGATAAATAAGCCGAAATCATTTTTAATAATCTTTTTGCCAAAAGGGCGAATTTTTTTTCAAACTTTATAATTTTTCAAACAATTTCTCAAACCCATTTTTTCATATTTTCAAACTTTTCATAATAATCTCCTTTTTTTCTCATTTTCAAAACTCCTGAATACTTCTTGAATTTTTCATAAATATGAATGCGAACACATAAACAAATCAAAACATATTACACATCGAATGGTGCAGCTAGTCCAAACAGAGCGTCTTGCTAGCCCCAGATAAGCGTCCTGCGATCGTGAACAGAACGTATTACACTTTCGCATGCGGTCCAATTATAGCCGTGAAGGAGTCCGAAATCGAGACTCCGTGCCACTATGGCACTGGAGAAGGCTATACACATAGACAATACGACTCACCAAGGACCTACCACACCCACATAACACATTCACAAGTTTAAAATCAAATTGCTCAAGGCACAAATTTCAAATCTTGATATTTTCACACATTCACATAATACATACAATTAAATCACTCAATCAATCAATCAATAACTTCAAAGACTTTACATAATTTAGCAATGCATACATAACAAAATGAACTTTCGAAATTTCTATTTTCTTTTCAAACATAATTCAAACATAATAATTTTTTCCAAATCCTTTGAAATCACAATTTCAAACATTAACCAACCTTTCTTTTCAAACACTTACTAAAACAATAATGTATCAAAATCCAAAATTTTGCTTTCTTCAATTTTGAAAATTGCTTTCTTTAATTTTTCAAAATTGCATAATGCTCACAAATCAAAATATAAATATGCTACCCACCTCAATTATTAGGAAACTTGATTTCAAGCTCCAATTGATCCTTGCTTTTCTCTTCCAAAATACCAAAACCTAAACCATAATCATCCAAATTTCACATCGAAAAATACTTAATTTTCACAATCAACTTAGGAATTCACCAATTCCATTTACATTCAAGTTATTTCAATTTCCAATTTTGAAAATCCCAATTTTCAAAATTGGCCTAAACCAATACACCCAAATTCAATCTCATAAAACATAATTTCTTCAAAATTAATCTCACAATTCATCAATTCACATTAATTCCAAACTATTTAAATCCTCAATTTCAAAAATCCCCAAATCCTAAAATTGGCCTAAACCAATTTATCCCAATTCAATACCATAAAATACCAATTCTTCAAAATTGATTTCATATATCATCAATTCATCATATTTCCTATAATTCTACACCAAAATATCTCAAAATTCTCAATCATAAAATTAAGCCTAAACCTTACTCAATTTTTCATCCAAAATTAAACCCAACCTAAAGCATATATTTCAAAATTAACTTCATAAATCATAAACCCATCTTATATGCCATAATTCTAAACCGAAAATTAATCAAAATCTCAAAGTAGAAAAATTTCTCTTACCTCTTTCTCTTCCAAATTCGAATTTTCTTGGTTCCTTAGGAAGCTCTCATCATTCTCCACTCTTTTCCTTCTTGGAAAAATCCCAAAAGCTTGAAGAATTGAGTAGAAAAATTAAAACTAACCTTTCTCTCTCCTCTTCCTCCATACCCGAATCTCCACTCTTCTTCTTTCTTCTTATTTCTCTTCTCCTCTTCTCTGGAAATTTCCAGCCACTTCATCGTTTTTAATAGCTCAAAACGACAATCATTAATGAGTTTCATTAATTGATGATCAAATGACCATTTTACCCTCCATTCAAAACTTAAAATTACACTTACTTGCGGTTTGATTCGCACTATCGATTTGAAGGAATTTGTCAAAACTTCCTTCTCGAGAAATGTTCCTCTCACTCATACGAATCCAACGCCACTGACCGCGCTCAATTCCGAGCACCACATCAAAAGTTACGTCTTGAAAAAGGCGGAAAATCCATATTCTAACACATTTCTTATGTACGATTATTTCCGTCCAAAATTTCACATTCTTATTCCCGGAATTGAAACTCGATGTCTTCATAACAATTGTAGCCTTATGTCTCTAGTTTAATTCAAAACAAGAATCGTCTCATTTCGATTCCCAAATCAAAAGTTATACTCAAATTACTCACAGGTGTTCCCAATCCAAAAATTTCACCCTAATCCAAACTTAAATTCAAAAATTAAAAGTCCTAAGGGCAAAATTGACATTTCATGTCTTCATATGATTTGTAGCCCCTTGTCTTATCTTTATTTCGCCTCAAGAATCGCTTCAATCGGATCTCTACAGATCCCGAATTTCACAAAACACTGAATCATGCTCGGAAAATTTCCCGACTCACTTTGATTAAATTAATCACCATTAATTTAACCTCAAAAGTTCACAAATTTCTTATAAAATGAAATTCAATGTCTTAGGAATCCAACGCAAAAAGAATCAACTCAATCGGATGTCGGACGGAAAAGATATAAGCAAAATAGTGAACAAAGGTCGGATTAAAAACAAAGAAATCAAAAATTTGAAACAAAACGGCGTCAGTGTAAGACGGACGCCCAACTCATGAGGCGAGGCGAGACTCATGAGGCGAGACGCCCGCGCTAGGAGGCGTCGCCTAGCGAGCGCAAGACAACATGAGGCGAGCCTTGCCTCGCGAGGCGAGTGTAACGCCCGCCTCGCCGAGGCGAGGCGTCGCCCTAGCAGAGCCAGATGGGCGCCCGCCTCGCTAGAGCGAGCCGTCGCCAGCGAGGCGCTAAACCTTTTTCCTTTTTTTTTTTTTTTTTTTTCACTAAACTCCCAAAATTCATAACTTTTAATCCGAACTCCGATTTTGACAAACTTAATCTCTATAGAAAGCTTGAGAGAAGCTCTAAATCTTCCAAGAAGAACATAAACTCAATTCGACTCCTACGGAGTCCATTTTCCGTCAAAGATACTATCCTCATCCAAACTTGTCAAAAAATCATAACTTAATATTCCGAGATCGAAAAATTTCATACTTTATATCGAATTAAAGATCAAATCAAATCCTTCAATTTCCATGAAGAACATCAAAGCTCAAGTAACCTCTAACTAGGTTAATTTCTCAGTCAAAGATTCAACCATAATAAAAGTCAAACCCGATCAAACATAAACTTTGACCGATCATAACTTTCACTCCCGATATCGAAAAATTACAAACTTTATGTCCACAAAAATCTCTTAACATAATCTACAAGTTTCATGTAGATCATTTTATCAAATTTTGCCTCAAACAAAAGTCAACTTTCAAAGTCAAACATTCTCTCTCCAAAAGTCAAACTTTCTAAATCCTTCAAATTTTCACACTTTTTCTTTCTAATTCTTGCTATATAGCTTCATTTCAATCAACTCATCCACTTGATCATAGTCAAATTGTCACTCAAGGTTCAGGGTCCAACATTTCTCCCCCTCTTAAAAGAATTTCGTCCTCGAAATTCATATTTACTTAACTTTCAAGTCACTCATTCTTGCATAAATTTCTTTCTAAACACTGATCATCAAGCACTTTCTTACTAATTTCTTTTCACAACTCATAATCAATTTCTTTTTCATCACATTTACTCTTCATACATATTCTCAATCTCTTCAAAATTTTCACTTCCTTAAATCATATATCACTCATATCATATCAACTTACTATATCTATAACTCATTATTTCTTCATATATGGGCACAAATTAATGGTCCATTTCTTAAGGAACCCTAATATGGTTCAATCATCATTATGTCATCATTCTTTCATCTATATCAATTCATCACAATTTATCAAGAAATTCTAATCTTAAGTTCCTCAACACACTTCGAAAATCGGTCATATTCTTAACACTCAAATCAAACCAATCACTTGAATTCATCAAATAGTCATACATATCAATTTTCAAATTCCTAAAAGCAATCATACTTCTTTCATCAAAATCAAATGATCACTTAGCACATTCTCACAAATTCACTCTTATCTTTACAAACTCGTATCAATTTCTTATTCATACTCATACGCCCAAGTAAGATCATATTACTGGGCTCTGATACCATAAATGTTGGATCCCGTTACCGAAACCCAACTACTTATACAGAACGGAAACCGAAGCAAACGGAAACGAAGGGAAGCGGAAATTTCGGATCGACAACAAAATGCGGAAGCGAACAAATCCGAAAGTAGCGAAGCGGAAGCAAATGCAAATCGGAATCGAAATACAAACGCAAGCGGAAGCAAAAGCTAATCGAATCAAACGAACAGATTCAATCGAATATAAGTTTAAATAATCGAATACGGATCACAAAGCGGAACGAATAAGCGAAAGCGAGATCGAATCGAATGCAAATCGAATTCGGATAGAAAACAAAGTAAGCAAACAAATCAATGTAAACTGAAACACTTTCCGACATCCGTGCATAAGCAAAGAACAGGAAACAGAATCGCGTTGGGGATCCTAAGACGTTCCAAAATCCGTTATGAATTTTTTTTTCTTTCTTATTCTCATTCCTTATTCATTTCTTCTCTTACTCAAACACATTTAAAACATAACCATGCATCCAATTTCCAAAATTACACTTTTATCCCAAATCTTATCGAAAATTTCGTAAAGATAACTACGCTTTATCCTAACCCAAAATTCCCGCAAAGGCGTAATACACTTCTATAATCTCAACAGACCTCGTAATCATCGGACACTCCCGTCCGAATCCCAACACCAGCAGTAAACACAAACCTAAAACTAATACTTCCATAATTCTCAAATCAATAAATACCAAACTCATAATTCAACTCATTTCCAAATTCATACATATAGATTCCCAAACTATTCATAATTTCATATACAAATTTCTCATTCATTCACAATACTCAACTTTATACACAAATACATTTTTCCAAACTTATCTAAAGCCATAAACATATTCATACACAAGATCCAAATTTCTCAAAACCAACGATTCAAATGTCGAACCGACGCCTTGACATACGTTTCACATTCTTTCATCCGATCTCTGCTCAAACACGGAGATGGGGATGAAAGGGGGGGTGAGCTCGAAAGCTCGTGGATAACACATTTATAAACTGATAAATAAGCCGAAATCATTTTTAATAATCTTTTTGCCAAAAGGGATTTTTTTTTCAAACTTTATAATTTTTCAAACAATTTCCTCAAACCCATTTTTTTCATATTTTTCAAACTTTTCATAATAATCTCCCTTTTTTCTCATTTTTCAAAACTCCTTGAATACTTCTTGAATTTTTCATAAATATGAATGCGAACACATAAACAAATCAAAACATATTACACATCGAATGGTGCAGCTAGTCCAACAGAGCGAGATGCTAGCCTCCAAGATAGCGGTCCTGGCTGATCGTGAAACAGAACGATTACACTTTCCGCATCATGCGGTCCAAGTATAGCCGTGAAGGAGTCCGAACGGACTCCGTGCCACTAATGGGCAGCGACTGAGAAGGCTATACACATAGAGACAACAATGACTCACCAAGGACCTACCACACCCACATAACACATTCACTGGCGAAAATCAAATTGCCCAAGGCACAAATTTCAAATCTTGATATTTTCACACATTCACATAATACATACAATTAAATCACTCAATCAATCAATCAATAACTTCAAAGACTTTACATAATTTAGCAATGCATACATAACAAAATGAACTTTCGAAATTTCTATTTTCTTTTCAAACATAATTGACCATAATAATTTTTTCCAAACTTTGGAAATCACAATTTCAAACATTAACCAACCTTTCTTTTCAAACACTTACTAAAACAATAATGTATCAAAATCCAAAATTTTGCTTTCTTCAATTTTGAAAATTGCTTTTAATTTTTCAAAATTGCATAATGCTCACAAATCAAAATATAAATATGCTACCCACCTCTAATTATTGCCTAAACTTGATTTCAAGCTCCAATTGATCCTTGCTTTTCTCTCTCTTCCAAAATACCAAAACCTAAACCATAATCATCCAAATTTCACATCAGAAAAATACTTAATTTTCACAATCAACTTAGGAATTCACCAATTCCATTTACATTCAAGCTATTTCAATTTCCAATTTTGAAAATCCCCAATTTTCAAAATTGGCCTAAACCAATACACCCAAATTCAATCTCATAAAACATAATTTCTTCAAAATTAATCTCACAATTCATCAATTCACATTAATTCCAAACTATTTAAATCCTCAATTTCAAAAATCCCCAAATCCTAAAATTGGCCTAAACCAATTTATCCCAATTCAATACCATAAAATACCAATTCTTCAAAATTGATTTCATATATCATCAATTCATCATATTTCCTATAATTCTACACCAAAATATCTCAAAATTCTCAATCATAAAATTAAGCCTAAACCTTACTCAATTTTTCATCCAAAATTAAACCCAACCTAAAGCATATATTTCAAAATTAACTTCATAAATCATAAACCCATCTTATATGCCATAATTCTAAACCGAAAATTAATCAAAATCTCAAAGTAGAAAAATTTCTCTTACCTCTTTCTCTTCCAAATTCGAATTTTCTTGGTTCCTTAGGAAGCTCTCATCATTCTCCACTCTTTTCCTTCTTGGAAAAATCCCAAAAGCTTGAAGAATTGAGTAGAAAATTAAAACTAACCTTTCTCTCCTCTTCCTCCATACCAGAATCTCCACTCTTCTTCTTTCTTCTTATTTCTCTTCTCCTCTTCTCTGAAATTTCCAGCCACTTCATCGTTTTAATAGCTCAAAACGACAATCATTAATGAGTTTCATTAATTGATGATCAAATGACCATTTTACCCTCCATTCAAAACTTAAAATTACACTTACTTGCGGTTTGATTCGACTATCGATTTGAAGGAATTTGTCAAAACTTCCTTCTCGAGAAATGTTCCTCTCACTCATACGAATCCAACGCCACTGACCGCGCTCAATTCCGAGCACCACATCAAAAGTTACGTATAAACAAAGGCGGAAAAATCCATATTCTAACACATTTCTTATGTACGATTATTTCCGTCCAAAATTTCACATTCTTATTCCCGGAATTGAAACTCGATGTCTTCATAACAATTGTAGCCTTATGTCTCTAGTTTAATTCAAAACAAGAATCGTCTCATTTCGATTCCCAAATCAAAAGTTATACTCAAATTACTCACAGGTGTTCCTAATCCAAAATTTCACCCTAATCCGAACTTAAATTCAAAATTAAAAGTCCTAAGGGCAAATTGACATTTCATGTCTTCATATGATTTGTAGCCCTTGTCTTATCTTTATTTCGCCTCAAGAATCGCTTCAATCGGATCTCTACAGATCCCGAATTTCACAAAACACTGAATCATGCTCGAAAATTTCCCGACTCACTTTGATTAAATTAATCACCATTAATTTAACCTCAAAAGTTCACAAATTTCTTATAAAATGAAATTCAATGTCTTAGGAATCCAACGCAAAAAGAATCAACTCAATCGGATGTCGGACGGAAAAGATATAAGCAAAATAGTGAACAAAGGTCTGATTAAAACAAAGAAATCAAAAATTTGAAACAAGCAGTCTGTCAGATGCAGACGGACGCCTAACTCATGAGGCGAGACGCCGTCATGAGGCGAGGCGTCGCCTAGCGAGGCAAGATTTCATGAGGGCGAGCCTTGCCTCGCGAGGCGAGTAGTAACGCCCGCCTCGCCAGGCGAGGCGTCGCCTAGCGAGGCGTCAGATGGGCGCCCGCCTCATTAGGCGAGCCGTCGCCCTAGCGAGGGCGCTAAACCTTTTCTTTTTTTTTTTTTTTTTTTTTTCACTAAACTCCCAAAATTCATAACTTTTAATCCCGAACTCCGATTTTGACAAACTTAATCTCTATAGAAAGCTTGAGAGAAGCTCTAAATCTTCCAAGAAGAACATAAAACTCAATTCGACTCCTACGGGAGTCCATTTTCCGGTCAAAGATACTATCCTCTATCCAAACTTGTCAAAAAAAATCATAACTTAATATTCCGAGATCGAAAAATTTCATACTTTATATCGAATTAAAGATCAAATCAAATCCTTCAATTTCCATGAAGAACATCAAAGCTCAAGTAACCTCTAACTAGGTTAATTTCTCAGTCAAAGATTCAACCATAATAAAAGTCAAACCCGATCAAACATAAACTTTGACCGATCATAACTTTCACTCCCGATATCGAAAAATTACAAACTTTATGTCCACAAAAATCTCTTAACATAATCTACAAGTTTCATGTAGATCATTTTATCAAATTTTGCCTCAAACAAAAGTCAACTTTCAAAGTCAAACATTCTCTCTCCAAAAGTCAAACTTTCTAAATCCTTCAAATTTTCACACTTTTTCTTTCTAATTCTTGCTATATAGCTTCATTTCAATCAACTCATCCACTTGATCATAGTCAAATTGTCACTCAAGGTTCGGGGTCCAACAATTCTACCATACGTTGCCTAGGTTCAAATTTCACATACAATTCATCATGCTTGTCTTAGGATGCTTTAATCCTATTCAAGAAATATGGCTTCCCCAACTCACCTCAAAAGAAGGTATACACTCTCTTAGCTTCAACAATCCTGGGTATGACCTCCTTGATTCAGAGCTCCCGAGCCTTTATATATAAAAAGGATTTAAAATGAAATTACTACTTAAACATAAATTTTCTATTTGTACACCCTCACATAAGTGTATAAAACACAACATCACTCCTTATAAGCTATAGAATTTGAACATTAAACTTCTCACAGGGTTACTTCCTTACTATTCATATTAGCTTCTCTTTTGTATTTTTAAAGGAATTTAATGCCTTTAATCTCATACTTACTCATTTTCAAACATAATTAAACACATCTTTATCCAAGCACATTAAGCCGTTACTCGTCAATCTAAACAATAATTTAAGTTCACTCTAAGTTGACATAAAAGTGTTTTCCAATGTAAACCATTATAAAGCCTTAAATCCTAAGCCAAGTTCACTTAGGCATTTTATCAAACACCTAATGTGCATGTTTTTCAAGTCACATTTCCAAGACTTTATCATAACAATTCATGCTCCTATCATGTCATATAGTAACACTTCCAATCAATGACACATTCCACCACTCACTTCAAACCAATTTCCTTCATTTAAGCTACATTTTATCAATTGTACTACTCATTACATTAATCCACCTCTTCTCCTTCATTTTGACCTAACCTTAACCAACACACATCTCCATTCAAACCAATTTCCTTCATTTAAGCTACATTTTATCAGTTGTACAACTCATTACATTAATCCACATCTTCTCCTTCATTTTGACCTAACCTTAACCAACACACATCTTCTCCATTCTTCATCATCAATTCACATCGTACATATATAATTAACACCATAGAATTCATTTAGACCATCAATTTCAAAAGATATTCAACAATTCACAAACTTTCACCTAAAGGGGACAATTTTGGTTTTGACTTAAAGAACCCTCTCTAGGACACATTTCATTCATCTAAACCATGTTTCATGCATATTCAAGCACGGAGAACAACATATCTTAACACCAAACTCAAAATCATAATGTAGAGAGAGGTGAGACAAAATTTACCTAAACTTTCCTTTGATGATATGTTGGCCCCCAATTTTTTTTTCTTGATAATGAACATGATTAGATTAATTTTGGGATCTTGTTAGATTAGTGTACGTTGGAATTAAGTAGCATGTTAATGTTAATGAGATTATGTTACATATGTGAATTGGATTAAAGTTAAAGTGATATGTTGCATAAGGGGTATTTCGGGGAGATCACTTAAGTGGGAAGGCTTTAAAGCTTTGAAAGAGGGGAAAAAATGGGAAGAGGAATTTATTGCCTTGCATTTTAGAAGCCAAAAATGTGGCGAGGAAGAACAAAATAGAGAAAGCACAAAAATAAGAAAGAAGGTAGAGAGAGTGTCGTGGGTTTAGAGAGAGAAGAGAGGTTTGAGCTAGGTCTTGATTTTTCTCAACCTTCAAAAGGAATTTTGAGAGTGATTAAGAAGGGAAAAAATAGAGGAAGATAAGAGCTTTCTTTTGAACTAAGCATTTCTTCATTTGGAGAAGATTTGAGGTAAGAGCATTTTAAGGCTTCAAATTTTTTGAAGGGATTTTGGTTTCAAGAGCTTAGAAAATGCACGGGTTTAAGAGTTCTAAGATCAATTTATACATTAGCTTCTTTGGGTTCTCATCTGAAAATCTCTATTGATTTGGGAATTTTATTTATGTTAAAGAAGGGGATCAAGAAGGACAAGAGGAGTAAGAGGAGAGACATTTTTGAACAAGCCAAAATCAAGGACTTTAAGGTGGGTTTCACTTTTATAGTTAAGTAATAAGCCAATAAAAGTTTTCTGTCAAGAAATGACAGCAAATAAATTTTGCAACTACCTCATTCATGTGCATTTAATGTTTTTTTCAAATGTTGCAAGATTGTGCTACATGCTTATACATGAGTTGTGTGATGACTTATAAAAAGTTGTTTTTACAAATGATGCATGATTATGAAACCATATTTTTGAAAATGGTTTTTATGGTATAACAAGTATATGAAAAGCAAATTTTCAAGAAAATGTGCCATTTTGGGCATCAAGCTTACAAGATTTTGAAACCTATATGTTATATGGGTTTGTGGTAGTTTCTTAAGAACTGTCACGTACACGTTGACCTAAGTATAGGCTTCTACTGCCTGCCCAATAGTGACATGGAGTTCCCTTAAGGACTCCCTCAAGAATTTACGACTACACAGGATCATTACATTGGAAATGTGTAGCTTGTCTTGTCTTGGACTTACCCAAACCATTTGATATGTTTATGTGTTCATGACAAGTTGATTTAAGTGATGCATTCATGATCTGCATACTCATGAATTTCTGAATTGGAAATGGCTTATAAATGTTTTTGCTTGTTATAAAATTATAAAATTGTTACCCACGGGCTTTAAGCTCACACCCTTCAATCTCCTCCCACATATTCAGGTGATGAGCAGGATATCGAGTAGGCCAAAAGGTCAAGGCAACACTCCTAGTTTTGATTATTTTGTATTTGAAGCAAGTTTGTAAAGCAAGGATTTAGTTGCATTTTGAGTAAATCATGTATCTTTTGGTATTTTGGAATTTTGATGTATTAATGTATTTACGGTTTGAAATGTCCACTAAAGCTTTGTAAAATTTTTATCTTTGTTGCAAATGGTATATGTTTGCATATTTACTCATGACTCTCTCAAGTTTGTACATTGAAATTTTCAAGTTTCACAAAGGAAAAATTCGTTTTCCAACTTGAAGGAAAAATCTGGGTTAATCTAGTTAAAAGTTATGGCCCTTAAAATAGAAGATACACTCTTCTGCCTTTTTGTTTTTTCTGTGATGACGTCATCTCCTTCTGTGTTTTGTGTCGTCTGTGTTTTGTTTCTTCTGCCTTTTTGCTTCTTTTGTGATGACGTCATCTCCTTTTGGGTTTTCTTTTTCTGTGTTCTATATCATCTATGTTTTGCTTCTTCTTCCTTTTTGCTTCTTCTGTAACGACGTCATCTCCTTCTGGGTTTTCTTTGTGATGACATCATCTTTTTTTGTATTTTGTATTGTCTGTGTTTTGTTTCTTATGCCTTTTTGTTTTTTCTGTAATGATGTCATCTCCTTTTGGGTTTTTTTTGTGATCATGTCATCTTCTTCTTTATTTTGTATCGTCTGTGTTTTGCTTCTTCTGTGATGACATCATTGCCTTTTGGGTTTTTTTTTAATGATGACGTCATCTTCTTTTGTGTTTTGTATCGTCTGTGTTTTGTTTCTTCTGTCTTTTTTGCTTCTTCTGTGATGACATCATCTCCTTCTGAGTTTTCTTTGTAATGGCGTCATCTTCTTCTGTGTTTTGTTTCGTCTGTCTTTTGCTTCTTCTACCTTTTTGCTTCTTCTGTCTTTTTGTTTCTTCTGTCTTTTCGTTCCTTCTGCCTTTTTTGCTTCTTTTGCCATTTTGCTTCTATGTTTTGCTTCTTCTGTTTTTTTGCTTCTTCTGTGTTTTGTTTCTTCTATCTTCCGCTTCTTCTGTCTTTTTGCTTCTTCTGCCTTTTCGCTTCTTCTGCCTTTTGCTTCTTCTGTCTTTCTGTTTCTTCTATCTTTTTTTTCTTCTGCCTTTTCGCTTCTTTTGTATTTTGCTTCTTTTGTCTTTTTGCTTCTTCTGTCTTTTTGTTTCTTTTGCCTTTTCGTTTCTTCTGTCTTTTCGCTTCTTTTGTCTTTTTACTTCTTCTGCCTTTTTGCTTTTTCTGTGTTTTGCTTCTTCTGTCTTTTCGCTTCTTCTGTCTTTTCGTTTCTTCTATCTTTTTGCTTCTTCTGTGTTTTGCTTCTTCTGTCTTTTCGCTTCTTCTGTCTTTTCGCTTCTTCTACCTTTTTGCTTCTTCTGTGTTTTGCTTCTTCTGTCTTTTGTTTCTTTTGTCTTTTTCTATCTTCTGTCTTTTGCTTCTTTTATCTTTTCGCTTCGTCTGTATTTTGCTATCTTTTGTCTTTTGCTTCTTCTGTCTTTTGCTATCTTTTGTCTTTTGCTTCTTCTGTCTTTTAGCTTCGTCTGTGTTTTGCTATCTTCTGCCTTTTGCTTCTTTTGTTTCATTTTCAACCCCTTCAGAAGATAGAATCTGACCTCAAGGTCTTCCTCAAAGTTGTAGGTTTCAAAGCCTTCTTTGAAATCGTCCTAAGAGAATCTTAACCTGATATCCCTAATGCCAGTTCTGCCAATTGTCCCAAGGCTGGTGTAAAATGATTAAGGTCGATTTCTGTTCAGATATAGTAAAAGTAAGTCTTCTTGGAGGGGACACGTTATCCTTGTAGGACACATGTCCAGATGCCACTTAAGACGTCGGGCTCATGACTCTCAATGGCGGGGTGTCCAACACTTACGATATCAGAGCGACTAGGTTTAGGAGTATCTTAGGCTTTTGATGGGTAGTCTAAGGCATGAAATGAACATGCATTATTTTTAAGTAAGCAAAGTGCATGGTTTTTGAAATTGTTTTACATGATTTGAAATTGTTTTACATAAACTAAAGGTTTTCACTGGTTTTATATTGAAGGAGTAAAAAATGCCGCCTCGAAAGAGAACTCGAGGAGCTGTGACTCGAACTAGCTCTCATCAAGGGAGCACAGATGAATCTTATGTCCTGCAAGATGCTGGGACATACCCTGCTCCTGATTCTGAGGCACCTAGTGTGCAACATGAAGTGCCACCGCCTCCTCCTCCCATGTCTACTATGGACCTACGGTTCTTTCAAGCCTTCGCTCAGGCTTTTACTTATGCCATAGGCCAAGGATCATAAGTTCTAGTGCCAGCTCCAATGGAGAGGAGTGGGCAGTATGATAAGCTCTGCAAGCATGGAGCTGTAGATTTCAACGGGACCACTAATCTTGAAGAGACTGAAGCATGGTTGAAGAGGACCGAGAGAGTCTTAATTCAGATGAAGTGCTCCGACGAGGAAAAGCTGGATTATGCAGTTAGTTTGCTGCAAGGGGATGCATTTCATTGGTGGGAATCACTGCCCCACAGTCAAGCTATGCCTCTGGTGCTGACATGAAGGGACTTTTTGGAAGCTTTCAGGAGAAAGTACTTCTCGAGGGTCTATATCCAAAAGAAGGCCAGGGAATTTCTAAATCTCACACAGAGGGATATGAGTGTGAGTGAATATGAACTGAATTTCACCCAGCTGTCACGGTATGCAGCTAACATTGTTGCCAATAAGGAAGATAAGTGCTACAAATTTGAGGGAGGACTTCATCTGGGATCAAGGAGAAGGTGCTGATCCATAATTTCTGTGACTACCAGTAATTGGTAGATGTTGCACTTCAGGCTGAGAAACTGGAGAATATTAGGAATGAAGTGAGCAGGAAGAGGAAGAACATAGAGCAGTTTACTAAGAAAGGAATGAGTGCCCCAAGGCTTGAGAAGAGTATAAGAAGTTATCCTACTCAGAGTGAAGTGGGAAGCAGTGATCCTATCAAGAACAAACAAACAAGAGCAATCTCGGGGCAAGCCTCAAGTGTAGGAGGCCCTAGGAGGACGGGAAAGAGCAGATACACGAACCCTCAATGTGAGCATTGTGGGAAGCTCCACCAAAGAAAATGCTTTAGGTTACTTGGAGCATGTTTCTGATGTAGAGAAAAGGGGCACATGATCAGAGACTGTCTCCAAGTAACAAGGCAAGAGGGGTCCCAGTTGCAAGCCCCAAGGAGAGCAAAAATAGTGGGAATCATATCAGTCATAGAGGTGGGCAATTCTGGAACTACAAAGAAGACTATTCCTCTAGGGAGACCTAGGGGTCAGAAACAAGCTAGAGTATTTGCTCAAACCAGAGAGCAAGCTGTAGTAGCACCTGAAGTTGTTGCGGGGATGGCTTGGTTATTTAATTATGAAATATATGTTTTGATTGATTCTGGCTCCCCGCATCCATTTGTTTCTACAAGCATGACATTACATGATGTTGATCTGAGGCCTTTGGATAGTCCTTTAATTGTTAATACTCCTCTAGGGAGGAATGTGGTTATAAGTCAAGTTTATAGGGATTGTGGGCTTTTCATCGATGGTGCTCAGCTGATAGTGGATTTACTACCTTTAAATTTAAAGGGCCTAGATGTCATACTGGGAATGGAAGCCATGGAAAAGTATCATGCAAAGTTAGATTGCAGCTTTAAGGAGGTGAAATTTGACCTGGGCAACGGTGAGAAGGTGATTTTCATAGGAGACAAGAAAACATCATCACCGAGGATTATTTTGGCCTTGTTAGCTGACAGAATGATGGGAAAGGGGTGTGAAGCCTTTTTAGCATATGTTGTGGACACTGATGTGAATGAAGGGAGGTTAAAGGACCTTCCAATTGTGAGGGAATTTCCAGACGTGTTTCCAGAAGATTTACCTGGTTGGTCATTGGTGAGGGAAATCAAGTTTGCTATCGACTTAATTCTCAAAACCGCACCCATCTTTATAACACCTTACATAATGGCTCCGGCTGAGTTGAAGGAGCTTAAGGAATAGTTGGAGAAACTAATAGGAAAGAGGTACATAAGACCGAGTTCGTCACCTTGGAGAGTGTCGATTTTGTTTATTAAGAAGAAGGATGGGACATGGTGGATGTGTTGTAACATCCCATCTCCGATGGGAAGGGTATTTTAGTAAATTGGGTCGGGTCAGGAGTATTAAATTATATCTCGGCATGCACATACAACATATAGCCTCTATGATTGATGGTTTGTTGCACTTGCACATGGTAAACATGCATTCATGACATTTTCCGGCTTAGGTTTCAACTTGAGATTCTTTGTGAAATTTATGGGATAATTGTATTTGAAAAATTATTTGGAGTGCGCCATTGAGTGTTTTATATTTTATGGGATTTTCAGGAATTTTTCTGGAATTGTCCGGAGAAAATTCCCGGACCGGCAAAATCGTCGGTAAATGACCTAAATGTGTTTTTGTTGTGAAAAATATGGTTTTCGTGTTTGAACAATTATTGGGAGTGGACTGTCATATGTTTTACAATTTTGGACAATTTAGGTAATTTTCAAAAAAATGATTCGCGGAAATTCTCGAAAATTTCCGGACCGAGAAAAATTGTCAAGTGACGAACCGGTCGATTTTCGGTAGCGAAAATTGCTACCCAATGGCACTGTCTTATTGGGTATATTATTTTGGGATTGAAATTGGGGTCAATTGAGTTGATTGGGTTAGTTTTTGATCTGGATTAAAGAATGAATACTTTGATTTTTCTTCTCCTTTTGGACAAATCCCATCTTGCCACCATTTCCCCTCCCTTTAATGCCTATTCATTACTTGTCTTGGTTTTATCCTATGCATTCTCGGTTATTGTCTTAAGAAAAGAAGGAAAGAACTCTTTAATGGCTTAAAAACTCATCTCATCCGAAAACCCTCCTTCCTTTTTCATCTCCATCAATTTTTTTCTCCTTCTTTAAGTTATTTCCTCCAACCTTGAGAGCCTTCCTTATATGCTTACAAGCTTATGTCTCCTACCTTCCTTTCATGATGATAGCCATGCATGGTGTTAGAGAAGTAGAGAAAGTATAATAGTGGAGAAGTTATTGGTAGTTGAAGAATTTAAGAGGAAGCTTTAATTAGGTAAGAGTTTCATTATGCTTTTGAAGTTGTAGTGGTTAGGTGTATTGGTTGGAAGTTATTGTTCATTAAATATGGTTTATGATGCATTAATTTCATGAAGATAGGGGTAGGATTATTTGGGTATAAATGTATGTTTGTGTGAGGGAAAGTGATATAGTAGATAAAGATTGTGAATTTAAGGTTGTTAATGATGTTTATGATGTGTAATGAATGGAAATAAAGTATGGGAATTGTGTATATGTGTGCTGCCAACTTTTGTGTAAGTATACAAATAATTGTTGTATTGAGTTTGTGGCTGAATTGGAGGTGTAAATGAATGTATATTAATGTAGGTAAAGTGATAGAATGGAAGAGGATGAGGTATTGATGAAATCTGAAAAATTTGGTGTTGAGCCTATTGTAATGTTTTGATTATAACTAATTGTGTAGGTAAGCAAATGAGGTGAGGTTTGTGCCCAATTAAACTTTGGGATGTTGGCTTCAACTTTGTGTGAAATAGGTGATATTAAATTGTAATTTTAGAAGGGTGAATCTTTGCATGGAATGTTTCTGTTTGTAGGGTCTGTGAACAGTACCCGCATATATGACCTGATTTTTTTTGCTGATTTTTCTAAATTAATTGAGATGGAATTTGGGAAAATGGTCTTCATGGAAGTTGTAGCATATTGAGTTAGCTTTCCATTTCCACTGATCTTGCTAATTTTCTAATTGTATATTGGGAGATATGAACTGATTACTATTGACTGGTTTTAAGCATTTTGATGAAACCTAGCCTAAGTGTTGAGTTTGTGAGCTTGCGGATTGGAAGCAGTTTTAGCAAATTATGTGAACTGAATTGGTGTGAGTGATCTTCTGCAAAGTTTCAGAGGAAGGAATTATCTTGAAAATGATATATGGTGTGTAATTTTTAGAGGTCAGATTTGGGAGTTATGATTTTTCAAATATTGAACCTACATTAGGTTATGAATTGTTGATCATGGCAGTAAATTGCATGACAGTTTTGAAATTGTTAGAAATTGAATTGGATTTTGAGTTCTTCATGAAAATTTAAGCTTAAGATCTTATCTTTTCAGGGATATAAGGTAGTGAATTTTGTGACATTTTTGCTAAGAGTTATGCTGTTTGGAAAATTACTGTCCAGATTGGTTGATTTCAGTAGACAGATTCTTTGTGGAATTGTTTGACCTAGTTAGCAAGTGATTTTGATTTTGGGTTTTCATGAAAATTGTAGATGACATTGTGAACTTATTGAGCATATTTATGTGGTAATTTCTGGCTGAATAATCTGAGAGTTATAGAAATTGCAATGTACTGTCTGTTTTAATGGGATTTGAGTAGGCAGTAGCTTTGAAGGGATTTTTGACACCCTTAGGGGTGAAATTGATTTTTATGGTCTTCTTGAGAATTGTAGAGGGTTTCATGATCTTTCCAACAAGGTATGAATTGTATTTTTCTGAATTGTGTGCCAAGAGCTATGAGTGTTGGAAGTTGGATTAGAAATCAGGAAAAAAGGGAAGGGAATGTGGAATCATGCCCGGTCACTAGGCGACGCCCGCCCTAGTGACGAGGCTCGATGGACGGCATCGCTAGGCGACGCCTCCCCTAGCGACGAGGCGGGATCAGTCGGCCTCTGAGGCGACGCCTCATGAGGCTGGTTTTTCTTATTTATTACTATTTGATTATTTGGTATTTGGTGATTTCCGTCCGACTTTCGATTGACCTGATTCTTGAGGCATCGGATTCGTAGAACATTTAATTTCATTTTGTGAGAAATTGGGAATTTTTGGACAGGAAATTGACGTGGCCCCGGGTAACAGAGCCTTTAATCACTGTTTTATTTAATTGGGGACCTATAGAGGTCTGAATTGCGCACCGTCAGCGCCAATAGGTTTCTAATTTTTAGACGGATTTTATTATGGGAAAATTTTGGATTAGGGACGGGAATGCCATGAACATGCATTATACACGTTTTACTTATTCCATGTGCATTGTTTGATATTTCTAATTATATAGTTGGTAATGTGTACTCATTTTCATTGTTATAGAGGCTCAGTTGGAACGTCGTTCTACGGACGTTGCAGAGACTTCCCGGCAATAGCTCGGAAGTAATAGGTGAGTAACCTAGTTGGTTTCTCAATCTATGTGTGTTTAATATGACGCATTGATGCCATGTGGAGATAATTGAGGGTTTATGTGTGTTTGATTTTGATTGATTTCGGACCATGGGTGTCCGAAATATTGGAAATGTGATATTGAAGTGCTATTATGTGTAAATGATTATGATGCATCAACGCAATAAATTGAAAATGATATGATTGACATACCGGACCAAAGGTCCGAAGGAATAGGAAATGGCATGAAATGTAAATGGAAATTGGAACATATGCATTCATGCATATTGGTATGATCAGATAAAGGCAGATGTGACCGGAGCAGCCACCGTATCAGGGCATATCACGCCCAATGTATATGAGAGCTTTAAGCTCAACGTACAAGACCTCAGGTCCAACGTATTCAGAGCCTCAGGCTCAATGTATTAGGGCTTTAAGCCCAATGTTTCAGAGCCACCGCTCAACGAATGTGCCCGCTCATTCGGGACGATTTGGTATGCAGTCACAACAACGAAATGAAAATGAAAAGTGTCACATGTGCATTGTATATACAAACAATTGAACATAAATTGTGTTAAAGGCGAAACGCCTTATAAATGTGAAATTGAATGCATGTGATTATATGAATGTGTTAATATATATGATATGATGTGTATTGTGTATATGCATGAGTTGAGTGAACCACCGATGATGGTTTCTCACTGAGTTCGCAAACTCACCCAACATTGCAAATATTTTTCAGGAATTGAAGAGTACCCCGTTAGTGAACCGGGAGTATGATTACTACAAGAGAGTCGGTGTTCAATGTCGGGATCAGTTCACGTCTGCATTTGTGTTATTTTGACTTATGTGTAAATTTATATTTTGTAAAAATAGTACTGAATTGTTTAAGGGCCCTAATTGATAAATATTGTTTGAAAAGTGATCTTTGATAAAGTGTATGACTGAAATGGGTTTTCGTATCACGAGCCCGAATCGTTTATTCTTAATTCAGCGACTGATCGTTTCAAAAAATATCATAATGAGTTTTACATCGCATTGATCGCTCTAAGATACCACCTCATGGTCGCAGCTCGAATATCACCGTCGATGTCGGGTTCGGGTCTCGCGGGAGTGGGGTGCTACATGTGTATAGATTACCAGAGACTCAACAAGGTGACCATTAAAAACAAGTACCCTCTGCCCCAAATTGATGATCTGTTTGACCAACTGTAGGGAGCAAGAGTCTTTTCTAAGTTTGATCTCAGGTCAGGCTATCATCAACTTAGAATCAAGGAGTCTAATGTAAGCAAGATAGCCTTTAGGAACCAATATGGGCATTACGAGTTTCTAGTCATGCCATTCAGACTGACCAATGCTCCAATTGATTTTATGGATCTTATGAATAGGGTCTTCAGGGAGTATCTGGATCAGTTTGTCATAGTGTTTATAGATGATATCCTGGTGTATTCCAAGAATGAAGGAGAACATGAGGAGCATCTTAGGATTGTATTGCAGACATTGAGGGAGAGGGAGTTTTATGCCAAACTCAGCAAATGTGAGTTTGGGCTTCAAGAAGTGATATTCCTTGGGCATGTGATTTCAAAAGATGGGATATAGGTTGATCTAAGGAAGGTTGAAGCAGTTGTAAATTGGCCTGCACCCAAGACAGTGACAGAGGTAAGGAGCTTTCTGGGTTTGCAGGATATTATAGGAGATTCGTTGAGGGGTTCTCTATGATAGCTGCTCCGATGACGAAGTTATTGAGGAAGAATCAGAAGTTTATCTGGAGTGAGGAATGCCAGAAAAATTTTAAGGAGCTCAAGTGCAGATTAACAAGTGCTCCAGTTGTTAAGTCCAAATGACTTTATTTAGATATGATTTTGATGTATAACAAAAGAACAAAATAAAAAGAAAAGAGATACAGACGAAGTCAGACAAATAGACGAAGGAACACAGACGCAGACGCTAAGAAAAGCAGACGCAGACGCTAAGCAAAGCGCATACGCATTTAAGTAAAAGCGAACACGTATTTAAGTAAAGCGGATACGAGCGAAGTAAAAAAGACGCAGACGCAGAAGCACAGATGATAAAATACAGACGAAGAAAAACATATGCGGAATTCGAAAAGAAGACGAAGGAGTCAGTTCGAGTTAGTTACAGAACTCAACTGAATAACCGTTTCTTTAAAGATTCAAGAAACAAGAATCAAGAAGCAGTTGGAGATGAAGGCTATAAATACAAGTCGAAGTCGAAGATTGCAAAGTTAGCCAAAGTTAGAAAAAGTGATCAAAAATTAGCAAAAAAGCATTCTGTTCAATTTAGCTGAGAGCTATTTTACTGTAACAAGTGTGCAAACACTTTTCTGAGAAAAAGTAGTGCAAATAGCCTGCAGAGGCTAAGTGTGAAAGAATACTGGTTGTAGAGACCTGAAGAGGCTCGAAAAGAATACTTGTAACGTTGAAAGAGATAGTGGAAATCTCATAAAGAACTCTGAGGACTGGACGTAGCCCACGGTTTGGGGTGAACCAGGATAAATTGTTGTGTCGACTACTCTCACTCTATCTCTATTTTAGATTCAAGTTTTATCAGTACTTAATCAGTAAACAAAGTTTTTTAAAGTTTTGATTAATTAGAATTTATCGGAAGTTCTGTAAAGAACTTTATTTCTAGCAAACAGTTTTGAAAGATTTTTCAAAAAGGGGAATACACAATTCAACCCTCCCTTCTCGTGCATTCTATATCGTTTTATAAGTATTGTATTAACGTGTGATTTACTTCAATTGGTATCAAAGCCTGGTATCCAAGGATCACTTTAGCAAAGTGTGGATCAAAGATAATGGCAGAATCACATGTGTACATCGCAGAAGGAGCCTCAGTCACTAGACCTCCAGCATTCAACGGAGAAGATTATCATTACTGGAAAGATAGGCTTTTCATAGAATCTACTCATGTTGACCTTTGGGACGTAATAGAGAACGGACCTTATACACCAGTAGACGAAGATGGCAATTCCATTCCACGAGTCAGATGGACGGCTGACCAGAAGGCGAGAATACAACTAAACTCAAAGACGAAGTTCTTCTTCACGTTTGCCCTAAGTAGGAGAGAGTATGACAAAATCCACAGATGCGATACCGCGAAGGAGATGTGGGACACATTGTCCATTGCTCACGAAGGCACAAGCTAAGTTAAAGAATCCAAGATAAGTATTCTTATGCACCAGTATGAACTTTTCCGGATGAAAGATGAAGAATCTATTGATCAGATGTTTGGAAGATTTCAAACAATTGTCAATGGATTGAAAGCTCTTGGAAGAATGTACAACAATCAAGACCATGTTCGAAAGATTTTAAGAAGTCTTCAAAAGAGGTGGAGACCTAAAGTTACTGCGGTGCAAGAAGCGAAAGATTTGAGCGTGCTGAAACTTGACGAGTTGCTTGGATCCTTGAAGATTCATGAAGTTGAACTCGATGCTGAAGACAAGCCCAAACGGGACAAGTCGATAGCACTGAAGGCCGGACATAAGAATCACAAGACTCAAAGACGGAGGAAGTCATCAAAAGCACTAAAGATTGAAAATTCAAAGGATGATGACTCGACCAATCGTAACCGAGTCAAGTGATGAAGACGACGAGTTATCTTTCATCTCTAGAAAGATAAGACGATGTGGAAGAAGAAGTCCGAGCAAACCGGACTTTCAAAAGAATATCAAAGATGAAGCTAAGCCGCACAAGTCATCATCATCCGCCATAAGTGCAATCACCGACACTACAAGTCGAATGTCCGAATCTAAAGAAGAAACCAAAGAAGAGTAGAGAAGGCAAGAAAAGCATGATGGAAGCGTGGAGGGCCTAGATTCATCGAGAATCGACATCTGAGTTCAATAAATGCGAACATGCAAACATCTGCCTGGTAGCCAAGGAAGATAGTGATGAGGAGGTAAAATCTGACTACGATAATTTGCATGATGCCTACTCAGAATTGTTAGAAGATTCTCATGCTATTCTGAAACAAAGACAAACTATTAAAGAAAAGTATGAAGAAAATATTAGACGATCAAGTAATAGAGAGAAAATGTCATCTAAAGAAGCAATTAGAGGAGAAAAATAAAGTCATAGACAGATCAGAAGAGATTAATCAGCTTAAACTAAGAATTAAGAATCTGTCAGCTAATTTAGCTACCTTCACAGAGAGCACTAAGAAAATGAATGAAATTCTTGGAAAATGTAGACATCCGAGTGATAAAACCGGATTAGGGTTTACAGCTAACAAGACTCAGTCTCATAGAAAACCCTTCTTTCAAAAGAAAAACCCTAATAAATCTCGTTTTGATCAACGTTCTAGTTATATGCATCAAAGAACTCATCATATGCATACTACTAACCATAAAGGACCCAAGAAAATTTGGGTACCAAAAAATAAAATAGTTTCTCCTGCAGATATCCTTCCTTGAAAGATACGGCAAGCATCATTGGTATTTAGACAGTGGAAGCTCGTGACATATGACGGGAAAATGGTCTATGTCCCTAGACCTTCAGTATAAGAAGGGAGGATCGGTAACTTTCGGAGACAACCAGCAGGGCAAGATCATTGGAATCGGTAAAATAGGTAAAGATTCCTTTGCATGCATAAATAATGTACTGCTTGTTGATGGTCTGAAGCATAGCTTGATTAGCGTCATTCAATTGTGTGATTCTAGTTTCACTGTCACATTCAATCAAAATCTTTGCGAAGTCAGAAACAAAGATGGGTCTATACTTTTCTCTGCCAAGAGAAGAAACAATCTTTACAAAATTGATTTAGAAGATTTTCAAAGCCAAAATGTTTCATGTTTTCTATCTTCCGAGGAAGAAAGACTAATCTAGCATAAAAAGCTAGGTCATGTCTCTTTTAAACATATTTCAAAGTTGGCAAAACATGATTTGGTAAGAGGATTGCCAAAAATAAGTTTTGACAAAGAGTTTTTCTGTGAAAATTGTTTGAAAGGAAAACAAGTTAAAACTTTTTTTTCTTCTAAAAATTTTGTAGCATCATCTAGACCTTTAAAGCTGTTACATATGGATTTATTTGGTCCAACAAGGAAAATAAGTCTTGGCGGAAAGAAATATGGACTTGTTATTGTTGATGACTTTACTCGATTTTGTTGGATATTGTTTTTATCACACAAAGATGAATCTTTTAAGTGCTTGAGGACCTTATCCGAAAGTTACAGAGAATGAAAAGGAGTGTCTATAGCGATGTCGGGGAGTGACCATGGTGGAGAATTTGAGAATGAGAAGTTTAGGTCATTCTGTGAGGAGAATGGAAATTTCCACAATTTCTCTGCTCCTAGGACTCCACAACAGAATGGAGTTGTTAAAAGGAAGAACAGGACGATTCAAGAGATGGCAAGGACCATGCTGTGTGAGATGAATCTTCCTAAATACTTACAAGCGTAGCGGTGAATACTGACTTGCTACATCTGAGAATAGAATTATGTTGTGACCCATGTTGAAGAAGACTCCTTATGAGTTATGGAATGAAAGAAGACCAAATATATATTACTTTCATCCATTCGGGTGCAAATGCTCTATTCTGAACACAAAGGAGCTGTTGGATAAATTCGATTCAAAGACTTATCCAGGAATCTTTCTAGGCTACTCATCATCGTCTAAGGCATTTCGGGTGTACAACCTTACTTCAAAGACAGTTGAGGAGACCATCCATGTCAAATTTGATGATAGTTCCCAACCTCATAAGGAAGATGACATGGAAATGGAAGGTCCTTCAAAGAGCTTAGATGATAGTACAGAAACTCCATCATCAGGAACTCATGTAAAAAAAGTTGAAGATATTCCAGAAACTATCAGACTGAAAAGAGACTGGAAATATAAAAGTTCTCATCCAGAAGAGTTGATTATCGAAGAGACCTCAGAAGGAGTCAGAATAAGGTCCATATTCAGAAGAGAAGCTAATGTGGCTTTTATCTCTGAAATAGAATCTAAGAAGGTTGACGAAGCTCTTCAAGACGAAGCTTGGGTGTTAGCCATGCAAGAGGAGCCGAATCAATTTACTAGGAATAATGTGTGGTCCTTAGTTTCGAAACCCTCTAAGAAATCCATCATAGGAATCAGATGGGTCTTTAAGAATAAGTTAGACGAATCAGGAAGAGTGGGTCGAAATAAGGCTAGATTAGTAGCACAAGGCTATAATCAGCAAGAAGGAATAGACTATAATGAGACGTATGCTCCAGTAGCAAGACTTGAAGTCGTTAGGATTCTGCTGGCATATGCTGTATGTCATGATATAAAGCTATTTCAGATGGATGTGAAGAGTGCCTTTCTGAACGGTTTTATAGACGAAGAGGTGTATGTTAAGCAACCACCTGGTTTCGAGGAAGTTAAGAATCCAGACCATGTCTATAGACTTCATAAAGCCTTATACGGACTGAAGCAAGCTCCTAGAGCTTGGTATGATCGTCTGAGTACTTTTTCTTAGAGAATGGTTTTAGTAGAGGTCAAGTTGATAAGACGCTCTTTAGGAAGAATTTTCAGAATGATTTTATTTTAGTTCAGATTTACGTTGATGATATTATTTTTGGTGCTACTTCGAACAAGCTATGCATGAAGTTTGAGAGTCTAATGAAGATAGAGTTTGAAATGAGCATGATGGGTGAATTAAAGTTCTTTTTTGGGTTGCAAGTTAAGCAGACCGAAGAGAAGATCTTTATTCATCAACAAAAGTACGTGAAAGAATTGTTGCTTAAATTTGATATGCAGAATGTGAAGCCTATGGCGACTCCGATGCATCCTTCAAACCTTTTGTCGAAAGATGAAATTGGTAAGAAGGTGGATCAAACCCTGTATAGAGGGATGATCGGTTCTTTACTGTATCTTAAAACAAGTAAACCTGATATTTTATTCAGTGTTTGCTTGTGTGCAAGGTTTCAGGCCGATCCTAGAGAGTCTCATTTTATTGCTGTTAAAAGAATTATGAGATATCTTGCAGGTACTACTGATCTTTGCTTAATGTTTGAGAAAGGTAGAGATTTCAGGTTAACTGGATATTGCGATGCGGACTATGCCGGAGATAGAATTGAAAGGAAGAGCACAAGTGGAGGATGTCACTTTCTTGGCGCAAACCTAGTTTCCTAGTCAAGCAAGAGACAAAGCTCGATAGCTCTATCAACCGCCGAAGCAGAATATATGGCAGCCGCAAGCTGTTGTTCACAGACGTTGTGGATCAAATATCAACTTGAAGACTATTCAGTTCGAGAAGAAGAAATTCCAATCTACTGCGACAACACAAGTGCAATCAATCTGTCAAAGAATCCTATTCAACATTCGAGGGTGAAGCACATCGAAGTTAGACATCACTTTCTGAGAGACTATGTTCAGAGGAAGGTGCTGCGTCTACAGTTCATCGAAACAGAGTCTCAGTGGGCAAACATCTTCACTAAACCATTGAGTGAAGAACGGTTCCAAAAGATCAGACACAATCTTAAATGGTCATGTTAAGTGAACAGTCAGGCTAAAGGGGCGTCAAAACTAATGGCGTCAGTGCGATGTTACGGTGGTAACTTCTCCGACAAAAAGTTTTGGAGGAAGCGCCTCACGATTTTCGTAATCCTATGATTCTAGAATACACGTGATAAGACCCTTCAAGTTGCCTGAAGCTGATATCATTGCGGTTACTCTCATCACCAGACGGTTCATCTTGCTTTCAAAATTCTCTCAATCATCCTACCCTAGACGAAAAGCTAACCAGAGACAGTTTTCGTTCTAAAACAATGGAAGCAGCTATGATATTCGGAAGACATGTGGATTTCGAGTTATTGAAAAATGATGGTATGGACGTAGAACCAGAGATTGTAAGAGCTGGTTGGAGGAATTTCTTCCAGGTACGAGAACCAGTATACACAAATGAGGTTTTCGATTTTTGGAAGAATGCTCAGCTTGTAGACAACACTGTGGTATCTTCAGTAGATGGTATATCTGTTGTTGTGACCAAGGAGCTGATAAAGAAGGTGACCGATTGTCCATCGGTTGGTGAGACTTTGTCTACTAAGGCCGGTTGGATGTCTCAAGTTGCTATGAGAGAAGAAGATGTCAGAAGACAACTATATGGAGCCAATAACCCTTCGGAGAGGAAGACTTCGAATCTGATCCCAAAAGCTAGGGTTCTCCATAAGGATGGCAATTGTACCCGAACCCGATGGGTACCCGATAAAATTACCCAAATCAGGGCAGGTATGGGAAGCAAATTTTTACCTGTGGGGCGGGTATAGGGGTTAGCAAAAATATCCGTCGAGTATCGGGGCGGGTATGGGGATACCACCCCCTATACCCGTTTACCCGTTTTCTCGTTATAATCTCTGTTTACTCGTTTCTTTTACGTTAAATTCAGTATGTATGTATGAATGTAGCATGAAAATTTAAAAGAAAAACAAATAGTCCATTCAAATTAAATAAGCTTATCTTAAAAAAAAAGAGGCGAGTAAACGGTGCCGATGGGATCAAACCCCAACGGTACAGGTATGGGTGTAAAAAATCCCCCGACGGGATGGGGCGGGTATGGGGGTGGGGGCGGATTCATGGGGCGGGTACGGGGGATGGCATACCCGCCCCATACCAGCCCCGTTGCCATCCCTAGTTCTCTATGCAATTTTGTTTAATTGCATCTTACCCAGAGTAGGTTCCAGACATTTGGTGACTACCCTGGATGAACAATGCCTGTTTTACCTACTGAATCGCAATCCCATCGATTTACTCTTCTTAATCTTTCACTATATGATTAAGGGGATGAAGGATACAAATAGTTATCCTTACGGCATGCTTCTTACAAGGATTTTTAAGGAATCCGAAATCCCTCTCCACAGAGGAAATAGAAGTATTATTCCAGTGAAAAGTAAGATTGATTCAATCACTATACGGCGAATGGGTCTGAGGACAGTGAATAAAGAAGAAACAAACTCTTCAAGGAGAACAAGAATTGAGGGGGAGCGTGTCTCGAAGAAGACTCCCGCTTCAAGTTCTCCAACTCAAGTGAGAATAAGATCGCCTACAGAAGAAATAAGAAGACTGACAGGAAGACCGCTGATGAAACGGGCGAGTCCTCAAATAGAAGTAAGTCTACCTCGAAGGACAGAAGAAGGTGCGCCAAAAAGACCAGGAGAAAGTCTTTTAAGTGAAGTTACAAAGAAGGCGAAGAGATCACCGAGGATTCGGACTCTAAGGCAACAAGAAGAGAAGATTGCCAGAGAGCAGAGTCAGGAACAATCCTCTCAATCTCGTGCACCTAAAGCGACAAGGTCGTTAGTTTCTATTCTAGAAGAGGATACAGCCAGAAAAGCCAAAGAGACTAACAAGAAGAGAAAATTAGAATCTGAAAGAGAAAAATCTCAAGTTCAGAAATCTTCACGACTGACTGAAGCAGAAGACAAGACTAAGAAGATTAGTCGGAAGAAGACCGTGTCAACTGCTAGGGAGGTTAGTCGAAAGAAAGAAATCTTTGAAGCTGCTCAAAAGAAAAGAAAAGAAACCGAAAGAGCACGCTCAGAAATCCCATTGCTCAACAGGAGGAACCAGTGGAGGAAAGCCTGGTTCAGGAGAATCCTATTGAAGCACAGCCAGAGGCAACAGCAAAATTAGACTCGGATAATGATAAACCTTGTCTGATGGTATACAACTATCATAAGTTTTTGAGAAAACAAAAGCTGAAGATCAAAATAGTTCATTATGTTACCAAGACAACTGCTATCGCCATCGGTAGTCAACCAATAAAGAAGACAGTAGTTCTTGTACAATCTATGTCAATAAATAGGGACACGTGGGACTTACTAAAATAAGATGAAAAGATGTTCTACTATGCTATGAGGGATGCTGCTACGAAGCCATACCCTACAAAAATTCCTTGTAAGCCGTGTACTATTTTTTCGATCTCAGAAAAGACGGAAATAAAGATTGTACCAGATATCCAGCCAAGATATCGTTTGGATTTGACTAAGGGGAAGTCAAAGCTATACCCTGAAGAAGTTCGTGATGATCTGTCCGCAGATCAAATTGAAGAAGAAGTGCGTTGAATTGATAATGCATGCGCTTCGAATAAGAATGAAGATGGAGCTAGTTGCAGCCATACTGACAAGCAAGAAGACTGTCCAATAGGGGGAGGAATAATAACAGGGACATTTATAGAATTCCTTGTTCAGACAGTTTTGCGTATCAGGCCTTTATCTGGTACACTGTCTATTGAAGCTGAAGGTATACCCCTGCAAGGAAGACAGTTGTTAATGCTGCCTGCTCCGTTTGACTTAGATCTTCCTGAAGCTAATACATTTATTCGTCCACCAACTATTGAGATCAATGATGAATACATTCCTACCTCTGATGCTTATACTACTACAATTTCGTTCACTACTCCCTCAGCAGATGCTGATCAATCCTCCTCACCGTTGGACTCACAAGTTGAAATCAGCAAATTATGTGGTGAAGTCAACGAGATCAAGGAGACGATGAATGACCTGAAGAAGATGATGACAGAACTGCTGAAGAGCCATCATCGTTAATCATTTTTTGTTATAACAAATAGGGGGAGAAGAGAAGAAAAGAAGAGAATGAACAAGGGGAGAAGAGAATGAACAGAAGAGAAGAGGATGTTCAGAATGTTCAAAAAAGAAGGTGTGACTGAAGCAGACGAAGAAAGGAAGAAGTCAAAGAAGAAGTTCTGCAGATAAAAATTTTTTTTGTGTTCTTTTCAAAACATTGTATTTTGTTTTCTTTTGTATATAATTTGTTATCATCAAAAAGCGGGAGATTGTTAAGTCCAAATGACTTTACTTAGATATGATTTTGATGTATAACAAATGAACAAAATAAAAAGAAAAGAGATACAGACAAAGTCAGACAAACAGACGAAGTCAGACAAACAGACGAAGTCTTACAGACGAAGGAACACAGACGCAGACGCTAAGAAAAGCAGACGCAGACGCTAAGCAAAGCAGACACAGACGAAGTAAAAGCGAACACAGACGAAGTAAAACAAACACAGACGAAGTAAAAAAAAAAGACGCAGACGCAGAAGCACAGACGATAAAATACAAACGAAGAAAAACATATGCGGAATTCGAAAAGAAGATAAAGGAGTCAATTCGAGTTAGTTACAGAACTCAACTGAATAACCTCTTCTTTAAAGATTCATGAAACAAGAATCAAGAAGCAGTTGGAGATGAAGGCTATAAATACAAGTCAAAGTCGAAGATTGCAAAGTCAGCCAAAGTTAAAAAAAGTGATCAAAAATTAGCAAAAAAGCATTCTGTTCAATTTAGCTGAGAGCTATTTTACTGTAACAAGTGTGCAAACACTTTTCTGAGAAAAAGTAGTGCAAATAGCCTGCAGAGGCTAAGTGTGAAAGAATACTGGTTGTAGAGACCTAAAGAGGCTCGAAAAGAATATTTGTAACGTTAAAAGAGATAGTGGAAATCTCAGAAAGAACTCTGAGGACTGGACGTAGCCCACGGTTTGGGGTGAACCAGGATAAATTGTTGTGTCGACTACTCTCACTCTATCTCTATTTTAGATTCAAGTTTTATCAAGATTTAATCAATAAACAAAGTTTTTAAAGTTTTGATTAATTAGAATTTATCGGAAGTTCAGTAAAGAACTTTATTTCTAACAACAGCTTTGAAAGATTTTTCAAAAAGGGGAATACACAATTCAACCCCCCCCTTCTCGTGCATTCTATATCATTTTATAAGTATTGTATTAACGTGTGATTCACTTCACCAGTTTTGATTTTGCCAGTGGGAGATAAGGGTTATACAGTATATAATGATGCTTCGAGAAAGGGTTTGGGTTGTGTGTTGATGCAAGAAGATAAGGTAATAGCTTATGCCTCGCGATAGCTAAAATCTTATGAATTGAATTACTCGACCCATGATCTGGAATTAGCAGCAATAGTTTTTGCCCTGAAAATTTGGAGACATTATCTATATGGGGTTCAAACGAGAATTTTTACCGATCAAAAAAGTCTTAAGTATTTTGTTGAGCCAAAAGGAATTAAATTTGAGACAAAGAAGGTGGTTAGAGTTGCTCAAAGATTATGACCTGTTAATTGAGTGCCATCTAGGAAAGGCGAATTTGGTAGCGGATGCCTTGAGCAAGAAATCCTCTATAGCTTATGTTTAAGCAATTTACCTACCGATATTGGAGGAGATGGCTAAGCTGATGATAAGTTTGAAATAGGAGGAACCTGAATGTATTATTGCTACTTTCAGAGTGAGACCAATACTCAGGGAGAAAGTTAAGGAACTACAAGCATAGGATTCAGAATTGAGTAAACTTCGAGAAGAAATTCAAAATGGCAAGAAATCTAAAGTGGTAGTGAAGGATGATGGACTTATGGTTGTAGGAAATAGAATTTGTATCCCGAATGTCAAGGAGGTGAAGGATGAAATACCAGATGAGGCATACAATGCACCTTATGTCGTGAACCCAGGTAACACCATGATGTACAGAGATTTGAAAGAGCTTTTCTAGTGGAAAGGCCTGAAGAGAGATGTAGCGAAATATGTAAGTAAGTGTCTAGTGTATCAGTAAGTCAAAACTGAACACCAGGCACCTTCAGGCAAGTTAAGGCCATTGTCCATTCCTGAATGGAAGTGACAAAGGATAACCATAGATTTTCTGATGGGTTTGCCCAAGACTAGTAAGAAGCATGATGCCATTTGGGTTATTGTTGTTCAGTTGACGAAGTCAACCCATTTTTTAGCAATTAAACAAACGGATTCTTTGCATGTTCTGGCAAAGAAGTATATAGATGAGATAGTGAGATTGCATGGGGTTCCAGATTCTATAGTTTCTGATAGGGATCCTCGATTTATATTGAGATTTTGGAGAAGTTTACAAAAGGATTTGGGAACTAAGTTGAATTTTAGCACGGCTTTCATCCCCAGACGGATGGTTTGAAAAACCATTCGGACCCTTGAGGGAATGCTTAGGGCATGTGTGATGGATTTCAAAGGAACTTGGGACGAACATTTGCCATTGGTCGAATTTGTTTATAATAATTCATACCATTCGAGCATTTAGATGGCTCCATATGAAGCACTATATGGAAGGAAATGTAGGACTACGATATGTTGGAATGAAGAAGGAGAGAGGAAATTAATAGGGATGGAGTTACTTCAGATGACAGTAGACAAGGTCAAGTTAGTTAAGCAAAGGCTTAAAGTAGCTCTGGATAGAATGAAAAGTTATTGTTAGCCCCAAAAAAAATTTTAATGTTAAGCATGATTAAATTAATTAAGTATTTGAGTTAGCATTAATTTAGTTGTAAGTAAGTAAGATGTCATAAATAAATTAGTTGGCATGAATTAAATGAGTTAGGTAATAAATGAATGTGATTAAATGAGTTAGATGTAGTGAATGAGTTAATTGGGCCTTGGGCCCAAATGAATAAAGAAAGAAGAGAGGATATATATGAAATGGGTTTAAATGAAGAAGTGGGCCCATAACCCACAGGTCTCAGGATCGAAACCTGACTCTGATACCACAGATGTCAGAACCCGATCCGTAGATCGGACCCCAACTGTCCCGGGTTGTGAGCCCGGATGGAGCCCATCCCCGAGACACTTGCTCTGATACCACAGATGTCGGGACCCGAGCCGTAGACCGGACCCCAACTGCTGGATCCAAGACCCAACTGCACATAACTTACCACTTACTCTCTTGCTCTGATATCCCAGAGCCCAACTTTCGTAGTCCTGAAGCCTTGTGCTTAAAATCTTACAGGGTTCTTAACTGTAACTCTACATTCGTGGTGAGCGTACACTACTTAAACATCATAATCACATATTGACTTATTCATAACAAATATAGCTTAAAGTCTCAAGTTCGCATAGAGGCAAGAATCACCTCAATCGGAGTTATATAACTCAAGATATGCTTCAAAAACCTAAAAGAGTTCATGCCTGAAACATGCTCTCTTAACTGGCCTCTCACTTCTTTTAATGCAAACTTTCTCAATTCTACTCCAATTGGCACCAAATTTTATGGAGTGAAAGATATATGTCTTAGAAAACTAATGGTTTAATCCTCACCTCATTTGGAGGTCGTATGAGGGATTTATGCCCAAAACAATAGACCATGCTCACTTCAAAAATCCAAATGAAACTCTTTTGGCGCGATTCTCATAACTTTTAATCTAGAGGTCGGATTGTGTTCGTTTATTCACCCTTTGAAAGTAGACATCTAGATATACAACTCTTATGAAGACTAGAAAACCAAATTCGGCCTCTAACAATGTCCAAAATGTCATGTTTCCCGTACCTGTCCGTTAAACGGACACACCCAGATGTCGGGACCCGACCCGTAGACCGGACCCCAACTGTTGGATCCGAGACCCAACTACATGGAACTTACACTTATCACACTTGCTTTGATACCATAGATTTTGGATCTCGTGACCCAACTGCTTAACTATCGTACTACTGAGACCTTGTTCTTACGACATTGCAGTGTTATAAGCTGTTGTTCCACAAAAGTGATGAGCCAAGGGTGTGAGGCCTTCTTGGCGCATGTAGTAGATCCAGAAGTGAATGTGGGAAGATTAGAAGATTTTCAGGTTGTGAGGGAGTTTCCTGATGTATTTCCAGAAGAATTGTCAGGGTTGCCACCGGTGAGGGAAATTGAGTTCGAAATTGACTTGATTCCCGGAACCGCGCCAATCTCCATACCACCCTACAGAGTGGCTCCAGTTGAGTTGAGAGAACTCAAGGAGCAATTGCAGGAATTGTTGGAGAAGCAGTTCATCAGGCCGAGTTCTTCACCTTGGGGAGCTCCGGTCCTGTTTGTTAGGGAGAAGGATGGAACATGGAGGATGTGCATAGACTACAGAAAGCTTAACAAGATGACGATTCAGAACAAGTATCCGTTGCCACGGATAGATGATTTATTTGATCAGCTGCAGGGAGTAAGGGTCTTTTCAAAGATTGACCTAAGATCAGGTTATCATCAACTCCGAATCAGTGAGTCTGATGTAAACAAGACAGCTTTCAGGACCCGTTACGGGCACTATGAATTCAGGGTCATGCCCTTCGGATTGACCAATGCTCCAGCTGCCTTCATGGATCTAATGAATAGGGTGTTTAATGAATTTTTAGATCAGTTTGTCATTGTGTTCATTGATGACATTCTGGTCTATTCTAAGGATGAAGGAGAGCATGAACAGCATCTCAGGATGATATTGCAGAGATTGAGAGAGCAGGAGATGTATGTCAAATTCAGCAAGTGTGAATTTTGGCTGCATGAAGTAGTTTTCTTTGGACATGTGATTTCCAGCAAAGGGATCCATGTTGATCCGAGGAAAGTAGAAGTAGTAGTGAATTGGCAAGAGCCTAAGACAGTGAAAGAGGTAAGAAGCTTCCTAGGTTTGGCAGGTTATTATAGGAGATTCGTGGAAGGATTCTCAATGATAGTGCCCCTATGACTAAGTCATAAGAAAGAATCAGCAGTTCATATGGGTGAGGAATGTCGGAAGAGCTTTGAGGAGCTCAAGAACGATTGACAAGTGCTCCGGTATTGGTTTTGCCCAATGGAGATCGGGGTATCTGATATCTGATGATGCTTCGAGGAAGGGTTTAGGATGTGTGCTGATGCAGGATGGCAGGGTAATAGCCTATGCTTCACGGCGATTGAAGCAAGATGAGTTAAATTATCCGACTCATGACTTGGAGTTAGCAATGTAATTTTTCCCTAAAGATTTGGAGACACTACCTATATGGGGTTCAGACTAGGATCTTCACGGACCACAAAAGTCTTAAGTACATTATGAGTCAGAAAGAGTTGAATTTAAGGCAGAGACAATGGTTGGAGTTGCTCAAAGACTATGACCTGATGATAGAGTATCATCCAGGCAAGGCGAATGTAGTGGCAGATGCTTTGAGCAGGAAGTCATCCATATCTTATGTGCAATCAGTTTACTTGCCTCTGTTGGAACAGATGGCCAAGTTGAAGATCAGTTTAAAGTAGGATGAATCAGATGGTGTTCTTGCTCAATTCAGGGTGAGACCTATCCTTAGAGAGAGAGTCAAGGAGTTGCAGGAGCAGGATACAGAATTAAGTAAGCTGAGAGATGAAATTCAACATGGTAAGCAGTCAAAAGTGCAAGTAAGGGATGATGGGCTAATGGTAGTCGGAAACAGGTTATGTATTCCGAATGATAAGGCAGTTAAGGATGAGATCATGGATGAGGCACACAATGCGCCTTATTCCATGCACCCAGGTAGCACCAGGATGTATAGAGACTTAAAGGAGCATTTCTGGTGGAAAGGTATGAAAAGAGATGTAGCTGAATATGTGAGCAGGTGTTTAGTGTGTCAGCAAGTTAAATTTGAACACCAGCGCCTTTCAGCATGTTGCAGCCATTGTCCATTCTGAATGGAAGTGGCAAAGGATCACTATGGATTTTCGATGGGTTTACCTGGATCGTTAGGAAGCATGATGCCATTTGGGTCATTGTTGATCGGTTGACCAAGTCGGCCCATTTTCCGCAATCAAGCAAGCAGATTCATTGCAAGTCTTAGCCGAAAGTATATTGATGAAGTGGTAAGGTTGCATGGAGTTCAGATTCCATAGTATCAAGCGTTGGATCCTCGATTTACATTGAGATTTTGGGAAGTTTGCAGAAGCGTTAGGAACTAAGCTGAATTTCAAGATCGGCGTTTCATCCTCGGACGGATGGTCACCCGAGAGGACAATCAGACTCTAGAAGGGATGCTTAGAGCATGTGTCATGGACTTCAGAGGAGCATGGGATGATCATTTGCCGTTGGTCGAATTTGCCTATAACAATTCGTACCATTCGAGCATACAGATGGCTCCTTATGAAGCCCTTTATGGCAGAAGATGCAGGACTCCGATATGTTGGGATGAAGAAGGTGAAAGGAAGCTAGTAGGACCAGAATTGGTCCAGATGACAGTGGATAAGATTGATCTGATTAAACAGCGACTTAAGGCAGCCCAGGATAGAATGAAGAGTTATGCCGATGCTAACAGGAAAGAAATGGAATATGCAGTGGGTGACAAGGTGTTCCTCAAGACGTCTCCATGGAAGGGGGTTATGAGATTCGGCAAGAAGGGGAAGTTAAGTCCTCGCTATGTGGGTCCGTATGAAGTATTGGAGAGGATTGGGTCGTTGGCCTACAGATTGGCATTACCGCCAGAATTGTCGCAGATTCATGATGTATTCCATGTTTCCATGCTGAGGAGGTACAGATCAGATCCTTCTCACATCATTCAGACCTCAGAAGTTCAGCTGAGTGATGATTTGAGCTATGAAGAGATGCCTGTGGCAATTCTGGATAGCAAGGAGAAAGTTCTCAGGAACAAGACAATCAAGCTAGTCAAGGTCCTGTGGAGGAATCATGCAGTTGAAGAGGCGACGTGGGAACCTTTGGATGCAATGCAGAGCGATACCTACACCTCTTGATGAATTGTAAGAATTTCGAGGACGAAATTCCTTAAGGGGGGAGAAATGTTAGCCCCAAAATTTTTTTTAATGTTAAGCATGATTAGATTAATTAAGTATTTGAGTTAGCATTAATTTAGTTGTAAGTAAGTAAGATGTCATAAATAAATTAGTTGGCATGAATTAAATGAGTTAGGTAATAAATGAATGTGATTAAATGAGTTAGATGTAGTGAATGAGTTAATTGGGCCTTGGGCCAAATGAATAAAGAAAGAAGAGAGGATATATATGAAATGGGTTTAAATGAAGAAGTGGGCCCATAACCCACAGGTCCCTGGATCGAAACCTGGCTCTGATACCACAGATGTCGAAACCCGATCCGTAGATCGGACCCCAACTGTCCCGGGTTGTGAGCCCGGGTGGAGCCCATCCCCGAGACACTTGCTCTGATACCAAAGATGTCGGGACTCGAGCCGTAGACCAGACCCCAACTGTTGGATCCAAGACCTAACTGCACATAACTTACCACTTACTCTCTTGCTCTGATATCCCAGAGCCTAACTTTCGTAGTCCTGAAGCCTTGTGCTTAAAATCTTACAGGTTCTTAATCAGAACTCTACATTCGTATGGAAGCACACTACTTAAACATCATAATCACATATTGACTTATTCATAACAAATATAGCTTAAAGTATCAAGTTCGCATAGAGGCAAGAATCACCTCAATCAGAGTTATATAACTCAAGATATGTTTCAAAAACCTAAAAGAGTTCATGCCCGAAACATGCTCTCTTAACTGGCCTTTCACTTATTTTAATGCAAACTTTCTCAATTCTACTCCAATTGACACCAAAGTTTATGGAGTGAAAGATATATGTCTTAGAAAACGAATGGTTCAAGCCTCACCTCATTTGGAGGTCATATGAGGGATTTATGCCCAAAACAATAGACCATGCTCACTTCAAAAATCCAAATGAAACTCTTTTGGCGCGATTCTCATAACTTTTAATCTAGAGGTCAGATTGTGTTCGTTCTTTCACTATTTGAAAGTAGACATCTAGATCTACAACTCTTATGAAGACCACAAAACCAAATTCGGCCTCTAACCTGTCACATACACGTTGATCTAAGTATAGGCTTTTTTCGCCTGCCCGCTAGTGGCATGGAGCTCCCTAAAGGACTCCCTCAAGAATTTACGACTACACAGGACTATTGCATTGCAAATGTGTAGCTCGTCAAGTTTTGGACTTACCCAAACCATTTGATATGTTTATGTGTTCATGACAAGTTGATTTAAGTGATGCATTCATGATCTGCATACTCATGAATTTCTGCATTGGAAATGGCTTATAAATGTTTTTGCTTGTTACAAATTATAAAATTGTTACCCACGGGCTTTAAGCTCACACCCCTCAATCTCCTCGCACATATTCAGGTGATGAGTAGGATATCGAGTAGGTCAAAAGGGCAAGGCAGCACTCCTAATTTTGATTATTTTGTATTTGAAACAAGTTTGTAAAGCAAGGCTTTAGTTCCATTTTGAGCAAATCATGTATCTTTTGGTATTTTGAGATTTTGATGTATTAATGTATTTGCGATTTGAAATGCCTATTAAAGCTTTGTAAAATTTTTATCTTTGATGCAAATGGTATATGTTTGCATATTTACTCATGACTCTTTCAAGTTTGTACTTTGAAATTTTCAAGTTTTGCAAAGGAAAATTTTGTTTTCCAACTTTAGGAAAAAATCTGGGTTAATCTAGCTGAAAGTTATGGCCCTTAAAATGGAAGACATTGTTGGGTCGTGAAATTTTTTTTATTTTATTTGAATTAATTATTTATGGATTTATGGATTTATTCGTTAAATTATTTTTATTTTTCCTTAATTGATTTAATTATGTGTTTATATAAATATTTTTATGTTGGGCTTAGAAATTAGAAGTTGGGACTTTAAATGAAAGCTTGGACCTAATATTGGAAAGTATGGGCTTTAGGAATGAATGAATAAGAAGAGGAGGATTAGAAATTAATGGGTGATGTGTAGTGGGCTTGAGAGGAGGAGGAGAGCCCAAAGCCTTGTAAGTTATAAGAGTGTATCAAAACTATGTAGTTTTAATGATGGTTTTAAAGAAGAGTTAAATGAATTAAAGGAAGGAGGAGAAGAAGAGTTGTCGTAGACTAAAGAAAAGAAGAAAAGAAAACGTGAACAAGGGAGAAAGAAGAGGGTTTCGGCCAAGAGAGGAAGGAGACCCGTAGGAGGCTTGATGGAAAGAAGAAAGAAGGAGAAGAATAAGAGAAAAACTACTTGCTAGAGGAAATCAAGAGACCCCCACTCAAGACAAGGAAGAAGGGCAATCTTGAATTCGGATTTCTACGATAGGTGGGTAACATTTTTATAGTTGTTGTGTAATGGAAAAATGCCCTATGTATGCTATCTTTGATAATTATGTGCATATTGAAAATGTATTTTCTGTGATTTGAAAGTAAAGTGTGAAACTATGATGATTTGAAAGAATGAAAGAAGCATAAAATGCTTGTCTTGCGCTTAAATATGTGATCATTGGGTGAGAGAGAACCTACTTCGATAAGTCACGTGCACGTTGACCCCTTTTGCCTTCTCCCGACAGCCCGCTTGTGGCCCACGAGATCCAAAAATGGACTCGTCGTGTTTACGGTAAACTTCGGTTTCCGTCGTGTTTATGGAACTCTCAAGCCTATTGTGTGCATTCTATTCTTTAATGGTGTTTATGATGCATAATATGTGATTTAAGTGATAGAAGTTTACATAATATGCTTTATGTGATGATTTTGGCTACTTATGATCTATGTGATAAAGTTGGGTATTTATGCATATTGATGTTTGCTAATGCTTTGGATTCGTTATTGTGTGTTGTGTGGCTCATTATTCGATGGCTATAAACTTGTTAGCCACTGAGCAGTGTTAGCTCACCCCATTCTCCCTCCTTAGGTGCAAATTCAAGTTGAGAGCTGAATCTTGCAAGGCATCGGGCATCACTCCAAGAAATTTAGTCACTTTTGTATTAAGTTAGTAACTAGCTTATAAACATATCGAACATGGAGCATCTCACACATTTTGTATTTTGTACTTGACTGTTAATGGATATGCTGATATGTAATTAAAGTCATGCTTGAACTTTGTTATGATTTGGAAAAAGAAGGAGAGCTTTAGTACTCTCTTCATGTGAGTTTGTTGAAGTGGGATGTAGTGCTGAAATTTCTGGGTTGATGCACTCATGTGGTAATTTCTAGGTATATTGTGTTGTGCTGCAATTTCTGGGTTGTTTTAGGTTGAATAGGATCACTTAGATTTGTTGAAGGTTTTAGACGAGCTGTAGAGCTTGTTCCTGAGGTGTAATGAGTTAATTTTGAGGTATTGATTGCAAAGTGTGAGTCGTTAGAATCAAATGCAGGTGCTGTCTAAATGACAGATTGTCAGGCAGAGCTTCCTCATAGAGTTGGAATATAGGTCAGTGTTCTTCATGAAAGTTGTAGGGAATTTTCTTAGCTTTCTATAGACACTAAGTTTGTTAAATTTGGAGTTCTGGGTCAAAAGTTATGGAGGTCGCAAGTTCTGGTGCAGTTTGTGGAGAGCTAGTCGATCTGTCTTAGTGGGAATTTTTAATTTCCGTAGAGTCCGAGCTTGCTGGTGAGTCCTTCTTGAAAAATATAGGTTTTTCTTCTAGCTTTCGGACGCTTCTGACCGTGTCTAATTTAGAGCTCAGAGTCAAAAGTTATGAGGGTTAGAAGTCAGATAGGTTGGGCTATAGGGCAGGTCGCCCAGCGCCACGGGCGAAGGAAGGCCAAGAGCCCGGCATCTTGAGCTCTTATGAGCGTGGGGTGGTTTCTGGCCGACCGACCCCTCTTCCTTCTTTTGGCCATAATTTGTTGTGTAGACCTCCGATTGACCCCATTTTCGAAGCGATGGATTCCTAAGAGATTTTTCTATCTTTCCAAACTTTATTTATCAGTTCCCCTTTTAAATTGAAAAAGGTGGTTTGAAACCAAGTGTGGAGGTCGGCTGATCAAGTCTGAATATACTTTTCGAATTTTAAAATATCTGGAGCTAGAAAGCTCGGATCTAGGAGATTCTCATTTTAAATTAAACTAGAGACATAAACCTACAAGTTTTATGAAGGAGAGAGCTAACAATTAAGCCTTTAAGATTTTCAAATTCTGACCTGAAGTCGGTAGTGCTCAATTTTGGCTGTTTTCTTTGAAATAGCATTTTTGCCATAACTTCTTCATTTCAAATCCAAATTGAGTGTTTTCAGTGGCGTTGGAACCGTGAGAGCGTAAAGAACATATTTTCTTAAAAATCCAATCCTAAAATTTTCTATTAAAAGTTTCTCTAGTTGTAGTCGGTTTGTGTTCGGTTTTGGGTCTTCTATGCTTATGTGTGCTTGTGTGGTCCGAATGTTGGGCCTCGGCGATGGGGTCCAACATTGTTTGGTATCAGAGCTTAGGTTTCACTCCTAGGCTTTCGTTTTGATATATGATTCAATGTTTGCATTATGAATTGATGGTTTGCATTAAGTGACATGCATCTCATGCATACATATAGGAACTAAGATTAAAAAGAAATGTAGCTAATCAGTAAATGTTTTCATTGAAGGAGTAAGATGCCACCTCGTAGAAGGACACGAGGAGTTCTACAAGATTCTATTGCACCTGACTCTCCACTGAGAGAGGAGAGCATGGATGAGTCCGTAGCCCCGGGAGTGGCCCCAGCTGAGGCTTCTCTAGGGCAGAGTAGTGAGCCCCTCCGATCTCAGACTCAGTCGTCGCCTAGTCAGTTTGAGCAAGTGCCTGCTCTAGACCTGAGACTCTTTCAGGCATTTACCCAAGCCTTTGTTCAGGCTATGGGTCAAATGCCCCAGGCTTCTGGTTCGGCTCCAGCTAAGAGGGGGAGACAGTTTGACAAGCTGAGGAAGTATGGAGCGGTGGATTTCCACAGACCATGAGAGCACTCAAGAAGTCAAACATGGTTGAGGAAGACCGAGAGGGTCTTGGATCGAGATGGAGTCTTGAGGATGATGAGAGAGTAGTTTATGTTGCCGGCCCGCTTGTGGTGATGCCTTGCAATGGTGGGAGGCTGTGCGTGGAGTCGAGCGAGACCCGATAGGGTTGACATGGGGAGACTTCCTGACTGTGTACAGGAAGAAGTATCTATCTAAGGTGTACATTCAGTAGAAGCAGAGGGAGTTTCTAAGTCTCACCTAGAGGGAGATGACTGTTGCTGAGTATGAGTGTCGGTTCACTCAGTTGTCGAGGTATGCTTCAGAGTTGATGTTCAGTGAGGCTGCCAAGTGCCGCAGGTTTGATTCGGGCCTACACCTAGCTATCAGAGAGAAGGTGGTAGTGCAGAACTTTGGCGACTTTCAGCAGCTGGTTGAAGCGGCTCTGAGGGTTGAGAACATTGAAAACATTAAGAGTGCAGTTAGCATAAAGAGGAAGGGAAGAGAGCAGTTCAGGAGAGGAGGTGGTACTTCTATTCCTGAGAGAAGTGCCAGAACTTTTCCTGTACAATCTGAGGAGAGGAGCACCAGTGGGAGCCGGCCTAGGCCGATGAGGACTTCTACTGTGTCTTACCAAGCCTCAACGGTGGGCGGCAGTAGAAGAGGAGATGGGGAGAGGCCACCTCTTCCTAAATGTGAGCATTGTGGGAACCTCTATAGAGGGGAATGTCGCAGATTTTCAGGGGCATGCTTCAATTATGGGCAGAAAGGGCACATAGCCAAATTTTTTCCTAAGCCGGACAGAAGAGAGGGGTCACAGATGCAAGCTTCCCGAAGGACAGAGGCAATGGGACAGAAAGCTGTGACGGAAGTGGGTAGCTCTGGTGTACCTAAGAGAGCTTATCCTCCAAACAGATCCAGGGGGCAACCACCAGCTAGAGTGTTTGCTATGACTCGAGACGAGGTAGAGACAGCTCCAGAAGTGGTGACGGGTATGATTAAATTGTTTGATGATTGTGTTCTTTCTTTGATTGATCCGGGTTCTACCCACTCTTTTGTGTCGTCGGGTAGAACTGTATGTGGTAGAGTCTTAAGCCCATTGGATACTCCGCTGATGGTAAGTACTCCGATCGGCCAGTTTATTGTTATCAGTCAAGTGTATAGAGACTGTGAGATAGAGATTAGTGTAGGAAAGTTTGTGGTGGTTTTGATGCCTTTGAAGATGGGAGGATTGGATGTGATCCTAGGTATGGATACCTTAGAGAAGTATCGTGCCAACTTAGACTGCAAGCAGAAGACAATTAAATTCGAGCTAGAGGATGGCAGCAAAGTGGTATTCCTGGGAGATAGAAAAGTCAGCCCGCCTCAGATTGTTTCGGCTATGGTAGCAGAAAGATTGATGAGTAAGGGGTGTGAAGCGTATTTGGCTTATGTGTTAGACACGGAAGCAGATAGAGAGAGGTTGGAGGATATTTCTGTAGTCAGGGAATTCCCGGACGTCTTTCCCGAGGAATTGCCAGGACTACCTCCTCCGAGGAAAATTAAGTTTCCCGTTGAGCTTCTTCCAGGTACTACGCCGATTTCGATTCTGCCTTACCGGATGGCTCCGGCGGAATTGAAGGAGCTTAAAGAGCAATTGGAGGATCTTTTAGAGAAGGGTTACATTAGGCCGAGCTCTTCTCCTTGGGGAGCTCCGGTCCTCTTTGTGAAGAAGAAGGATGGATCATTGCGGATGTGTGTGGATTACAGGAAGCTGAATCATGCCACCATTAAGAACAGATATCCGCTCCCGCGCATAGATGATTTGTTTGATCAGTTGCAAGGGACGAGAGTCTTTTCCAAAATAGATTTGAGATCGGGTTATCATCAGTTGAGGATTAAGGAGACCGATGTGTCAAAGACTGCTTTTAGGACGCGGTATGGTCACTTCGAGTTTTTGGTTATGCCTTTTGGGTTAACAAATGCTCCTGCAGTCTTTATGGATTTGATGAATAGAGTTTTCAAGTCGTTCCTAGATCAATTTATCATTGTCTTTATTGATGATATATTGGTCTATTCTAAGAGTGATGAGGAGCACGAGGATCACTTGAGGGTTGCTTTGGAGGCCTTGAGAAAGAATGAATTGTATGCCAAATTTGACAAGTGCGAATTTTGGTTAAGGGAAGTAGTATTTCTCAGGCATGTGATTTCAGAGCGTGGAGTGCATGTGGATCTACAAAAGATAGAAGCTGTGGTTAAATGGGAAGCACCTAAGAATGTGGCTGAGATGAGGAGTTTCTTGGGATTAGCTGGATACTACAGGAGGTTTGTGGAGGGCTTTTCTTTGATAGCTGCTCCACTTTCCAAATTGACGAGAAAGAATCAGAAGTTTGAGTGGACTGAGGAGTGCCATAGTAGTTTTGAGGAATTAAAGAATAGGCTTACTACTGCATCGATTTTGACATTACCCTATGGTGATGATGGGTACATTGTGTACAGTGACGCTTCCAGGAAGGGTTTAGGATGTGTATTGATGCAAGGAGAGAAAGTGATTGCCTATACTTCTAGGCAATTAAAGCCTTATGAGATGAACTATCCTATACATGACTTGGAATTGGCTGCTATTATTTTTGCATTGAATATTTGGAGACACTACTTGTATGGAGTTACTACTAGAGTATTTACGGACCATAAGAGCCTTAAGTACTTGTTGACTCAGAAAGAGCTAAATTTGAGGCAGAGGCGATGGTTGGAGTTATTAAAAGATTATGATTTGGTGATAGACTACCATCCGGGGAAAGCTAATGTGGTAGCTGATGCATTGAGTAGGAAGTCCACTATGGCATATATGGAGACAGTGTACCTTCCCTTGCTGAAGGAATTAGCCAGACTTGATGTGACATTGAAGCAAGTTGAGCCTGACTGTATTTTGGCAAATTTTAGAGTGAGACCAGTGTTGAGGGGGAAGATCAAAGAATTGTTGGAACGGGATGAGTACTTGAGTAAGCTTAGAGCAGAGATAAAAGATGGCAAGCCTTCTGATGTAGAGGTAAAGGAAGATGGATTGATGATTATGGGTGAAAAATTGTGTGTTCCAGATGTGTTAGAGCTGAAGGATGAGATCCTAGATGAAGCGCATAATGCTCCTTATGCAATGCACCCAGGGAGTTCTAAGATGTATCGGGATTTGAAAGACCATTTCTGGTAGAAGGGAATGAGGAAATATGTGGCAGAGTATGCTAAAAGATGTTTAGTGTGTCAGCAAGTGAAAGCTGAACACCAAGCACCTTAGGGCAAGCTTAATCCCTTGCCGATTCCGGAATGGAAATGGGAGAAGATTACCATGGATTTTCTGATGGGATTACCGAGGACTAGCAAGAAGCATGACGCTATTTGGGTGATTGTGGATAGGCTGACTAAGTCAGCCCACTTCTTGCTAATTAGACAGACAGATTCTTTAAATGTTTTGGCTAAGAAGTATGTGGATGAGGTAATCAGACTTCATGGGATTCCGAGTTCGATATTGTCTGATAGGGATCCTAGGTTTACCTCCAGATTTTGGAAAAGTTTGCAGGAGGCTCTGGGGACTAGATTGCATTTTAGTACAGCTTTCCATCCGCAGACTGATGGACAATCGGAGAGGACGATACGGACTTTGGAGGCAATGTTGAGAGCTTGTGCTTTGGATTTCAAAGGTTCGTGGGATGATCACCTACCTTTGATTGAGTTTGCTTACAATAATTCCTATCACTCGGGAATTCAGATGGCACCTTATGAGGCTTTGTATGGTAGGAGATGCAAAACTCCTATATGTTGGGATGAGGAAGGTGAAAGGAAGCTAATAGGGCCTGAGTTGGTACAGGCTACAGTGGATAAAGTCAAATTGGTAAAACAGAGGCTTAAAGCAGCTCAACATAGGATGAAGAGCTACACAGATGCCCATAGGAAAGAGATGGAGTTTGAAGTAGGTGAGAAGGTGTTTCTTAGAGCTTCTCCATGGAAAGGTGTTTTGAGGTTTGGCAAGAAGGGCAAGCTTAGCCCGAGGTATATAGGCCCATATGAGATCATTAAGAGGATCGGGCCTTTGGCTTATAAGTTAGATTTGCCATTGGAGTTGTCTAAGATTCACAATGTGTTCCATGTGTCGATGCTAAGGAAGTACAAATCAGATCCTTCGCATATAGTTCGACCTTCAGAGGTTCAATTGACAGAGGATTTGACTTATGGGGAGCAACCAGTGGAAATCTTAGATTCAAAGGAAAAAGTGTTAAGGAACAAGAGTGTGAAGCTGGTTAAGGTCTTATGGAGGAATCATTCGACCGAGGAGGCTACTTGGGAACCTTTAGAAGCCATGAAGGAGAAGTATCCGTACCTCTTCTTGGATTCAGGTAAGGATTTCGAGGACAAAATTCTTTTAGGAGGGGAGAATTGTTGGGCCCTGAAAAAATTTTTATTTTATTTGAATTAATTATTTATTGATTTATGGATTTATTCGTTAAATTATTTTTATTTTGCCTTAATTGATTTAATTATTTGTTTATATAAATATTTTTATGTTGGTCTTGGAAATTAGAAGTTGGGACTTTAAATGAAGGCTTGGACCCAATATTGGAAAGTATGGGCTTTAGGAATGAATGAATAAGAAGAGGAGGATTAGAAATTAATGGGTGATGTGTAGTGGGCTTGAGAGGAGGAGGAGAGCCCAAAGCCTTGTAAGTTATAAGAGGTTATCAAAACTATGTAGTTTTGATGATGGTTTTAAAGAAGAGTTAAATGAATTAAAGGAAGGAGGAGAAGAAGAGTTGTCGTAGACTAAAGAAAAGAAGAGAAGAAAACGTGAACAAGGGAGAAAGAAGAGGGTTTCGGCCAAGAGAGGAAGGAGACCCGTAGGAGGCTTGAAGGAAAGAAGAAAGAATGAGAAGAATAAGAGAAAAACTACTTGCTAGAGGAAATCAAGAGACCCCCACTCAAGACAAAGAGGACGGGCAATCTTGAATTCGGATTTCTACGATAGGTGGGTAACATTTTTATAGTTGTTGTGTAATGGGAAAATGCCCTATGTATGCTATCTTTGATAATTATGTGCATATTGAAAATGTATTTTCTGTGATTTGAAAGTAAAGTGTGAAACTATGATGATTTGAAAGAATGAAAGAAGCATAAAATGCTTGTCTTGCGCTTGAATATGTGACCATTGGGTGAGAGAGAACCTACTTCGATAAGTCACGTGCACATTGACCCTTTTACCTTCTCCCGGCAGCCCGCTTATAGCCCACGAGATCCGAAATAGACTCGTCGTGTTTACGGTAAACTTCGGTTTCCGTCGTGTTTATGGAACTCTCAAGCCTATTGTGTGCATTCTATTCTTTAATGGTGTTTATGATGCATAATATGTGATTTAAGTGATAGAAGTTTACATAATATGTTTTATGTGATGATTTTGGCTACTTATGATCTATGTGATAAAGTTGGGTATTTATGCATATTGATGTTTGCTAATGCTTTAGATTCGTTATTGTGTGTTGTGTGGCTCATTATTCGATGGCTATAAACTTGTTAGCCACTGAGCCGTGTTAGTTGACCCCATTTTCCCTCCTCAGGTGTAAATTCAAGTTGAGAGCTGAACCTTGCAAGGCATCGGGCATCACTCCAAGAAATTTAGTCACTTTTGTATTAAGTTAGTAACTAGCTTATAAACATATCGAACATGGAGCATGTCACACATTTTGTATTTTGTACTTGACTGTTAATGGATATGCTGATTTGTAATTAAAACCATGCTTGAACTTTGTTATGATTTGGAAAGAGAAGGAGAGCTTTAGTACTCTCTTCATGTGAGTTTGTTGAAGTGGGATGTAGTGCTGAAATTTCTGGGTTGGTGCACTCATGTGATAATTTCTAAGTATATTGTGTTGTGCTGCAATTTCTGGGTTGTTTTAGGTTGAATAGGATCACTTAGATTTGTTGAAGGTTTTAGACGAGCTGTAGAGCTTGTTCCTGAGGTGTAATGAGTTAATTTTGAGGTATTGATTGCAAAGTGTGAGTCGTTAGAATCAAATGCAGGTGCTGTCTAAATGACAGATTGTCAGGCAGAGCTTCCTCATAGAGTTGGAATATAGGTCAGTGTTCTTCATGAAAGTTGTAGGGAATTTTCTTAGCTTTCTATAGACACTAAGTTTGTTAAATTTGGAGTTCTGGGTCAAAAGTTATGGAGGTTGCAAGTTCTGGTGCAGTTTGTGGAGAGCTAGTCGATCTGTCTTAGTGGGAATTTTTAATTTCCGTAGAGTCCGAGCTTGCTGGTGAGTCCTTCTTGAAAAATATAGGTTTTTCTTCTAGCTTTCCGACGCTTCTGACCGTGTCTAATTTAGAGCTCAGAGTCAAAAGTTATGAGGGTTAGAAGTCAGATAGGTTGGGCTATAGGGCAGGTCGCCCAGGCGCTCACGGGACAGCGAGCGCCAAGAGCCCGGCATGCCGGGCTCTTACGAGCATTGGGGTCGGTTTCTGGCCGACCGACCCCTCTTCCTTCTTTTGGCCATAACTTGTTGTGTAGACCTCCGATTGATTGCAAAGTGTGAGTCGTTAGAATCAAATGCAGGTGCTGTCTAAATGACAGATTGTCAGGCAGATCTTTGAGTCCACTTTTGACCCTCATAGAGTTGGAATATAGGTCAGTGTTCTTCATGAAAGTTGTAGGGAATTTTCTTAGCTTTCCATAGACACTAAGTTTGTTAAATTTGGAGTTCTGGGTCAAAAGTTATGGAGGTCGCAAGTTCTGGTGCTGTTTGTGGAGAGCTAGTCGATCTGTCTTAGTGGGAACTTTTAATTCCCGTAGAGTCTGAGCTTGCTGGTGAGTCCTTCTTGAAAAATATAGTTTTTTCTTCTAGCTTTCCGACGCTTCTGACCGTGTCTAATTTGGAGCTCGGAGTCAAAAGTTATGATGGTTAGAAGTCAGATAGGTCGGGCTGTAGGGCAGGTCGCCCAGGCGCTCGCGGGCGAGCGCCAAGAGCCCAGCTTGCCGGGCTATTGCGAGCGTTGGGGTCGGTTTCTGGCCGACCGACCCCTCATCCTTCTTTTTGCCATAACTTGTTGTGTAGACCTTCGATTGACCCCATTTTTGAAGCGATGAATTCCTAAGAGATTTTTCTATCTTTCCAAACTTTATTTATCAGTTCCCCTTTTAAATTGAAAAAGGTGGTTTGAAACCAAGTGTGGAGGTCGACTGATCAAGTCTGAATATACTTTACGAATTTTAAAATATCTGGAGCTAGAAAGCTCGGATCGAGGCGATTCTAGTTTTAAATTAAACTAGAGACATAAACATACAAGTTTTATGAAGGAGCCAACTGACAATTAAGCCTTTAAGATTTTCAAATTCTGACCTGAAGTCGATAGTGCTCAATTTTGGCTGTTTTCTTTGAAATAGCATTTTTGCCATAACTTCTTCATTTCAAATCCAAATTGAATGTTTTTAGTGGCGTTGGAACCGTGAGAGTGTAAGGAACATATTTTCTTAAAAACCAATCCCAAAATTTTCTTTTAAAAGTTTCTCTAGTTGTGGTCGGTTTGTGTTCAGTTTTGGGTCTTCTATGCTTATGTGTGCTTGTGTGGTCCGAATGTTGGGCCTCGGTGATGGGGTCCAACAGATATACTCTTCTTCCTTTTTGTTTCTTTTGTGATGACGTCATCTCCTGCTGTATTTTCCTTGTGATGACGTCATCTTCTTCTGTGTTTTGTATCATCTGTGTTTTGCTTCTTCTGCCTTTTTGCTTCTTTTGTGATAAAGTCATCTCCTTTTGTGTTTTTCTTATGATGACGGCATCTTCTTCTGTGATTTGTATCTTCTGTGTTTTGCTTCTTCTGCCTTTTTGCTTCTTCTGAGAAGACGTCATCTCCTTCTGGGTTTTCCTTGTGATGACGTTATCTTCTTCTGTGTTTTGTATCATCTGTGTTTTGCTTCTTCTGTATTTTTTCTTTTTTTGTGATGACGTCATCTCCTTCTGGATTTTCTTTGTGATGACGTCATCTTTTTTCTTTGTTTTATATCGTTTGTGATTTGCTTCTTTTGCCTTTTTACTTGTTCTGTGATGACATCATCTCCTTATAGGTTTTGTTTGTGATGACGTCATCTTCTTCTATATTTTGTATCATTTGTGTTTTGCTTCTTTTGCCTTTTTGCTTCTTCTATGATGACGTCATCTCCTTTTGGGTTTTCTTTGTGATGATATCATCTTCTTCTGTGTTTTGTATCATCTGTCTTTTGCTTCTTCTACCTTTTTGTTTCTTCTGTGATGACGTCATCTCCTTCTGGGTTTTGTTTGTGATGACATCATCTTCTTTTATATTTTGTATCGTCTGTCTTTTGCTTCTTCTGCCTTTCTGTTTCTTCTGTCTTTTTGTTCCTTCTTTCTTTTTTGCTTCTTCTGCCTTTTTGCTTCTTATGTGTTTTGCTTCTTCTATCTTTTTGCTTCTTCTGTGTTTTACTTCTTTTTTCTTTTTCTTCTTCTATCTTTTTGCTTCTTCTATCTTTCCACTTCTTCTGTCTTTTTGCTTCTTTCGTCTTTTTGTTTCTTCTGTCTTTTGTTTCTTCTGTCTTTCCGCTTCTTTTATCTTTTTGCACCTTCTGCCTTTTCACTTCTTCTGTGTTTTGTTTCTTTTGTCTTTCCGCTTCTTCTGTCTTTTTACTTCTTCTGCCTTTTCGCTTCTTCTGTGTTTTGTTTCTTTTATCTTTTCTTTTCTTTTGTCTTTTTGTTTATTCTGCCTTTTCGCTTCTTCTGTGTTTTGCTTCTTCTGTTTTTTCGCTTCTATCTTTTCGCTTCTTTTGTCTTTTCGCTTCTTTTGTGTTTTGCTTCTTCTGTCTTTTCGCTTCTTTTGTCTTTTCGCTTCTTCTGCCTTTTTGCTTCTTTTGTGTTTTACTTCTTCTGTCTTTTGCTTCTTCTGTCTTTTGCTATCTTCTGTCTTTTGTTTCTTTTGTCTTTTCGCTTCGTCTGTGTTTTGCTATCTTCTGTCTTTTGTTTCTTCTGTTTTTTTGCTTCTTTTTTATTTTGCTATCTTCTGTCTTTTGCTTCTTTTGTTCCATTTCCGATCCCTTCAGAAGATAGAATTTGACCTCAAGGTCTTCCTCAAAGTTGTAGGTTTCAAAGCCTTTTTTGAAATCGTCCTAAGAGAATCTTAACCCGATATCCTTAATTCCAGTTCTGTCAATTGTCCCAAGGCTGGTGCAAAATGATTAAGGTCGACTTCTATTCAGATATAGTAAAAGTAAGTCCTCTTGGTGGGGGCACACCACCCTTGCGGGACACATGTCCAGATGTCACTCAGGACGTCGGGCTCGTGACTCTCAAGGGCGGAGTGTCCAACATGATATCTTCAAATCCTTTGAGAATTTCTCAAATCTAACAATGGATTTGGGTTCCTTGACCCCAAATTAGCTTTAAAAACCTTAATTGAGGTTGAAGAATAAAAAACTTAGTGGAAAAATAAGTGATGGTTGAAACCCTCCTTCTTCTCCTCTCTTCTCCTTTCTTCTTCTTTCTTTTAATTAAAACTAAGTGTTTTAATGTCTAAATAATGGGTTGCATGGCCACACTATGAATAAGGGTCTAGATTTTGACTCTTCTTCGACCAAACATGGTGAATTTACCATTTTGCCCTTAAATTGTATGAAATTACCATTTTGCCCTCCAAACTTTCCTAAATTTGCAATTAAGCCCAAAGTTTAGGAATATCCAAAAATTTTATTTTTATTTTTGTCCTTGGACTTTTGGAAATAATAACTAAGCCCCTTAACTTTATAAAATTACATATTGGTCCTCTAAGAATTGAGAAATTACGTTTAAGTCCTTTAACTTTTGACAATTTGCAAATAAGCCCTTATGTACATCGACTTTTCCAATTAAGCTTTCTAAGTGTCCAATAAGTCTATAAACCTTGTCTAATCACCTCTAAGGCATTAGAACACATTTAACTTAACCACCATGGTCATATCCATCCAATGGACTTGGTTTTACACACTTAGAAGCTTATATGTCAGGAATCTTTAAGATTTCGCATACCGAAAAACTCTAACTTTAAGTAAGGGTATATAACATTATAAATCATTACGTATATATCCATATGACTTAAATACATATTTGAACTCATACGCAACCATGTATATATCAATATACAGTAGTATCTCCAAATACAGGACAACACAAAAGGGATCAAAGAGTTCAGCGTTACATATAAAGTTCATCCACATTTTTTATAAAATAAAACTCATTAATTGTCTCATCTAAATGGATTTTTTAACTAAGTAACACTTGCTTAAACCAATAAATACATTGTTTTAACTTGTATACTTGATTAGGAAACCTCTTATATTAAAACCTCTAGGATGTGTCACATATATATTTTTAAGAATTTTCTTATTAAAACTGTTTTCTTGACCTACGCTTTCCAAATATTCATAATTAGGAATATAGAAATGACTAATAAGATCCTTATAAACTTAAGCATTGGTACTGGTGAAAATATTTCATCAAATTCAACTCCTTGTTTTTATCTATAACCTTTAACCAATACCTTTACTTTGTACATATGTACCTTACCATCCTTATTAAGGTTTCTTTTAAAATCTCACTTGCATCCAATAGGTACAATCTTATCAATTGCATCTACCAAATTTTATACTTTGTTACTATACATGGATTCCATTTTCAAATCTCATGATTGTATTTTATTTTAAAGAATCAATGTTAGATATTTCTTCCTTAAAAATAGTAGGTTTATCGTCCATAAGCAAATGCATTGTCTTTCCCTTTTCAATATGTAAATGAAATTTAGTTTATGGATGGAACTCTATATAAAAAGTAAGTAATAGTTTCAAAGATATAACCTAAAAAGGAAAGAGGAAGGTTTATTCAAATCATCGTGGAACGTACCATATATAATAGAGTACAATTTCTCCTCTTAGACATTTTACTGTATTAGTGAGTTCTAGGTGGAGTCCATTATAAGAGAATCTAATTCTCTTTTAGTATAAATACTCACCATCTAGACTTAATCTAAGTGTATTAATATTTTTAGCAATTTATTTTACAATATTAAGTTTAAATTGCTGAAATTTTCAAATGATTCAAACTTATGTTCCAATAAATGTCCATTACCAAATTTAAAATGACCATCTATGAATGTAATAACATATGAGTATCCACCTTTAATACAAGTAAATATATGGCCATATATGTCTGAACATATAAGATATAGTAACTCATGGCATATTCACTTTTTCCACTAAAAGGTAGTGTGGTCATATACTCGAAAACAAGATTTATATGCTTCATATAATTCATAACAAAAGGATCTAAATATCCTTCTTTATGTAACTTGTGATTCTAATTTTGTAATTATAACCTAACCTATAATTCCATAAATAAGATATATTTTGGTCACTTAATTTTCTTTTCTTACTATTTTTATTAAGGATTGGCCTTTTATATCAAATTTGTATAAATTGTTTGTGAGAGATCTATATTCATAAAAATATTTTATAAAAATAACAATGGTTATTCTTAATAATAAAGATAAATCCATTAATATCAAAATATAAATTCAAATATTTTTTAATAATTGGAGCACAATAATAATTATTTAGTTATAATACAAGGTAAAAGAAAGTTAAATTATAAGTTTTATAGCCCAAACATCAACCATTGCTCTACTTCCAACTTGTAGGTTCACTTCGCCTTTCCTTAACAATCTAATCCTTGTTAGCACGTGCACATTGTTACAAATATAAGTACCTAAGATTATGAAAAAAGATTGATCTTAATTATAAACATACCTAAATATGAAGCTATCTTAAGCTTATTATACATCAAGTTAGTAACATAAGCATTGTAATTTCTCTTCTAGTGTCAATCGACTCCACAATAAAAATAGATTCCCTTTTCATTATTCTTCTTGTTCTTATACTTCTAAGAGCTATTTTTATTACTACTCAAGAATATGACTAAATGTCTTCTTAAGGCACCCATTTGTAATCTTAAACATATTCAATAGTTTAGGTAATAACAAATCATTTTGGTTTGTATGATAATTCATAATAACTTGTAAAAAGCTCATAGATTTAAGTACCAAATTAATGCTTAACTCATAGTCCATAAGAAAAACCCAATTGGCCTAATTTTTTAATGCATGCAATCATTTTCAGTATATGTAACCCTATCACTGATCATTTTTCCATCTTGCATTGATATAATGCTCTAAAAGCTTATTCCACCATACTCTATGTACTAAACAACTCCTTAAGATGCAAACTTATAGTAAGAGAATTCGTACGTTCATATTACCCCTGAAGTTCAGGAGACATAATAGCCAATATTAGGAATGTGGCTTTTGGCTTATTCAACATCATCAATATGACATTGATACATTTCCCAAACTCTATCCACTACATTCATATTCTCTAGTGGAATTATAGTGTTAAGAACATACAACTTTTTTTCTTTCTTAAGAATAGTTCTTAAATTATGAAACAAGTATAAGAAATAAGGTCCAGTAAAATTGTTAGCAACCAGGATGCTCCTCAAGAACAAATTGTTACTCATTTTATCTAACAACCAAAAATACATAACAGAGTAAATATTAGTTTATATCATAAAACTAAATATAATAAATATTTCAATAAATAATTGGATGCTTCCATAATTTTAAACATTATATCCATCACTATTAATTCAAAAATTATCAAATAATTTTCTGGTGCGATAGCATTCCTTTAATTTAATTAACCTTGATTTTGCTCAACAAACAAACTAAATTAAAATAGGTAGATAACATACTTTTCAATCACATCTCATGTGTCTCTTAGATAAATTAGTTAATAACTCATTATTAAAACATATCACATGCGTTAAGTTAAATATTTAAAATATTAAACTTTGTTTAATTTTACTTGCTAAAACTATCAAAAGTAGTAATAAAACGATCAAATTTTTAACATGTTATAAAACCAGCCTGCCATTAACCCTATAGTTAACAGTGTTGATGTCACCTACCACATAAGTAGGATCTTTTGACAAGTTGACAAATATATGGTAGATAACAATACACATAAGCATTTAATTTATAAATAAGTTAAAATGAAAGAAGAATATATAAACCTTAATTTTTGTATGAGCCTTTAGCTAAGTAGTCGTTCTCTTTGTAACCCAAGCCATCGGAGTGCCAAAATAATCTTTGGTCATAGCTACCTTAGCGTTTGGTTTTTTATGCAAGTAATTTTTGAAAAACAAGCAAAGATATAGTCAAGAATGAATAATGAAATTGCAAGACCCACACTATAGTCTATCTTATAGTGATGCATAAAAGTGTAAGTTTATGTTGATTATAGAATTCTCTAAGTCCACCAATTCAATTATGTAAGAGATTGCTAGGTGCTTCAAACCCTATAATGCATCAAAATTGCAGACCATATTTAGGTTACTAATAAAATTCTTCTATCAAACCTTAAAAAAAAGTTTCATTTTCACTAATACTGCAATAACCTCGATGAACCCTGTAGGGCCAAAAACTAATAGAACCACTACTTATATAATAATCATAAAGAAGAAACTATCATTGACAAGTAAATATAGAAGCTTAAATTAGGTAAATCTAGACCAATTCAAAGTGCACACCTTTACTGATACATTTTAGAATGAATAAGAAACCTAGATGCTTTTAAATAATCTCATTAAGAGAAAGATGTTGGACAATTTTGTCATTTCCCTTAAAGTTAAACAATTATTAATTGCATTTTTTAGTTTTTAAATAAATTATCGATTAAGTTATGTAATTTGACCCAGATAAAGATAATAAAGTGGGCTAATAAATGATCTAGATTAATGGGTCGAAGTCCAAGTAAAAAATGGGTCCCAATTTGTGTAGACTGGACCCATATCAGCCTTGTGATGGAGAAGCCTGGTATGGAAGCTATATAAAGGTTAAGATCTCTTGCAATTACTCATATCAACCGTAAGCATAAGGAATCTCTTACCCGTTAAGAGAGCTTACGTATTGAGAATACCATAGAAAGACCTAGTCCATGTCCTATATAGCACTTTTCATAAAGGTCCCGAGAGGTTTGTGATCGTTTGGAGCTTAGAATCGGCATCAGAATTAAAAATGGAACTGAAATCAAATATTCTGCATTACCTTCATTTTTAATCTTTTCATGTAGATCTGGGGTACGTAGTAAGGTCTATACTACATATTACATGTGGTATCAGAGCAGTTACGTGATTGGATTATCGAAAATGAAGGTTTTTTTGTTTTTCATCTCATATAGTTTTTCTCTGTGTTTTGAATCATTTTTCAGCTTTTTTACATATATAATTATGTAAAAGTGGTACACATAAAGCTAGTTATAAAAAAGGATCGAAAAAGAGTTGAATGGAGCAAAAAAGGGATCCCGGGACGTCAAAAATTGCCTCCAACATTAGGAGCACATGCCCAACTATGCTACAATACGTGAGAGAGCTTGCGTACGGTTGCACGTGCAAACCGCATCACGCCACATTGCTCCAACGAGAGATGGACATGTGTTGAGCATGCAATGCACGCGCGACTCTCGACTCGCGCTCCCACGAGCTCGACACGTGCCCATTCGAACTATCCAGGTGGCAAGCCAAATCAGACCATCCACGAAGCTGCACATTTGTACATGGATAGCACGTGACGCGCACGCACCATACGCTACATTGCACTTGTTCACTGACATGGTGTTCCACATCAGCCGCACAGGCTCTGCTACAGTAATTTAAAAAAAAACACAAAATTTTCATATTTCTCATAAGGGTACCCCGGGGTGTTTTTGTTCAGTTTTTGGGTCCGAGAAATTTATAAAGTAAGTTTTGCAATTTTCTGGATTTATTACATTAGTAATAAATTAAAGTTTAACTCCAAAAAAGGGAATTAAGGTATTCTGAATCCGATTTCAAATAAATTCTCATGCTTCAAACATCATATGAGGGAGATACATGAGGTTCTTATGTCTCGGGTCTTATTTTCAGTGTTTGGGATCGCATGATAGTCGATCAGAAAAAGAATTGAGATATTTTAAAGTCATTTTTGAGTGAATTTTTGCACAACAAACTTGCTAGAAGTGAGATACAAGAGGTTTTCATGTCTCGGGAGGTCAGTTCAGTATTTGCAGATGCATGATAGTCACTCTACTGAGAATTTTCTTTTACGAAAGTCTCAAATGAAGTTTTCTGAGAATGTCTTTAGTACAAGTGTGTGACAATGAGACTGTACATTCAGATTTTTGCATTTATTAATGTTACATTGTCACATAATATATGCCCATAAAGAATGTAAGGATAACATAAAGATGTATCCCTTGTGTTTGTGGACTTTTTTAGTGCTAATGAGAATGTAGTATCAAAGTGGCCTTTCAAGTTAGTATTTTGAATTATTCCACTTGCATGTTGGGGGATGTCTCTAATTTTATGTTTGGTTATTCCCTTACATAACATTTTGAGATGTTCATAAAGGCATTAGATGGAGGAAAGTTATTGCTCAAATGATCTATTCACCCAAAGGTGGTAGTATCACAAGAGTTGATGGTTTGTACTCTGCTCGCTTTTATGTGTGGAGGTCTAATTGCATATATTATGTATTCAGCCCAAAGGTGTTTCATAATATGTGTGAACGGATTTTCAGTAAAGATACTATTTAATGGCTTGGGTATCATTGTTGTCCTACATTTGTGCTTATTTAAAGATTATCATCTTGAAGTCATCTTGAAGTCAACAAAATTAGTGTCACTATTGAAACCCTGACCAGTTTTAATACGAAGAAGAATTAGATGGAGGATGTATTAATTGCTATAGAGATAGCTGTAATTGATATGACCATACAAACAAATAGGCCATTTCCATTTACATCTATGAGCTTGAAAACTCATAAAGTAGCCTATGGATTCTTGGGATCAGTCTAAAAAATTATATATAATGACCATTAAGAGATCCATTCCTATCCATTTGCAAAGTGGACTTCCAGACATAAACATGGCGAAGGAGTTTCTTGATAATGTCTCCTAGAGGTACACAGTCTCATCTAGTGTTGAGATAAGTGCCTTAATGAAATAATTAATCTCCATAAGGTATACAGGAGAAAAGGGGAGAAATAGAGAACATATCGAGAATAATTCATCTTCACAGTAGATTGAAGTTGTTGGGACTTCAATGCTTTAATAGCCCATTTTGTTGCTAAGGAGGAGATACTCGAGTTTGCTACTCCTACAGCCCTCGAAGTAGCTAAAGAAAAGACAAAGATGAAGCCCGTTAAATTCAAAGGTAGAAATTTTAAATCTTCTCCACGTGACAATGTTGGTCAAACCAGTGCTAATAAAGGTCCTAGGGACATAAAGAAACTAGTAATACAAGGTTTAAAAGGAAAGAATGAGACCATCAGACTAGTAGTCTGAGGTTTAAAAGGAAAGAATGAGATCATCAGGTTACTATTTGGATTATCAATTTATGAATCTAATTTGTGATAATCGCATTAAGTACATGGTGGCTATTTAGTGGAGCATCTCAATGTGCTTCCACAATGTCATGGTTCATATCCAGGATAAAGTCAAACAAAGGGAAGGAGAAACTGATGGTTCACAGCAATAAAGAAGTGAAAATAATATCTATAGGGGATGTATGTACTAAACTTTATTGTAAGGTTCATTTGAGTTTTACACGACACATTTTATATATGATATTTTCATCAATTTGGACAATGAAGGTTGACATTTTTCATTTAATACTTCAATTGTACAATTGTTATTTAATGTAAAACATAATGGTGCAACTTTCTTGTCATATGGTTTATATAGAATGCGTCTTATCCTAAATTAGATAAATGTTTCTTCGTATCTTGCTAAACAAGTTATGGAATGAAGGAACCTAATGAATGAGAAACCATACATGGTATGGCACAAAAGTTTAAGCCATATTTTTGAAGGTAGGGTTGACAGATTGATCAAGGAAAGCATTTCTCAATTCTAGATTATGGGACATGTATTGACTGTTGCAGGGGTAAGTTCAATGATAAGGATATTGAGATCAACTTATGCTTCTGACTTGTTGAGTATGATACATAAAGATATCAATAGACCTTATACAGTCTTGTTTGCCATCCCTACCAAAGAGGAGTCACCCCCAAGGTCCGATGCTTAGTAGTTCCTCAATCATTATGGAAAGGTTGGAGGCTAGGTTAGTAAACTACCTACACGAATAAAACCAAACACCAAACCAGCTAAGATGATGTGTTATCTTCGATCGATGATACGACCAAGTGAGACTGCATTGTGCAATTTTAAATGTTGTATGACATTTGTTGATGATTATTCCCATTATAGTTATATGTTTTTGCTTAAAGATTGAAGGTTAAGAAGCAATGGGGAAAATTCATCAAGATAGTCATATTTGACCATACAGGAGAATATCATGGCAGACATGGTGTTTCAAGACTTTAAATGGTTTGTTTGACAGATATATGGAATCGGTTAGAATAGTGACTTAATTCACTATGCCAAGTATTTCTGACCAAATTGATATGTTGTCGAAAGGTTTAACTACACCTTAAAGGACTTATAGAAGTCAATGCAGAGCAGTACTAATCTACCTAATTATCTAAAAACTTTGAAACCTAGCCTTCCACACATTAGTGTATGGGGCTGGCCTACTGAGGTAGCATAATCCTTATAAAAAAGATTTCATGCTCATTCCGTTCATTACTATTTAGTAATATATCTTGACCATTTTAAGGCTACAGTTTTTACCGTAGAGAAGGAGGGACCGGAATAGTAGACTCATAAATAGCTAAGTTTTTGGAAGACGATGTCTATAATGATGGTGGACCTTTTGACCCTTCGGATGATAGCAGGGAACATACTACAGTTATCATGTACCCACTACTCATACAATTAGATTCGGTGGATCTAAGTTTTTATACCATGCCTGTATAGGAACAGGAACCCTTACCTATAGACATAGAGGTTCCTGGGGGTATAAGATCTAATACAATTAAGTAAATCCATTAGAGTGAGATAACTTGCTATCTCATTTGATTACATAGTCTATCAGGTGTATAGGACTATGCTATTAAACATGTTACCGATCCAATTACTTTTTACAGAAGTTGTTTTTGGGGCCCAATGCGGATGTGTGGTGAGACGCGATAAATGATGAGATGCAAGTTATTGAGTATAGTAAGGTCTGGGAGCTAGTTGATTTACAGCAGAACTACAAACTCGTCAATTATAAATGAAGTTTTTGGACCTAAAGGATTTCATAATAAAGTTCAGCAGTTTATGGGCTTGCTTACTTGCCTAATAGTTCACTCAGAGAGAAAAGGTTGACTTTATATTAACTTTTCTTTTGTATCCTCGTAGGATACATTTTGAGTAATTAAGGTAAATGTAGCTCATGATGATATAGAGTTACATCAGATGGTTGTCAAAATCGCTTTCCTGAGTAAAGAACTTTATGAAGTGATCTATATGATACAACCTGAAGGATTTCAGGATCCAAATGGAACTGACATGGTTGCGAGTTATGTAGATCAATATATGGTTTGCATCAAACCTTCTAAAAGTGATACCTTACATTTGATGAGGTTATCACCTCTTTCAACTTCATGGAAAATAAAATTAAAAAGATGCTTTTACTATGAGGTCAAGGGAAGCAAAGTTATATTCCTATTACTGCATGTGCATGATATATTACTCACGTCAAATTACTTGACCATGTTGTATGAGGTTAAACAACTTTTGGTCAAGAACTTTGACATGAAGGACCTTGGTGTAGCTTCTTCTGTCCTAGGTATTCAGGTTAACCGGGACAGACCTCAACACTCATTAGACGTCACATAGAATGCATTCATTGAGTATGTGTTACAAAGGTTTAATAAGGTCAACAGTAAACATATCGTAGCACCTATTTCTCATAATGAGAGAGAGGTTATGAGAAATGTTCCGTAATTTAGTAAGGTTGGTAACCTGATGTATGCTCGACTATAGGACATTACATTCACTATTTGACTATTTGGTCAATATCTGGTTAATCCAGTTATAGACCATTAGAATGCAGTCTGGTGAGTGTTGAGATAGTAAAGTGAATTAAGGATTATATGTTGACATATAGAAATTCAACAGACTAAACCTCTTAGGGAATTCAGATTCAAATTTTAGTTATGTGACCAAATGATCGAAAGTCTGCTTAAGGTTACAGTTGTAAGTTTGCAGATAGTATAATGTCGTGAAAGTGTGTTAAGAAGGCACGAGTAACTTCCTCGACTATGCATGTAGAGTGTATGCTATGGGGCTGCTTCACAAACGGTTTAGCTCAGAAACTTTATTTCTGAGTTGTCTATAGTTGATTCAGTGGCTAGACCCATTTGGTTATACTGTGATAATCTTCTTGTAGTGTTATTTAATAACAACAAAGAATATCACAGGGTCTTAGCATTTAAAGTCAATTAGTTGGTTACAAAGGTGTTGATACAAAAGGTGACATTAAAATTTGGAGCATTTAAAGAATGAGGATCTGAAAGTCGATCCTTTAACTAAAAGACTTCACCCACTTGTGTTTATCACACAAATATAAATTATGGGTGTTTTAATGTCTTTAAATACTATTAATTAGGGGATCGTTATGTTTACTCAATGTATATTTGTATATTTTGATGTATTATGACAGTTTGATGGTTCATCAATAAAGATGATCATTTTTTATCCTCAGTAATATGTGTTGTCATACATTGTCATAATTTTAAGATTTGTGTCGATCTTAAGCATTTGAAGGTCATTGGGCATATATATAAATTGAACTTATGCCTATGTCATTTAGACGCATACAGTTTTAGTATATATATCTATGAAGTTTGACATGACAAAGGGGGATATAAATTTTTAATCCCATAAAGGTGTTCTCTAATGCAGTTTAGCATTCAGTTGGAGAACATAAAGGTTCTTTAATGCAGTTTAGCATTTGATTGGAGGAAAAAAGTTTTCTATAATATTGTTTAGCATTCGGTGAGAGAAAACAAGATTTCTCTAATGCAGTTTCACATATGCAGTTTAACATAAAGTTGGAGAAATCGAGACCTACAAACGAAAATGATATAATTTAGATCATAAAGGTATCACCCTAGTTTGTCATACTTCATTTTTCCATTCATGTTAGTGAGGTATTAGGTATACGTGATTGTATTAAATCTGTGTCACACAAGACACATGTATCTGATACTTTTCGATATCGAAAGCCTTGCAGGATAGAATAATGGACTTTCATTATCTTTGGATCAAATGTTTTGTTTTTAAAATTTAGTCGACTAATATGGTAGAATGGCTTAATCGAGTTTTCAAACTGTTATTTAAATTAGAGTCAAAATTACAATTAATGCTTGTCCAAATGGGAGATTATTGGACAATTTTGTCCTTTCCCATAAAGTTGGACAACTATTAATTGCATTTTTAGTTTTGAAATAAATTATCAGTTAAATTATGTAATTTGATCTAAATAAAGATAATAAAGTGATCCAATAAATGATTTAGATTAATAGGTCGAAGTTTAGGTAAAAAATAGGTCCTAATTAATGTGAACCGAACTCATATCAGCCTTGTGATTGAGAAGCCCGATATGAAAACTTTACAAAGGTTAAGGCCTCTTGTAAGTGCTCATATCAATCGTAAGCATAAGGAATCTCTAACCTATTAAGAGAGGTTACATATTGAAAAAACTGTATAAAAAAAAAACCTAACCCGAAGTTTGTGATCGTTTGGAACTCAGAATCGACATCAGAATCAGAGATGAAATCGAAATCAGATATTATGCATTACCTTTGTTTTTAATCCTTTCTTGTAAATCCAGGATGCATAATAAAGTCTATATTACGTATTATAAAAGAATCAATAACTTATCGAGGAGTCAATGTAGAAACAACGATTTTGGCTATTTTAAGGCATAAATTCAAAGAAGAGTAGGAGAATAGGTAAGAAATAACAGATATGTTGCTCGTAAAGGTTGAACACAAAAGAACAAAGGCTAAGGAATCCACGATTGCTTAGTTAATAAAGAGAATAATTATAAGTATATACGAAAATTGAGGTTCATTCATTGCTCTTTCTTTTCTTTTCCTATTCCAAATTAAATGATGATCTGTACTATCATCTATCATGTAGGTGCTGACTTATCAAAGGGTCCTGTTCACACAATAGATTACTGACTATATCCTTAATAACATACTAGTTTTATAAAAATTAAACGTTTGCGTATTTTATTTATATTTTTATAGTTCCTTCTAGTACCATAAAATCAAGTATAGTTCAAAATTTTGGATATAATTTTCGTTATTCCTAATCTTGCCTTTAGTTTTATATCATCATGAGTTTACTCTTCAAAATTATATAATGTTAATTAATTAGGACCCATTCATCTTAGATAAAATATATATGAGTTAAAAAAGCTTTGAGTTTGCTTAATAAATCTTGTAATAATCATAATTCTAGTTTTATACATAAAGAATAGAAGGCATCAATTACAATCTTAATGCGTACTTATTATGTAATCAAGGGATTAAAATTATAAAATTTTAGGTAACATGTAATTAAAATCATAAAATTTTAGGTAACATGTAATTAATATAATTTCATTGTACTAATGATATTTAACATAATCTAATTATGAAAGATAATCCTTTAAAATTTTACTTAATTCTAATTTTTGAATTGAGAACTAATTTAATTTAATAATTTAGTTCTTGATATCAAATTAAATTTCATAAATATTTCTAATAAAATTTAAACCTTTTAAAAATATTTTTCAATCAATCAGAAAAATAGTTTATTAATTTTAAACTAATTTAATATTGATTTAATTAAGAAAAATAATTTGATCAAAATTAAAGGCTACAACAACAAGAAAATAGAGGGAGGGAGCGTCCCAGTACTTCTATAAAGCGTAAACACTACGTGCGCTGGAGACATCTCTGTGTACCTGCCCCCTTGTCCCCTTCATCTCTGCTTCTCTGTCGATTTGGTGCTATCCAGACCCAGCTGATCGCGTCTCATACGTCACCAACAATCACCTCTCTCGCCGACACATCTGATTTACCTTATACATCTCTTCCCCCTTTTGCCAGTGTAAATAGATCTGGGTGTTATTGTCATTACCAGTCGCTTGCTCGATTCATCGCCTTTAGCAATAATGAATTAACCAGTAGCATGCATCATCACTGGTGACAAGCCATTAGTGACCCTAGTTTCTATCGCCGTTGATGGTGACAGGAAGACGTTTCAACAATTACTTACATAATTAATTAGCCTAATCTTTGGTATTATGTGTATACGTGAATACTACTGCTAAAGTATTTTCCTATTATAAATTTATCATTCATTAATCAGGCAAATGCATTTATCGTTGGTGAGCAATACAATAATAAGCAAAGGTCAAATCCCAAGAAGAACCGATATGTATTAAAGAAACAAACAAACCTTCACTCTTGACTAGCTTGGATGAAGTGGAATTATTTTAAAAAATATACATAATGACATTATTTTGCTACAATGTCATTTTATGTATAGAAGAGGCCTTTAGGCTAGGACAAGTTATGAAGCTAAAGCATGAGCTTGACTTTAAGCCAAAACTTTATAAGAAAACCCTTAAGATTAACCCAAAAGCTTGATCGTCTCGATCAAAACTAATGACTTTAGGTTAGAGTGGGTATAGTTTAGGCTATTTTGTCATTCCTACTTTTACTTATGGAAAATTTATAAGAAAACTCTCTTGAATCATTCACAAGTGAATTTAAATCAAAATTAGACGTTGGCATGAATAAATATACATTAAAATCAGTCAAATGTGATTTATAAAGATATATCTCATCGAATTAATAAATTTAAATTAATCTATAAAAATAATTATATGAAAGCATAGAACTTTATGTAACCATCACTACAAGAAAAATGTGGATTAGCGACGGAAATTTAGCGACGAAACAATTACCGTTGGAAATTAGCGACGGAAAGCATATTTCCGTCACTAAAATTGAGTGATTTAGCGACGGAACTATTATTCGTCGCTAAATTTAGAGGGAATTCATCGCGGAAAAATTAACGACGGAAATTAGCAACGAAAAAATATAGTCGTCGGTAATCACTACAATTTAGCAACGAAAAATTAGCAACGGAAAATATATCGTTGGTAATTTCCGTCGCTAAAATTGAGTGAGTTAGCGACGGTACTATTATTCGTCGCTAAATTTGGAGGGAATTCGTCACGGCAAAATTAGCAACGGAATTTAGCGACGGAAAAATTCCGTTGCTAAATATGGAAAAATTTCGTTCCGTCGGTAAAAAGGCAGAAATTTTTGGCGGAATTAAAATTTTGAGTTTACCTATGGAAAATTCCGTAGGTAAATTCCGTCGGTAAATATGATTTAGCGACGGAAATTTTCGTTCCGTCGGTAAAAAGGCAGGAATTTTTGGCGGAATTAAAATTTTGAGTTTACCTACGGAAAATTCCGTAGGTAAATTTCGTCGGTAAATATGATTTAGCGACGAAAATATTCGTTTCGTCGGTAAAAAGGCGGAAATTTTTGGCGGAATTAAAATTTTTGAATTTACCTACGGAAATTTTCGTCGGTAATTCCGTCGGTAAATTCTTTATAAATTCCGACATCTCCCACCCACTTGTGTCTTCTTCTTCCTTTCTTCTTCCTGTGTCTCCTCTTCGGTTTTCTTGGAGCTCATTTCTCTGTTGTGGACTCCTTTTCTGCTCGTCGGCGTTGTCTTCTCCAACTATTGTCATCATGTCCCTTGGTGGAGGTATTTTTGCAACTATTGTTGTGTTTTTTCGTATATTGGATAAAAGTTAATTTGGGTATTTATTACTTTCGTTTATTTGTGTATTTTGTGATTGGAAAATAACTTTGAGGTATAAATATTAGTGATAGAAGGGACAAGATGTAATTTTAGTTGTGATATTGGGATAAATTTCTGATACATATTAGATGTTTGATGAAATGTTTGTTCTTTAAAAAAATAATTTCAGTTCTTTATTTTCGGATCTTTTTTAGTATGAATTTTATTATTTGAATTCTTTTACTTGAAATAATGAAGTTATCTTCAAGGTAGCTTTTACAGAAACTAAACACTTTGCAAGTAAAATTTAAAAAATATTTTTCAGAAAATTTACCGACGGAAAAAAAAATCCGTTAGTAAAATATTGGATTTAGCAACGGAATTTTTTTCCGTCGCTAATTGCTGACGGAAAAGTCAATTCCGTTGGTAATTTTCTGACAGAAAAATTTTTATTTTATACCGTCGGTAATTTTCTGACAGAAAATTTTTTATTGTATCTCCGACGACTTTTTTCGTCGCTAAATAAAGTTACCGACGGAATATATTCATATTCCGTCGGTAATTTTCGTTGCTAAACTTCATTTTTCTTGTAGTGCATGAAGCATGTTTAAAATAAGAAAAGCAAAAAATAAAAACAAAAACAAAGAAATTATGATAGAAATAAATCTAGATATAACATGATTTTCGTTGATAATTTGACCAGCTAGGATGACATGTGGATCTTAATTCTTTGATTAAAAAAATCTTATGGTTAAATTTTTAAGGGTTTTGAAAGTCTCCTAATCACTAATCCTAGCTTTTAGACAAGGATATCTCAAGTGTGTGTTTTTTTTTTGTAAGTTGGCTATGATATCCTAGCTTTTTGTAAAAGTTGGCTACGAAGTCCTCTTAAAAGTAAGTTTTTGCGCTTAAATTCATTTTACTTTACCTTAGACACGGTCTAGGACACAGTCATGGCCCAAAGCATAGAACTTACTTTTTTTAAAAGTGCTAGATACAAAGTCTGATATGACCATGTTAATAACAATTATAGATCTCATCATCTTCCTTGAAATTAGTAGTTCACTGTCTCTCCAGAATGTGTCAGTAAATTAGGGATCTTCCTATATTTCTTCTAACTTGCACATGATCTGATAAGCGAGCATGGTTTCAGTTGTTTCACTTGCTGTAGTTGATCCATCTAAAACATAGGCTAGTATATATATATGGACCAATTTCTGTTCAACTAAGAATTGTAGCTTCATTTATGATTTTGCTTGAAATGGCCTCCAATTAAATAATATCACATCAATGTTAAATTTTTCAATGTTTTAAAAACCGAACAGGACATTAAACCGGTTAAAGGAAAGGTTTAAGATTTAGAGGTTCAACCGGTAGTGAACCGTTATAAAAATCGGTATATAATAAATAAGAAATAAAACTTATAAAAATAAGTAAAAATAAAAATACATCAATGTTTATTATTATATAATGAATTAATAATAAATAAATAAATATAAGTCTAATATAAATATTAAAATAACAATAAAAATCAAAATTGTATTTTTTAAGGAGGTTGTGTCTCATCATCGTCAAAAGCTCCAAATTCTCAAACGCTATTTAAAGATTCGTAAACTACGCTTTTATCTAAAGTATTTGCATCAACTTCTTCATCTGTATTAAAATAAATTACAAATTAGTAATGTATGAAATTATTCTTTATTGTAAACTTATAATATAGTATAATTTTAATTTAAATATGATCAAAATAAGATATGAAATATTAGTTAAATTTGCACCTTTTGCCTATAGAAGAAATATTGACCAAGATCTAGAGCTTGACATTAATACATGTATAACTAACTGGTATGCATATTTCTTTCATATTTATTTATGAGCAACATATATTTTATAAAAGTATAATTCAAATAATACTTGAGTTTAATATGTTTATGTTTGTTAGTTTCATTAATATACTTCAAAATGCAGTTTCATCAATATACTTCAAAATGTGTATTGATGGTGGTGTTGCGTATAACCGGAAGTAAGAGAGATAATAATTTTCAACTCAAATAAAATAGAGGATATTGAGAAGAAATATGTGACTTGAGCATTTCGTAGGTGACAATACGATTTATATAATGTTTCTAGCAAAATTATGATATTAATGTAAGAAAATTATATTATGCTTATAGGCACTTATATTGTAATAAATGATGGAGTTATTTGGTCTTCAGTGTAATTATAGTACAGCGCTCTTCTTCTTCTCTTACTTAGGACGACAAATCATCCAAAAAGAAATAAATATTATAAACCAATAATTTTGATGAATTTGGCTTAGTAATTAAGTGAACATATTCTTTGCAACAATTCTATAAATGCGAATGTTTTGATAAAAGAAAGGAAGGGAATTTTGCAAGATTTTAAAAACCGGACCGGATTGTGCGATACGACCGAAAAAAAGTTGAACCGATCGATTTTTATGCAGAGAGGTTATTAGGTGAAATCGAATCGGATCACTGACCGGTTCAAACTTTTTTCAATCAGACTGGATGGTCCGGTCCGATTTTTAAAACCTTAAAATTTTTATAATTTGTTGAAAAGAAATTAATAACAAAGTAAAATAAGATAATTTAATATCAAAATCAAGTAAAATGCTTTATATATATATATGCGCTCATGAATCTTTTATTAGGCAATTAGTTCATAAATGCTTTATATATATGCATTTTCATGCTCATGAATCTTTTATTAGGCAATTAGTTCATAAACAAAACAATGGTGGCATGTGGCAACGTTTTTCCAGAAAGATTTACCTATGCGATATGCATCAGAGTGCTTTGTAAAACACAAATCAATGGGACATGCATCAATGTTTTCAGAAACAAAACAAGAGTAATAAGCAATAAAAGTTATGAAACTCTAATAGATTTAATATATTCCTTAATTGTTTTATCAAATCAATAATAATTAAACTACTTAATCAAGTTAAAATTTTAAAGAAAGTTCTGATACCACTGGTAAGAAATCAACCATGATCAAATCAAGACTATAACAAAATGATTTTTACAATTTTCCATATGGTCTCTTTAATATGATAAGTTTAAATATAAATAAAAATAAAAGGGTTAAAGACAAACTTGTACTCGTATATCCTTCAAAAAAATTTATCCACTAATGAAGTCATCAAATATCCACCTTCTACTAGTATCTAACGAGTAAAGAAAGAGAGAAAACTTTGACAAGGATAAATAGGAGTGCTAACTCCTTGCGTCTTTCCTTTTCATAAAGAAAAATAGGTTTTATTTCAATTTTAGTTAAAATCAAACTCTTAACTATAATTAAAGTCTAACTCTAATTATAAGTATAATATAATCTTAATAAAGTCAAATATCGATATTTGATTCTTAAAGTTTCCTAAATTTTATAATTAATTCTAACTTAATTTAAATTAATTTTATAATTAATTCTAACTTAATTTAAATAAAGTCAAATATCGTATATTGAGGAAATGTAAATGTCCTAAAACCTTAGTGGATACATGACCGAGCCGAAAATGCCATAAACTAAAAGTATCAATAGCATTACAAATAAAATGTTCGTTGAGATAAAATTGCAAAGATGGACCTTTCTTGGAATTTGGTAGTAGGAAGTGATGGGGTTTGAGCCTGTAAATGCCCCTGACTTCATCGCAACTTGCTACTATGGAATTAGTCTTTAGGTCCTGCAATAAAACTCTGTTTGAGATGAATATGACAGCTAAGTGATTTTCCTTAGCAAGTTTGCAGACTGATAAGAGGTTATGGTGGAAGGTAGGGATATGCAGCACGTTTTCTAGTTTAATGAAATTTGTCAATTCTATGCTTCCCATTTGGGTGACTGTTTTAAATGAGCCATCTGGTAACATTACGGGACAAAAATCTGGTGTGTGATCGATGTGTTTGAATAATTTCTGGTTGTAGGTCATATAGGTTGATGCACCTGAATCCACTATCTATGAAACACATTCATATTTATAGCTAACATTATCATTATGGTTAGAGTTCATACCTGCGTAGTTGTTAAGAGCTACGTGATTCACTTGATTAATACCTTTTTCCCTTAACTAGGCGCATCAACTCTTGAACTTGTTTGTTTAAAACATTGAATTGTGACTCTTGCTCGATGCCTTCACTGTTTAAGTTTCTTTGCCCAATGTCGGTTGGACTTTCAATCGTTGCTCCGGCATAGCCATTTCTTTCCCTTGTGCGTTTTTGTTTTAATTCCTTGAACCATTCGGGCTCTCCATGGATCCTAAAACACGTATCCACTATGTGCCCCCTCTCATTGCAGTGGGTGCAGTATTTATCTTCCTTCTTTACGTAGCTCCTTTTTTGGTTCATCGAGAAGTCTTCTCTATGCTTTGTTTTTCTGTTTCCGATGGGTTTTGCTGTGAGAGCTATATTCATTTGTCCCATTTCATTTGTAGTCAATCCAGCGACATTCCTTTGCTTTTCAACGGTAAGAATCATGGAATAAGCTTTATTTACAGCTGGTAAAGGGTCATTCAACATCACTTGGCTTACTACACTTCCGTACTCCTCTCTAAGCCCCATCAAAAATTGGACTAACCTTGTATTATCTTCCATTGTGCTGTTGAGTTTACCAACCTCACACGGACAACTCCTATATGGCATGACGCATCTAAGATCATCCCAAAGCCTTTTTAGTTTTGTGAAGTAGTTCGTCACCGACTCATTTCCTTGCCTCAGGTTGCTGATTTCCTGTATTAGTTGGTAGATTTGGGGTCCATTGTTTTCACCGTACCTGGATTTTAGCTCCTCCCATAGATCTCTGGCAATGGTCACAACAAGAAACGATTTTGCTAACTCCTTAACTATGGAGTTTAAGAGCCACAAGATTACCATATTATCAGCAGTTCTCCATTTTTCTGTAGGGTTGGATTGTTCTCTGGCTCCTTGCAGCAACCATTCACAAAGCCTTTTTTGTCTTTTGCCTTTAGAGCAATAATCATCGCGCTATTCCAGGAGAGGTAGTTTGTTTCATCCAATAGTGTTGTTTCCAGGACAACACCTGGGTTTTTCAAAGCAGACAGCTCATACGATTCTTTTTCATCATCATTTACATCATGTTGTATTTGGAAGGTGCTGGAATCTCCTTCACGTTCGGTGGTGATTGTATATTAAGAGCCTATGGCTCTGATATCATGTAGAGAGTGAGACAGAAGTTTTGGAAGAGAAAAAACTCTTAGCTTTTGTATTAATGCTGTGAAGTTTATATACACAAATTGTACAATGAAAAAGAATAAAATCTGTACGTAACGCATATTCTAACTAACTACTGACAAGTATGAAGACGCAAAAGTGTAACAATCTATACAGAGTGTAAAGGAATAAAAATGATTGTACTGGTGAGAGTGTAGCGGGAGTGCAGCAGTGGTCTGTGGGTGTCGCTGGTGTGGTCTGTGAATGCTACTGGTGTTGGGGCAAAACGTGGATGCTACATTAATAGATTTGATCCCCAGGCCTCCATAATTTTTTGGTTGGCAAATTGATGCCCATTTCACTTTAGGAAGTTTCTTAGTGCTGTTAGAGCCACGCCATAGGAAGTCCCTTACTTTCTGTCTATGACTTTCATAACTCCTTTGAGAAGGGCCAAGTGAGAGCACCAATAAATAACCAGGTTGCTTAGAAGAGAGATAGCTTAAGTAATTGTTACATTATAGCTTAGGTACCTGTTACCCTAGTTTTTGATTCTCCTACTGATTGTATCAAGCAAAGGAATAGACTCCAGGTGAGTGAGTTTCTTGTAAGTTATTGGGACCCAGTTATTTAACGGGAATTGTAGTTGAGTTGAAGCCCAATGAGCAAACCAAGCTGCCAATTGGGTGATCAATACCAATCAATGAACTTATTATTTAATAAGCACCCCACATATATATTTAAGTATCCTCATTCTTATAAATTATTTTTTTAGTAAAAAAGTAACATAATATATGTTATTTTACTATTTCATCAACTTCTTATTTTGTTGAAAATAATACATAAAAGTAATTTAGATATCATAATTATGATTTTAATATAATTAAAATCACATTAATTATTATAAATATTTTATCTTTAGTATTAAAATTAAATATAATTAACAAAACATATAGTAAAAAGTATTTTATTAAATACATTAATAATATATCCAATTGATTGGAAGGAAATAAACTAAAAGTAGGAAGATCGCACGAGGTATGGTTTCAGAATATTAGTTTCACTTGAGCTCTTAGCAATCTTAGTTTTATATTTTGTCCGGCCAAAATGAATTTTAAACACTAATGTTTTCAATAAAATACGAGGTTTTAAGTATTCGAAATAAATTATAGCATTTTCAATATATTCAAAATAAACATTATATGAATGAAAATTTAAACGAAGTTAAGGAGGTGTTTGGTTTCGTTTTATTTTTAAGTTTTTGGTTGTTGTTTTCATAAAAAATAAAACAGTCCTAAAAAACTGGTTTGGTTTAAACTGTTTTCGTTTTTCGTTGTTAAAAATAAAAAAACTATAACATTATTTTGAAAACGTAAAAAAGACGTTTTCGTGCGTTTTTAAAAACAGGTTTTTATATTTCACAAAAACTAGTTTCCTGCGCGACTGTATAATCTTCAACGTCTTCAACCTCTTCCGTTGTTTCTCTGCTTATACCTTCTGCGTCTTCAACCTCTTTCGCGTTTCTCTGGTTATACCTACTGCCTATTTGTTTTCGTTGCTTCAAGTTATTTCTATCACTTGCGTTAAAAGTCTCTGCATATAGAAATCAACGAAAAATTTATCATATTCATCGTCTTCTCAGTCTTAAACGTCTTCTGCTATCTTTTGCAATTACTTCCGTCAGCAATTTCCAGTTTTGTGTATTGACAGTGGTCTCAAGATTTTGAGCTGCTCCATAGGTAAGAAACACAAACAAAAACAAAACTTAAGATATGAACATCACATGTATGGTTCTTCTTCTTAAGAAAATCAGAAGAGACCAACAGTGCTCCTTCCTTCTCTTAAGAAGAGACCAACAGTGCTTCTTCTTCATCTCTATCATTCAGAGAGGCCATTTTTGGGTTCTCTATTCAATTCAATTTCAATCGGAGAACTTTGCTATATAGCCTAGAAGTGAGTGATAATACCCAATGTAGAGAGGTCAAACCACAAAATCGCTGGTTGGAATCTTCAAAACTAAAGGACACAGGGAAATGGTTTGATGGGTTTTAACTTTATTCAATTAATTAAGCTCCAATGAAGCTTAACGTGTCCATTTGGTAGACCAAAAAAGAGTCAAACAATAAGCAGTGAAAAACCAAGCGTATTGCTTGGAGAGTTTTCCATTGATTGAGAGCTTAAGGTGTGGCTTTGGGGAGGCATTGTTATGTATGCATTCTTTTAATAATATTTTATTTACATATATTTAATTTTAGCTATAATGATAATTAACTAATTAAAAAATATATTGTATTATATATTATAATTATTATACATAAGAGTATAATTAAAAAAAATTAAAACAAGATAATAAAATCAAACATGTTTTATTTTTATTTTTATTACAAATCTCAACCAAACATGTTTTTGTTTTCAATTTTTATATTATATATCTCAACCAAACAAGTTTTCGTTTTTTTTAAGGAAAAAAACAGAAACAAAAAATAAAAAACAGAAACAAAAAACAACAACAGAAAAATAAAAGTAGAACCAAACGACCCCTAAGTTTTCATTTGTTAAAGTGTCACGTTATAATTAAGGTAGCAGTTATTTATTTTGTAGTCGATATATGAGACTCGTTACTACATGTACATTACGTGATAGTGTGGAGTTTAGTTGTTTAATTTATTAAATTGATGTACTTTTTAATTTAAATTATTAACAAAACAATGTAAATAATAAAATTTTACATTGTTACATGTAGTCCTCTTTTATGAGTTCCTTATAATTTCATTCCTTGGGTCCTATGAAAAGAAAATAATGAAGTTGAAGTTGAATCCTTCTCTTTAAGTTCTTCGATCCGTTGTCTTATAATTTCCCCTTCGGATCTCAGGTGCCTGTTTCAGAGAAAGAACTTAACACGATCGTTTTTGGGCCTTGTGGTTCAACAATTATCAATATTCTTCTTAAACTTAAATAACTTGGAACTTGAGGATGCATTTGAGGAGGGAACAAGAACAAACAAATATAACAACTATACAACATAAGATTAACTAAGAAAACAGGTTAAAAAAACTTGGGGTCATAGCCATTGCTAGTGGTAGCCAATATGTAGTAAGCAACGATGTGACCAATGGATCCCCAAGCAAGGACGTCAACAATGTTGAAGCCAACAGGATCATTGGATTTGAGAAGGCTAATATATTCCTTAGCACGAACATCTCCAGCCTCAAAATGGGTAACTCCATTCTGCCGAGGCAAGCCTTGTTTAGCTACGTTCTCCCTCTGGAAGTTGAAGAACACAAACCTACCCAAAAAGAGAGAGAGACCGGTGCTAAGGCTGATGACCAGTGAAGGGTTAAGCTCTGCTTTGACGGCAAAGCTCCTGTTAGTTCTACTTCTGTAGGTTTTTGACCTGGCAATGGCAGTAAGAGGTCGCAGTCCTTGGAACGAGACGTTGGAGGGAGAGAGATTAAGATTGTTGTTGTGGAAGGTTGGAGTACTTAAGAACATGGTAGAGGCTGCCATCCGACCGCCTATCTGCTGCTGCCGCTGATGTTTCGTAACTGGAAAAAGGATTTTTGTATTTATTTGAAGACGAAGATCAGGGAGAAACAAGGGTGAACATTGTGATAGGCGAAAGATTTTGGAAGCTGATTTGGCTTTCTTTCATTGGTTATGTCTGGATCACATCTTCTTAATTGGCTCCGATTGGTATCACTTACTTTACTACAAATCCTTGTTTTCTTATCTGTTTTTTTTTATATATATATTGGAATGTCTATCTATGATCAACCGTTTGCAGAATGTAGGTGATGTTGATTGCTTGCCTTTGCCAAATCCGTTGATAATGTTTTAAAAATCAAATTGGATATTATATTGGTAAGAAGAAAGATTTAAATAAGAAACAAAAATTTAAAAATAAATATATAAAATATAAAATTTTGAAAATAATACTAATAATTAAAATTACATATCTAAAAAGATTGTATTTCTTTACCATCAAAATCTTAAATTCTCTAATACTATTTCAAAAGTCATAAAAGATCTAGTATCTAGATTAACATCTTTATTATATTTAAATAAAATATAAATTAATAATATATGAAACTATTATAACAGAATATACTTTCAATTATAAATATATTTAAATAAGATATTAACTAATTATCTTAGCTTATTTATCATTACTATATAATGATGGTTATTCTTCTTTGGTCCAAAATCAATATGATCAATATATTCAATATTCAATTGAATCATATATTTTGCTCTTATTATACACTATGAGTACATGATAGAGAAAGTATAAAATTAATACTAAAAGTATAATTACTTTAAAAATAAAATTCAATCAATAAAATATATAATTTTCATCCTTATATTATAAATAATGTAAACAAAGTCACTAAATTTTTATGTTCCAAATGATTTTGTTTCTTTGTATGAATACTTGCAAAATGCTTCAATTACATTCATCACTTGATACAGTAATTTAATAGCAAATTTTCTTAACTTTGAAGCAATTGTAATAAGCAACTCTCACTATTCATATATTTTAAATTAAGAGTTATAATAAATTATAAAATATATATTAATAATAATAATAAATTATAAAATATATATTGTTAATAAGTACTGGGATGAGAGATTCTCTCATGAGGAGTACTACTAGTGGTTCAAAGGTTATTCTCATTTTCGTCATCTCATTCATTCATATGTCCCCACCAACTCCTTCGTATTGTCCTAATCCCTCTCTTTTTATCGTTTAGTATATGAATATTGATCAAACTGCTTCATTTTAAAGATGAAAGTTACCATTTTTATTGTTTTGTAATCTAGGACCTAAAGGGATTCACTGGTGAATACTAGTTTCCATTTTTTAAAACGATGGGTATTTTTGAAAGTTGAATTTTGTGGTTTGTTCATTGCATTTGCTTTACTTGAATCAACAAAATGGGCTCCAGTTGTGTGAATGTTGGGATAGTTGGACAGTAACTCAATTTTGCAAGTTTTCAAATTGTCCTATGCTGGTTGCTTTGTCCCGTCTTGTTTCAGCTCTCTGTCAAATTTCGGCCAGTAGATACATTGTGGTCTTTGTTTCTTTCACATGGTTGGGTTTATGATTGAGGTTTTTTGTTTTTGCCTATCAAGTCATTTGCTGAGATCAAAAGGATTCTAAAATGGATATAAATCATCTGTATGGATTCACAAGGCATCCAAGTTATTGCCTTTTTCTTTTATGTTTTCCATAATGATAGTAAAACAGTGGGCACCAAAAAGTTAGAAACGAATAATGATGATGATGGAGCACCGAATCTCTATCAATCCTCTTGCCCCTTTTCTTTATGAAGGCTATACACTCTTCTTTGACGGTATGTAAGTAGGTGGTTACTTTTTTTAGGATTGAACAAAAGGTATGTAAAAGTTGCTCTCCGCTCTCACTCTCTCTTCTTTCTCCTTTTTCGCGGCCTCCTCTTTTCAGGTATGGTTCTTGATTAATCAGTCTATTCTGCTTTGGTGTTTTATGGGTTTTTTGAAATTTCTACTCTTATGGTTTTTTGTTTGTGATATTAGCTTCTTTGTTTGATATATACTGTCAGTTTTTACGTAGTTGCTCTTTTAACCTGCATTACTATTATCCTGTCACATCTACATGTGAATCTACTGAAAATAGCCTCTTTACTATATAGGAGTAAGGCTGCGTACTATCAGACATCCCCAGACTCCGCTTCACTGCGGGACTTCGGGGTATGATGATGATGATGATGAAGTAAAGAATGAAACCAAAGAATTATAAAAAATATCAACCTATATTTTTTCATTATAAATTATCTTTTTATAGATGGTCTTATAAAACTCGTTAAACCTTCACGACACAATATATTTTCATTTGTCACCTTTGATTGTTCTTCAATAGAAAAATATCTTTACATTCAATCACATAGCAAGGATGGCCTTTAATATCAATATTTGTACATGCATCTTAGTTTAATATATATGTAACAAGGATTGAGAAAGTAAACCATTAAATAGATTATTAGACTAAGATGTTTATCTCTTAATCACTCCGAGTTTTTATATAAGGCTTGTATAGTTTTTCTTTCCTTTAAAAGATTGATAATTTTCTTACAAACTCTATACATACCATTATATATATAACTTAAAGATGACTTTTGACTCACTAGTCACTAACAACTTTGTAAGTGGAGCCACAATCTTCACAATAATTAAGTATCCTAAAATTTATTATATAGAATAATAACATGTTTTTGCTTCTACATCCTTTGATAATTTATAATTTAATAGTGTTTGCTTGTAACTAACTTTTGAAATACTTGTCTATGATCATATGGGCTTTTAAAAGTTATAAATATAGTTATAAACCTAGTAGTAGCAGATATACAATCTCGCTTTCTTATCCAAGATAACAATATAAGATGATGATACATAAAATTATGATCTTAGATGCATGTGAAGCAAGATTACAAATATGATTAATATAATCAATATCTTTTAAAATAAGATTTATATAATATATAATGCATAAAACTAATAAATATATTCATGTTTTGATTGTAACAAATATACAACTAGTATATAATTAGTTGTACCATCTATATCATAGTGAACTATAATTTTATCCAATCCACTCAACAACATAAAAATAAAGTATGAGCACTTAGAACCATAAAACAACATCAATATATTTGATAAAAATTGTTCCAATATTGCAATAAACCAATAAATTAATCAAGAGTCTTTGTCTTTGGTCGGTTCACTCATCTTCCATAATAATACATGTTATTCGCAATTAAACTTATATATATAAATAATCAACTAATATTCCTTTTTAAATATGAAAGTTAAAGCAAAATTTCATAATAACAAGATGCCTTAAGTCTTGACCCTTGGTTGTTGTAGTATTTATTGCCTTTTGAAAATAAAGTGAGTTTAAAGCATTTAAAGAAATATTTGAATGATATATCATTAGCTCATGTTGTTTTACATTAAAAAATAACATCCTTATCAATCAAAATGCTTTTTCGCTTATCTAGTATTTATACTTCTTCATCTCAAAAGATATATTACGAGTCTCATCATTTTCTTTCTTTTTACTTATTATTGTAAATATTTTTCAGTCACTTCAGATACATCAAATAACACTTTCTTACAAGAAGTAATATTACCAATTTACCAATAGCTAGATTATCTTTCATTTTATAAGTTCCTTTACCTTCAAATAATCTACAATAAAACTTATAATTATATTAAATATTTTATCATATATTTGAGAACAAGAAAAAAACTTCATATTAAATCCACCTAACCATAAGGAGAGAATTTTAAGTTCATTTCATCTTTTATCATAATTGAGTATTATCTATTATAATTTCAACCTTAAAATATGTGAAAGAATACACAACTAAACCAAAGAAAAAGAATATTGATTATATTGGCTTATCTACTTTATGATATATACACTTGAATTTACCACATAAATGTCAAGTCAATGAACATACTCCTAGACCATAATTGCTTTAACTTACATAGTTTTTCCCCCTACCGACTATAATTACTGTAATTGTAACCACACTACAAGAAAACAAGGCATTTTGCGATATTTTTAAAACGTCATAGAATGTCCAAAAATGTTGCAGAATGTATTTTGCGATATTTTAAAAAAGTCACAGAATGTAGTGTAGACAAAAGTTTTCTGCGATGTTTTATGTGAAACGTCACAGAAAATACTAACATTTTGCAACGTTTATAAAAACGTCACTGAAAGTTTGGACAATCTGCGACATTTGCAAGAAATATTGCGGATTCTTTCACATTCCATGACGTTTTTTAAAAAAACATCACAAAATCTCTAACATTCCGCGACGCGTTTAAAATGTCGCTAAATATGAAAGAATCCGCGATAAAAATGTCGCGGAATATATACAATCCGAGACGTTTTTAAAATGTCGTGGAATCTGCTACATTTTGCGACGTTTTTTAGAAAAATGTCGCAAATAGTTTTTTCACTTTTTTCAAAAATTATTTTAATTTAATAAATTTTCAATTTTAATAATTATTTTTTATTTTATTTTTTCATTTGCTCGAAAATAATTTTAATTTAATAATTTTAATATTTATTTTTAAATAAAAATTTTAAATCTTATTTATTTAATAACCATTCAATATTATTTATGAATTTTATTTATTTAATAATTCTTTAATTTTGTTAGTATGTCATTAATTTTAATCATTATTCATGTATAACAAGAATTTTATACGTTCAGATAATTTATTATTTAATTGCAATTCAAACATGTCATAATACAATAATTAATATAAATAATACGTCATAAGTGTTTAATATATCAATATGAGTACATATATCTAATCTAAACGAATATTATGTGTAGAACATAAAAGTTCCAAGAGCATTTTTTGTTGTTTGACTTCGGTAATTAATCGATCCTTCATTTGTTCAACTTTTTTATTCAATTCATCGATTTGAGACTATAATCCCTGATTAACCTTCTTCGACTCCTCTAGTTCGTCCCAAAGTCTCTTTCTGACTGATATCTTCCCTTGTGGTCGAGGTCTAACTCCCATGCCAACGACGTAATCTGATTTGGTGCCTAAGACTTTGTTGCACACTTTATCTACTGTTATCGGATAACTTTGTTCTATTGAATCTGTCAGTTCCTTACATAATAATTCTTGAAAAAGTAAGAATTAATTATATACACAATCTCATTTAAGAATTATTTGTAAATGAACTATGTACTCACCCATTTTTCTCTACATTTGGTAGTTGTCCACTGACCTTTATGTTCATCATAATGAGTGTGATACCATAGCTTCATCTGGTCATACTCTTCTTCATCTTTGTCACTATGTTGTATAGAAATATATTACTAGTCATATTTATTATAAATTTTGAAATCAATCAAAGTAAAATATAATTAAAAGGATAACAACTCACAAGCTCATGTTGTATCGCTACAAAGGCCTTAGAGTCGGAGTTTGGTCGACATTTGACCTGACTCCTAGCCAATTTGGCTTTTTGACTTTTTTCCCTAATCTTACATGTAACAAAATCTATTATAACATCTATAAATCACAATTCATAAATACTAAAAAATAATTAGTTGTCAATAAAGTTGTGAAATTAAGTTTTGTGATCAAATTAACTAACCTTTATAGCTGATTGCTCCCAATATTCGCATAAATCCATCCACTTTGCCACTGTGACATTATGCGACTTAACATCCTTTCCATGCTTGGTAAAATGCTTTTTTTAAATGAAATCTTTTATCTTTAGACCTTTAAGCAAGAAACTTCTTCACAGCAATATGTACTTCGTTATTTATCCTCATTCCCTTGACTTCCAACTTTTGCTGCAAAAAATTATAAATTATTGGTCATAGCTTTAGGCATATGGAAATCACGTACAAATTAGATAGTTTTATAATACTTACATCTAACTTGTCAAATGCAATGTCCAACTCCTCATTAGTAATTTTTTCATTTTGTTCTTACAGCTAAGGATGTTCAGGATACCACACCAATCTCACTCGATAATTTAGTATACTATACAGAGTTGTTTGGTTATCCTTTAATGGGGGAGATCTCTATCTCCAATCTCTTACCTATCGCCTTATTAATCTTTACCAATCCGTGTCCTTTTGTGACACCCTTTGTCTTTTTCGACTCAGTCGTGGATCCTATAATAGCAAAGGAATATTTTATAGTTAGCATAAAACATACTCCTAGTTGGTTAGATAAACAAAATAATTAAACTTAATAAATTTCACCAATGTGACGTGAAAGATCATACCTACAATGCTTACAGAGTTAGCACTAACACTGGGAAGAATAGTGTCATTTACTAGTGTCTGATTATTAGAAACTGAAGGCATATCTTGAGAAGTTGATGGAGAACTAATATTGCGTCGCATATTCAAAAGTTGTTCATTCTTATCTCTGGGATGAGTAATAGGTGTAGATGTGACATCTCTTAGTGTTAGAGTTAACTCACAAGGTGCAGGTGTGTGATCTTCTGGCTATGAACAAGTAGATGACTCATTACCTACACTTTTAAGAAGCTGACGGTACTGTGACTACAGTTGAGTTGGTACTAAGCTGCTTGGTGCAACCTTATTATTCTTTTTGGATAGAAGGTCCCATGTGAATCACCTGCATTCAATTCGACATTAGATTTCAAAGTAATATTCATCAACCATATTTAAAGAAAACAACAAAAACTAATAGTTATACTAGTCACACGCGTGTTCACTGCTGAAAGATTATAAAACCTGAAAATGACATGATATAAATAAAGAAACCCGAAATGTGGTTTTAGAGACTACATATCCATCAAAGAAGTTATAACAAACAGAATTCAACTCATGAATAATAGAAAACAGCCCATGCCAACTTAATGCAATGAACTATCCACACTTGCCCTACTCATCCATAAGCCCAATTCTTGTTGAGGTCATTCATGTTTCAATCTGAAAAGTTATAAAAACTGAAGCACATGAACCAAACTCTTATCTTCCTAATTGGAATAAAATCCCAAGCTACAATATTTTTTTTGAAAAGTTAAAATAGTATTTAGAAAATAACAAATACAAAAAAGTATTGGCCTTCAGTACAAAGCTCATCTAATAAGCTTTTGCAGGTAGATAAGAACAAACCAACATCTATACAAGAAAATATTCTTCACCTAACCTTACACTAATACTTTTATGTAAAATATGGACTCTACACCCAATAAAACTATAATGAAATTAGATCCCAATTCAACTAGCAAGGATATCATCATTAACAATTCAATTCACAATGGAAATAAAATAAGTACAGAAGTCTGCCAACATCAGACATCAATATGTTTCTTACTCTTCAGAGCCTTATTTTTATACTGCATCATTATATTCTTAGATCTTATACTTCACTATACTGCATCAATATGCTTCTTACTCTTCAAAAATGTATGTATTACTATAGTCTATATGCAATTCAAAAGAGATGCATGCAAGTTTGAGTTTCTCGGTTACTATATTTAGTATCTATGTTTTATTTTCTGTGAGAAATGTGCTAACCTGAATGTTTAATTAGTTATAGTTGGGAAGTATGTAGAGATGACCCAATTTGTTCCAAATATTGCTCTACTAGAAATGGCACCACACCTGAAGGATCTTTTGAGCCCCTAGGCAAAACAACCTGAAATGTAACAGTAATTTGCACTTTTAAATTTATCAATAGTTACGGATAAAGGGCTATAGGAACAAATTCACATAAACATCAAGTGGCAGCTATATGAAGTAAAGAGAGTGAAATAAATATTGGTGGCATTTAACTTTTATCTACAAATGGAATTAATGGGATTGTCTAGTTATATGATGTAGGAAATGTTAAGCCCAAATGACTTCACTTAGATATGATTTTGATGTATAACAAAAGAGTAAAATAAAAGAAAAACAAAAGTAGACGAAGTCAGAAAGACGAAGTCAGACATACAAACGAAGTCATACAGACGAAGGAACACAGACGCAGACGCTAAATGAAATAGACGCAAAATGAAAAGCAGACGCAGACGCTAAACAAAGCAGACGCAGACGCAGATGCGAATAGTAAAAGTATTTAAGACGCTAAATAGTAAAAAGGCATACGCAAGTAAGTAAAAGCAGACGCATACACGAAGCACGCACGATAAAATATGACGAAGAAAACAGATGCGAATTCAAAAGAAGGCGAAGGAGTCGATTCGAGTTAGTTCTGTAACTCAATGAATAACCATTTCTTTAAAGATTCTAGAAACAAGAATCAAGAAGCAGTTGGAGACGAAGGCTACAAATACAAGTCGAAGTCGAAGATTGTAAAATTAGCCAAAGTTAGAAAAAGTGAGCAAAAGTTAGCGAAAGTTAGCAAAAAAGCATTTTGTTTAATTTAGCTGAGAGCTATTTTATCAGAATAAGTGTAAACACTTTTTGAGAAAAAAGTAGTGAGATAGCCCTGCAGAGGCTAAGTGTGAAAGAATCTTGATTGTAGAGACCGAAGAGGCTCAAAGAATACTTCTAACATTGAAAGAGATAGTGGAAATCTCAGAAAGAACTCTGAGGACTGGACGTAGCCCACGGTTTGGGGTGAACCAGGATAAATTGCTGTGTCTACTACTCTCACACTATCTCTATTTTAGATTCAAGTTTTATCAGTACTTAATCAGTAAACAAAGTTTTCAAAGTTTTGATTAATTAGAATTTATCTGAAGTTTTGTAAAGAATTTTATTTCTAACAAACAGTTTTGAAAGATTTTTCAAAAAGGACAATACGCAATTCAACCCCCCTTCTCGTGCATTCTATATTGTTTTATAAGTATTGTATTAACGTGTGATTCACTTCAGGAAAGCAAATAAAGAGGACCTATACATTGCACACTGCAGATAACTTTAACATATTTTTGAAGGCAAAGACAACAGAGACCAGAAACTGTTGAATTGGTTCGAAGGGCAAGAGTAGAAGTATCCTAAGTGACTAATTTATTTCTCCACTTGGATCTCTTAAGCTTCAATTTAAAAAAGGAAGGAGAGATGTGAAATTGTTTCCTTTTTACTTTCTTAGTTACTTAAATGCACAATAGAGTTTGAAACAGTATGACTGTGAAAGACGAAAAAGATGACACCATACTAAAATGCAAAAATAAGTGTTCCTGTAATATATGTTCTTATATTCTTGTCCTTTCCTATTATCACCATTATTTTCCTTATGAACCATAGTACAATTCCATTAACTGCATTTCCATTATTCATTACATTTCCTCTGTAAACCATAGTACAATTAAAAAATAACAAAATCATTATTTAGTATATGTCCTTGTTTCCAAAACTAACCATAGTCATTGAAATGAAGATAAAACAACTAAAGTTCAATTGCATAATAAGAATTTATTCATCATCGTCATCAGTGGACTCTTCCAATATAATATCACATTCATTCTCACTATTGCTTGTCTTTAAGTCCTCCAAATTGTCATTCAAACATTTCTCGAAATTCAATAAAACATTATTTATTACATCAACTACAATATCATTTCAATCTAAAAACTCTAAGGAACATTCCTCGACTCCCATTAGAACTTCATAAGACTCCTCAACGTCATTTGAATCTTCTTCATTACCATGCAAAGGGATATCATACGCACGTCTAACTTCACATTCTTGCACAATCTGCCAATTTGAATCGAGTAATAAATCTTCCACATAAAAAACTTGCTTCGCATGGTTTGCCAAAATAAATGGGTCATCCTTAAACCAAAACTTAGTTATATTGATGCTTTTTACAATGCAGTTGACCCTCATATTCAAAATTGCAAGATCATACCATTTGCATTTGAAAAGCGTAACACTTTTACCCTTAACATATTCAACCCTGATAATATCTGTCAGTAGCCCATAAAATATAATATTATCTTCCCCATAATTTCCTAACATTGCAACACCACTATTTTGTGTAATCCTACGCAGATCACGGGCTTTAGTGTGAAATCGCATGCCATTTGTATTGTATACAGTATACTTCTGCACCAAACTATGAGGTCCATATGCTAATGCATACAAAGACTCAAAGATATTTCCTTTACGGGAGCTAGTTAATGTCGTCATTTATAACAAGAAATGAAAATTAGTTAATAATATATAATTAATAGTGTAGACCATGTACAAACCTTCTTCTCATCGGATGCTTTAACCATAAAGAAAATTATTCTCTGTCTCTTGTCAACATATAATGGACTTTGTTGCCTCAACTCATCCATCTGCTCACTATGGATGAAAAAAATGCAATCAAGATTATATGAAATATCTCTACTTATTACATATCTTAATTTCACAATAGGTTATAATTACTTACTCGCCTAATCTCATAAAAATTCATAAGCACGTACTAAAGTGCAATCTCTAGCTCATTTGTAGGAAGAGCAATTATTTTGCTAACACCAATCGGCTTACATTGTTGGAAGAACACTAACATGTCACTACCATCAACCATATCATTGATTCACTCTGGCACGTTGAAGTTAGTTTCAATTCCTTTTAGATACATTGAATAGAATGTCATGCACTCTTTAAGAACATACGTTTCAGTAATTAACCCTTTTAGATGTGCTTTATTTCTAACAAATTTAGCAAACCTAGGAATCTTAACAAATGATTAACCATAATTAGATAGGACACTATTTAGTTAACTTTTAAAAGTGATAGGATAAATTTAAATAATACACCTCAATTGGATACATCCATCTATACGCAATTGGTTCACAAAGTAAGGCTTCATTTGGCAAATGAATAACCAAATGTATCATGAGATCAAAGAATGCCGATGGACACATCATTTCAAGTTTGCATAAGACTAAAGTATTCTCATGACACATCTTTTGTATGTCATCCTTATTCAAACTTCGTCTACAAATTCAGTGAAAGAAGTCCCCCAACTCTATTAAAACACCTATCACATCTTTATTCAAGATAGAGCCTAATGGAAGAATGTTTTGTAATGGTATATGACAATCATGAGACTTAAGTCCAATAATCTTCCTTTCATCAACGTTAACACATTTAGATATATTAGATGCGTAACCATCTGGAAACTTCACCTGCTTTACAAACTCATAAAATTTCTTCTTCTCATCAGAAGACATTGTATAGCATGCTGGAGGTGTTGCCACAATAGTTCTATCAACTGCTCTTATCAAGTGTAATTCCTTTTGAATGTTCATATATTCCAAATCAAGTCGAGCCTTGATTGTATCTTTGGTTTTACCTTCAACATTCATCAAAATACCAAGGATATTGTAATAAATATTCTTTTCTATATGCATGATATCAAGGTTATGCCTCAATCTTAACTTATGTCAATATGGTAAATCAAAAAGAATGGTTTTTTTATTCCAATTAAGCTCTCCTTCCAATCTCTTTCTCCTCTTATTGCTGAGTTGCTTTCCATAACATATATTCAACGTATGATATAATTGTTCCACCATATCATCTACACCTGGTAAGTTAGGTATAGGCTGATGATCACTCTTGCCATCAAACTTCTTGCTTTTTCTCTATGGATGATCATAAGGAAGAAAACGCTGATAGCTTAAGTAACCAATCTTACTTCTTAACTTACAAGAAGGAGTGTGTTTGTTACAAATAGGGCATGCCTTATAGCCTTTTGTGCTCCACCCAGAAATAATACCATAGACTGGAAAGTCATTGATAGTCCACATTAAAGCTGTATGCATTTGAAAATTTTCTCCTTTTGAACATCAAAACCATCTCCCATAACTCATTTAACTCATCTACTAATGGTCTCATATAGACGTCAATATCTCTAACAACTGCTTTCAGACCTGGAATAACCAACAATAGCATAAAGAATGACTCATCCATACATATCCAAGGGGTTAAATTATATGCTAAGAGAGCAACAGGCCACACGCTATATGACAGTGACAAATTGCCATATAGATTGAATCCATATGTTGCTAAGCCTAGCCTAACACTATGTGGTTTTTTGGAAAACTTAGGATATAGCTCATCAAAGCTCTTCCAAGCTTCTCCATCAGAAGGATAAACCATGGTATTACTGTCACTTTTAGGTCTATCATTATGCCACGTCATTTGTTTAGCGGTCTTACTTGACATGAATAATCGTTGTAATCTGGACGTTAATGGAAAGTACTGCAATACTTTATGAGGTATCTTCTTATCCCTGCCATCATTAATTCCCATCTTGATGTTCCATACTGGGGACAACTTTCCAAGTCCCCATAGTCTTTCTAAAATAGGGAACAATCGTACTTACATGCATATATCAACACATAACGCAAACATAGGCTCCGTAGAAATTGATTTACTTCATAATAGGACTTCGACAAAGAGTTATTATTAGGTAATACATTCCTCAGCAGAGCAAGTAACATGTAAAATGAATTATTTCTCCATTTGTTGTATACTTTCAAATGAAGCAACTTTATTAAAAACGACAACTTTGAAAAGTTTGTACATCTAGGGTATAACTCTTCAGTTGCTTTGCTCAAAAATTTATGAAAGGCACCCATTATAGAATCTCCGATGTCTGTAGGAGGACTCCTTCTATCCTGATTAATTGGACAATCATTTAAGAAATTACCCACATCATCAAACAAATCTTGCATGCCATCATCCTCCTCATCACCATCACCTTTATTAATATCATTGTCCATCCCATCTATGTCTACATTTGCAACGTCAAGCCTTTCTTTCCTAGAGATAAATCTATATTCTTGCATTTCACCATGCAAAACCCAAGGGGTGTATGATTGGTCCATGCCGAATTGCATTAAATGTTCAAAAACATTCATCTGAGACCTCATAAAACAATTCATGTAATGTGCATAAAGGCATGAAATTTCACACTCTTTGCCCTTTTTTTCAACCACAAAATTTATAAACATTCTCACTCCATCAATGTATTCACGGGAAACCCTAACACTATTCATCCAACTCTTATCCATTGAAAAGTGTCAAAATACCTATTAATTAAATATAAGAATGAGAACATTATGTTATGTTAGTGGCAAATCAACAAAGACTCTTACTCGTATACTTAATGAGGTAGCTTGACACTTGTCATCAAAGGTCTCAATAAATAGAAACATACAATCACCTAATACACAATAGCTCTATAATTCATACATCAATTCTTGGCAATTTATTTAGTGTATTATTTATCTAATACTTTAGTGGAATTGCATAGAGAAAAATATGGCATTTTATAAAGCAAATTCAATAGCTATAGTATGAATGCAAGCAAACCAATTAACAATCTAGCAACTTGATACTTATAAGTTAGCATACCTATTTCTTGTTTTCTAATGGCTCTTCCAACTATCTCCTCCTCAAACTTGGAAATAGTACCTATCACAAAGCACAATAAATTAAAACTAATCTTTAGCAATTAAATGTATAAATTCTTATAAACATATAATGTTCAGTATAGTAACCACCAAGTTCACAAACTAAACAATTGATATGGTGTATCGTTGTATTTCTACAAGTGACAAATGATTTGGTGTATTTTGTAACCAAATCATATATTTGCTACTACAACTAAATAAACATTATTACTTTGCTTAGAGGTTGCATATATATATATATGATAAATTCATGAGCAATAAATTTCAAAAAAGAACAAGTCACTGAGCATAAATAAGTTATCAAAAGTCTCAATTACCTCGATATACTTAGAACGAAGCAACACTCCCAACAATCAAAGTAACAGTGGAAATAATTCCATATTACTAAATGAAGCCAAAGAGTAGAGATATCCAATCCTAAGCTAAATCTATAACACTAAACACCTAAAACCCATCTATCTATCAACCACAGACCACGTAAAACCCTAAAAATGAACACCTTCCAAGCTTAAGAAAGCAAAAGTACACCCCATTATCACAAATAGAAACCAAAACAAGCTACAGTAGTTGTAAATTGAACTTAACCAAGTCAAAGACCAAGAAAATCTAAGAACATTAGTCACTTCTATGACTAGTACATAGAGACTACACATAGAGACTACAACATCAACAATGATCACATAGCTAAAACAACACAACACAACAATAGTAGAAAACTTAATGGGTATTATAGAAAATGAAGCTTATAGCTAAAACCGAAGAAAAGGGGGAGACATTGGAAGCCCAAATCGAAGAACAAGATGTGAAATCTGTGAGAAGGTAACAAATAGATTGCGACAATTGACGGTCGAAAGGAGGGACGAGAAGCTCGACAACGACGTAGCTCTAGTGATCAGCAACAAAGCATAGGGGCAGGGGAGGGGACTAGGGTAGAGGTTTAAAGAAAACCAAAATGACGTCGCTTGGTTTTAAACCAAACGATGTCGACTTGCTCCTAAAGAATAATGTTTTAAGTAAGCAAAACAACATCATTTTGCTTTTAATAAAGGTCACGAATCACGATTGTGCTCTTGAAAGCTAGTGATCGTGCTTCTACATGATCGTGACCTGAAGCTTTTTACAGGAAAATGGTTTTAAACCAAATGAAGTTATTTTGCTCTTGAAGCATAACATTTTAAGTAAGTAAAACGATGTTGTTTTGATTCAGATAAAGATCGCGAATAGCGATCGTGCTTCAGCATGATCGTGACTTTGCAGGATGGTTTGACAACTGACGATCGTGCCTCTGCACAATTGTGACCCAAAGCTTTTTATAAGAAAATGGTTTTCTGAACATCCTTTGATCTTTTTGCTATAACTTCTTCACCTAACATCCAAATAACTTGATTCTTAAACCAGTATACCCATAACACATTGTTCTTCATCTCCATAAAAAATTATAAGCATATGAAATGGATTGACTGTTTAATTTAAGATGAACATGTTTAGGAGCACTGGAATATGAAAAATTGAGATTATTTCACTAAACATACCTCGGTATTTTGACTATATTTTGATCAATAGGTATCCAAATGGAATGATTCTTGATTTAAATTGAACTATAGACATGTGGATACAAGTTGTCTAAAGAGATCAAATTTTAATTTTATCTCTAAGAATTCCAGAATCTAACTTGAATTTGAATACAGAGTACAGTTATAGTTCAAAGAACAATCCACAGTAAATTAAGTATAACTTTTGGAATACTTAATCAATTTATATGATCTTGGTGTCATTAAAAACTTAAGATATTAGAGAACAATTTTCTAGAGAAAGTGTTACCTAATTGTGTTATTTACCTTATCAGAATGATGATGCAAAGCTGACCCGAAAGTATGTTGTTAGAAAAATCTGAAATGGTCATTTGGTTGTGCACGGTCATTTGTTAAGGGTGCACGGCTATGACTAATTTGATTGGTATGCATGGGCGTGCTTTCTTTCTTCTTCTTCACTGAATATCTCTTCTTCTTCTCTCCTTCTTTCTTTCATTATTTCCAGATTTACTCACTCCTAAATTATCTATTTTGCATTTCTATATCCAATACAATCTCTAAACAAGTCAAATTCAAATTTACACTTCAAACATCAAAAATTCGAAACTTTACATATACTTCCTCTCTCTACTATAATTTTTCCTATATTTTTCTTACTTCTATTTTTTTCAATTAACACATAAAACACTTAAACCAATTCTTCTAACTTAATTTCCAGATTTTTACTTCTGAAGCAGAACGTTTCAAAAAGTGTTACAAATCCGCAACGTTTTCAAAATTCGAACTTTTCGTGATATTTTTTTAATGTCACGAAAAGTCTTTACAATTCACGACGCAATAAAATGTCGCAGATTGTATGTATTTCTTGTAGTGCCATAACTCAAGGTTGATGACTATTGATTACTTTGTCAAGTGATAGTATTGTACATGTCATTAACTCTTAATTTAAAACGGTGGATTATACTTCTTTTAAACCATATACTACGGAACTCGAGAGTTATATATTACTTTTGGTTAGCTTCACAAGTTTAAGTATATAAGTTTATTTTTAATTAGTTCTTATGGTAAGCCTAGTTTGCTATTGCAATATGAGATAAAATATTATTGTAATTATAAGATGGTGATTGGTATAAATGGATGAAATGTAACTGTGCACATAGGTAATAAAAATCTCCTTAATTATCTATGAATGTAGATTCTAAGTACCATGACCAATAGGATAAAAAATGCCTCTTGTAATCCTACACTATTCATCTTTTACTTTCAAAAAAGAACATTAATCTTTAATATTTGAGATTCAACAATTATTACTTATTTTTACTTTTTTAGAGAATAATTTGCATAAACTTCACGAAAGTATTTGAAAAAGTTACGTTGTAAACAATAATTCACTCTCTCATAAATACCAAAGCGGTGTTGATTTGTCTGATCCAATTATGAGTTGTACATGAGTGTAAGACCTAAGAAAAAAGAAACATTTATTTTAGGACTTATTGCTTTGTAATCAACTTTGTGCTTGTTTGGTTCAACTTTTGGAGGGTGAATAAGCACTTTTTTTCACCGCAAAAAATTTTTTTTAAAAGAAAAATGAATGTTTGACTTTAAAATAAAAAAAACACTTTTTTAGTAGATATAGTTTTTTTGACAGCCAAAATATAGCTTTTTAAGAAGCTCAAATTTAGAGCTTTTACTTTTTCAGGTAAAATTTTCAAATCAATTAATGACCCCATTTTTTAGTCTATTTTGTTCTTATGTTTTACACATAATTTTTACAATATCTACAAACTCATATTTACGTTTATTTTGATATTTATATAATATTGACTTTTATTTATAATATTTATATAATATCTACAAACTCATATTTATATTAGTTTTACTTATGTTATAATCCATATAAAAGATTTGGTTAGATATATTTTTATTTATGTTTTACATGGTTTAAAATTATATAATAATTAATATATTGTGCTTTGCATATTGTTTAATAAACTTTAAATAATATTTATATGTATAAATAATTTTATTAAAAATAAAATATAGTTAAAATTAATAAAATACTTTTTATTTTATTAAAAATAAAATATAGTTAAAATTAATAAAAGTCTTTTTATTTTTATATTGTCAAACGATCTTCATTGTATTAAACTCTTTAAAAAAAGTTTTCATTTAATTAACAATTAAACAATTAATTGACTTCTTAGAAAAATTTTCTTAAAATAGGTCTACTGAATTTTACTAATATAAACAAGCACTTTTAGCATCAACTTGCCAAATACATCATAATTTATAACGTAGCTTATATAGCGATTTCATACTCAACTTTATAAGTCAAAATGTGAACAGCTAGATGTTTTTCAGCAATGTTCTGAAATCCGGATAGGTCGTTGATCAGGTGGCACTTTTATTCTGGGTTTGCTTGATTCGCTCGATTTAGTTGAGCCGGTCCCATGACGTAATAATTACGTAATAATTATATTTAATTATATATAATATTAAAAATAAAAATAAAAAATAAAAAATTATAGTAAAGCCGATAGGTTCGATTAATAAAACCTATTAATTAACCGATTTTGACCGATTCACACCGGTTCAATTGAATACCGGTTTTGAGGCATAAACCGGATCGAACCACCGACCGATCACCGGTCGAACAGGTCGAACCGGCCGGTCCGATCCGGTTTTAAAAACAGAGCTTTTCAGTGATAAAAAGATACACTTAGCAAAACTAAAGAATTTTATTGTAAGATCCGTCGTCGTCGCCATCTACTTGTACTGTTTCACGCAGTGGGTCAACCAAAGGAAAAAGATATCCATCCCACTCCCACCTAGTGGCTGGCTATCAGAAGTCCACGTGTGGCTAGGTTCGCTGTCAACTGCCTCCTGCCTCCCTTTTTCCATCTGATTACCAGAAATGTGAATTCACCAAACTGCACTGCCATTGTATTATGCAATTCAAATATAACTAATTTACCTAATTCTTACTTATTTAATAATACAATAACTGACTTCAGTTTACAACTACTCCTCTTCCCTTTCTCTCTTCTTCTTCTTCGCTAAACCCAAAAAAAAAAAAGATGTTCAGAAAAATATGGGAATCCATGTCGAATCGGGGGACTGGGAGTTGTAGCTCAGATTCTGGAGGAGGGGGCTCCGCCTCCTTGACGACGGTAGCCTCGGGGAGAGGAGGAGGAGGAGCATTTGAGCGCATTTCAGTGGACGTTCTAGTCCAAATAATCCATCTATTGTCCCCCAGAGACGCTGCTAGACTCTCCCTCGTTTCTCACTACTTTCGATCACTCATCTCATCCTATAATTGCCTCTGGCTTTTCTTCCTTCACCACCCCTCCCGCGACACCTTCGACTCCGACTCTGTCTTCTTCTTCGAAACCTGTCTCCGATCCGCTTATCCTATCCAGTCTGTCACCCTACTCTACTATCATTTTCTCTCACGCTTGCCAATACAATATCTTTGATAATTTTAATTAATTAAATTTTAGTACGGCAGGACATTCTCAAGAGAGCTGATGTCTACTGAATTGTCATTCATGCGCATATATGGCCAGCGTTCCCAAGTCCCTGGTTCTGTTATTATTGACGGTACGCAATTAATATAGTGGTCCTTTCATTGAATTATTTTAGCATCAAATTCTCTTTTCTACCTGGTGCCGATTCCTTCCAGGTGGTTCGGGCTATTGCAAATTTGGTTGGAGCAAGTACGATTCTCCGTCAGGCCGCTGTGCTACCTTTTTGGTGACCTCATTTCCCCCCCCCCCTAATTTTCAGATAGACTTCCCACCTTCTTTAACTGGCCCTTTAATCTACTTGTCCATTGGATTTTATTTTGTCTTAATTTGCAGGAATTCGACAACATCGAGTCTCCTATGTATACTAGGCTTCGACATTTTTTTGCTACAATTTACAGCAGGTCATGCTCCCAAACCTTTTCTTCTTATTGTTCACTTGAAGAGGGCTTTAGTTAGGTGCAACTAGCAACTGTTTTATTTCTTACTGCATGGCAGTCCCAGCCCTCAGTTTATTAGGGGGCGTTTGGTTTGAGCACATGGTTAGATATGAATATGGGTATAATAGTAGAAGGGAATAGAAATGGATATGAAAAATAAAAAATGATGTTTAGTTTGTAACTTGGGTTTCTGTATTAATATCAATAATGTCGTTTGGTTTGTTGCATTAATGGGAATGAAAGATAATATAATACCATTTTTCATATCATATTTCCATATCATATTTATTATTATTATTACAAAATTTATAATAATAATAATAATAAGATAATTAATTTTGTATACTAAAATTAATAATAATAATAAGATAATTAATTTCATATAATAACATTAATAATAAAAATAAATAATAATAACAATAATAAGATAATTAATTTAGTATAATAATAATAATAATAATAAGGATAATAATAATAATAATATGTTTAAATTTTATAATAAATAATAATAATAATAATAATATCAATAATTAATAATAATAATAATAATATTATTATTAAGAAATAATAATAATAATAATAAGATCAATAATTAATAATATTTAATAATAATATTATTATTATTATTATTAAGAAGTTTAAAATTTATAATAATAATAATAATAATAATAATAATAATAATAATAATAATAATAATAATAAAAAAAAAAAAAAAAAACAACAACAACAACAACAACAATAACAATAATAATAATTAATAATAATAATAAGTTTAAAATGTCTATGTATGATAACTCTCTTTTTGTGCTGCATAATTTGGGAGTTACAATTTATATCTTGGTCTATGTCGATGATATCATCATCACTGGCAGTAATGAACCGCTTGTTGAGCAAGTTATTGCCTCTCTTGCCAAGCAATTTTCACTCAAATATCTTGGGTTGTTGAATTTCTTCTTGGGTATTGCTGTCCACCGAGATGCTGAAGGGTTATTCTTGACTCAATCCAAATATATTCAAGAGGTGCTCCATGACTGCCACATGCATGAGAGTAAGGGTGTTCAATCACCTATGAGTATATCTGAACCGTTGATTCTTAATGACGGTGCTCCCAAAACTGATGCCAAAGAATATCAGAGTGTCCTCGACAAACTTCAGTATCTCTCATTCACAAGGCTGGATATCTCCTTTTTAGTCAACAAGCTCACTCAGTTCAGCAACTCCCCTTCCACCACTCATTGGAAAGCTGTTAAACGACTACTTCGGTATTTAAAGGAAACGTCCTCTCATGGTCTTTGTCTTTCCTCCAAGTCAACTCTTTCTCTAACCACATATGCAGATGCTGACTGGGCTGGAGATATTATTGATCGTCGTTCAATTACTGGGTTTATTATCCATCTTGGGTCTTCTCCAATTTCCTGGTGCTCTAAGAAACAACAAACTGTTTCCCGGTCATCTACTAAGCCGAATATCAGTCGAGAGTCGCTTCATTTGAAACTACTTGGATCACTCACTTGCTCAAGGAACTCCATGTCTCTCTCCCTCACTCACCATTGATACTATGTGATAACATTGTAGTAACTTATATTGCTGCCAATCCTGTGCATCACACAAAAAAGAAACATATAGAAATTGATATGCACTTTGTTCGTGATTTGGTGCGTCGACGTCAAATTCGTGTCTCTCACATTCACTCTGCTGATCAACTTGCTGATCCACTCGCCAAGACTTTGTCCAAACCAGCCTTTCAACGTGTACTTCCTAAGTTAGGTGTTATTACACCACACCTTACTTGAGGGGGGCATAACAACACAATCAGTTTGTTCCTACAATCACTCAAGTTGACCCAGTCCTATCTATCTTAACTGATATTTGTTGCTAGTATACAGGAAGTTGTTATTTGGCTGTTACTTTCTTATGTATAAATACTCATGTGATTATTCAATAAAAATAACTAGAACTAATTGTTTGGATAGTTGACCTTTACCACTTATAAACCCTTTAACATTTTCATGTCTAGGCAATATGAGACACTCTAACACTCCCCCTCAAGTGCAGCTGGGGTTGGACATCCAGTTGTCACTTGAAATATCAGTGGCAACTGGATCGGGCCACTGAGACTGGACATCCAGATGGACAATCGGGAAATTATTTGACAATTTAAAGGTTGAAGTTGAACTACATAAATGAGTATTACCAGTTTGACTAATTGGAATAACATTACCATCACCCATTGTCACTTCGTCAGTGCCGATGAAAGGTTTGAAGGGATTGTGTGTCGGGAGTGATATGATGAGAGGCACTAGAATCAAGGATCCATGGATCAGGGGATGGAGGAGTGCGGGATACAAAATTGGCTTTGGCCTCAAAGTGATTGTGAGACTGTGAACAACATACATTGGCAGTGTGATCGAACTTCTCACATAGTTGGCAGCGGAGACGTTGGGTTTGAGGAGGACGATTGCGCCAATGTTGGTTAGGAACCGGAGTGGGTTGGCGAACCTGTTGACGCCAATTATTGTTGGGGTTAGATTGGCGGGAGTTGTGATGGGCCGGAGAATTGTTGGGAGCATGTTGAGCAATGGTGGCAGTAATTTGTCTAGCAGCTTTTTTTTGGTCTTCATGCTTAAGAAAGAGCTCATGATCTAGTAGCTTATCAAAAAGTTCCTCATATGTAATCAGAGAATCACGGGCACGAATAGCGGCAAAAATCTCACGATAATCAAGGCCGAGGCCACTTAGAATCTTCACAACTAGTTCTTCAATGGGAACGGGAGAGCCTACTGTAGCGAGTTCGTCGGAAAGAGACCGTATCTCACGCAGGTATTCGGCAATAGATTTTGCGTCTTTGGTGACGCAATTCAGATGATGACGAAGACTGAAAATGTAGGTCTGTGATTTGTTAGCATAAGCGGTGTGTAGATTGTCCCACGCGATCTTGGAAGTGGCAGCAGAAGCAACGGTGCAGGCAACTGTGGCATCAACTGAAGCCATTAGAGCATTCTGTATAAGCTGATCTTGACGAAACCAATCCTTGTATGCTGGATTTGGAGTTTCAGTACCATCGGAGGTAATGGTAAGGGAGGGTGATGGCGTGGAGCCATCAAGATGACCATATAAATCATGGCCATGGAGAAGCATGGAAATTTGAGCCTTCCATGTGGGGAAATTATGGCTTCCATAAAGTTTAATTGGGAGTTGTGAGGAGGGATTGAATTGTACGATTTGTCTTGGGTTATTGGGGACTGAAGTAGTGTCGGCATTTGTGATAGTACAAGAGGAAGGCATGGTGAGAATAAAAGGCTGAAAGAGAGTGGGAGAGAGGGAAAAAATCTGAATTTATCTTAATTTGGTTATTACTCGTGAGAGTGTAGGCTGGCTCTGAATACCATAACAATGTAAACGAACTGTAGAAATATGCTTAAGTTTTATTGAATGATCACATGAGTATTTATACACAAGAAAGTAACAGCCAAATAACAACTTTCTGTATCTAGCAACAAATATCAGTTAAGATAGATAAGACTAGGTCAACTTGAGTGATTCTAGGAACAAACTGATTGTGCTGTTAGTACCTTCGGTATAAGTCTATGTAACTGAACATAGTTGACGCACATTCGTTGGTCAAGTCATTCAAAACATTTGTGTATGGGCAGGCAAACTCCTTGAATGATGAACAGCAGCGGTCATGAGGGCTTGCACTGGTTTGAGATGATGGTATAATTCATGAATTCAAAGCTCACGGGACAAGCCGCATATGCAGTGAGATTAGGTATGACGCTTGATGGTTAAAGAACTCCCAATTTCTTTTATCGAAATTTTAGAACCTATATACCAATGGCAAAGCAAATCCATCATAAACAAGCAAAATGCAGGATTCTAAGAGTAAATTTTTAGTAGATTATAAAGTATTCAATATGTTTAAGCTTTTCAAAATTTTAATTAAGTAATCAATCTTTTATAATATTAATAATTTAATTTAAAATGTTACTTTTTAAATATTTTTTCAGTTGAAAATTAATTGATTGCATTGGGTGAGGTCAAAATACAAGATCTCATGAAAACTATGATTTTTTTAAAGCTATTTTCGGAGATGAGGCTTGAATTTGATGTTAAAAAATCTAGGAAACATAATCTTGAAACCAAGACTTGGGAAGGACAATTTGCCGTTCTGAGACGAAGCTAGGAGCAAGCTGCAAGGGAAGACCCCGAGATATTTGTTCATGTATGTTGCTTCTGTTTAAAGGACCTTTCTGAAGGTTTTAGCTTAGCAGCTAAAAATTTAGAGTTCCAAATTCGGGTAAGGACCATGATATATGTATAGATATGACTATTTATAAAGTGTTTGATTTTCTAAAATTTTTTAATTTAATATCTAAAGTTTTTAATTTTTAATTTAAATAATTAATATTTTAAAATATTAATGATTCAGTTTAAAATGTTAATTCTCCTTAATAATTTGGTGCCTAGAAAATGTGTTTTTTTTAATAAATTCCCAGGAAATGGATTGTCCGAAATAACTTGAGACAAGGTAAAGGACGAAAACCTTTCTTAGCCTGTAGTAGATTCCTGCCCATAAAAGCATGAGACTGGAAGACACCATCTGGATCCAAGTCAACAATAAGAGACACAACTTTAGTTGATGTGCCCAAAAAGATATGATCGAAAAGAGTTACGTGCAAACATAAAGTACCTACAATTAAATTGGACGCCAAAGAAGGAGCAAGCAACCCCAGTAAGGGCAAGACTAAGGGGGTTGCTTTCCACGTCATATTCTTGTTAGACTATTTAAAAATGTGACTTATAGATTTGAGTTCTATGAAAAACATCCAAGATAATAATTATTAGGTATTAAATAATAGATCTCAAATGAGTCAAAGAGCTTTTCTCTCTTTTTCCCAACAATGAACTAACATGATGGTTAGTAAACCAATATGATGGTTAGTGAAAGGATATATAAGTTTTAGAAAACTTATGAATTGGAATTCTAAATCATTGGAGAAACCGCTAAAAGTTCACGAAGAAGAGAGGAAATAAATTTGTATCAAGTAACGTTAACATCTTACAAAAACAAAAACAATCATAGATATAGATATGCAAAAATCAATCGATCTATAAATGTCTTACAATTGGTATCAGAGCCACAGTGTTGCATGTTTTGTGTTCTATCGTGTACCATTTATGTATGACTGTATTTTATTCGTTTTGGTTTTGTTCTATATTTGATACAAAAAAATCGCATATTTTCATGCTTTTCGGTTTGATGATTTTTGGATGTTCATAACATTTTCACTGTTTAACCAAAACATAATGGTCATGAATGTATGGTTCTTGAAATTGAATATTAACGTAATTTTCTTGAACTATTATTGTTGACAAAAACTGAAAAAAAAAGGTTTGCTTCATGTTTATGAGAATAGCGAAAAAGGTTTGCTTCATGTTTATGAGAATATTTGTTGCGTTTCTAGATTGTGGTTTTGTTCTGTATTCATGAGTTGATACGAGGAAACCAACTTATGGAAGAATGACGTTGGGATGGTTTAGAGTAAGAAAATCCATGACACAAAAATTATTGGCTTGAGGCATGGAAGAAAACCCATCATAGAATTAAAAAAAACATAGAAGAAACCAGTGTGCATGCTTCTGAGGAAGACGACGCATCGATCTGGAAACGACTGCATGCACCAGACTCTATGCAAGATAAACTTGAAAGGCTGAGACTGGCACATATCAGACGTTGCCTTTTCACTGGTGACACTGTCGTGTGCTCGCGCCAGATAATCTTCCAAGCCCAAAAATCAAATTATGGACTGATTTTTGGGCCTTTGGGCCATTAAAGGATAATATTGGATTAGTAAATAATTATAGACTTTAACCCTAAGGGAAAATAATTTTTTGATGGAACATAATGAATTTTTATAATTCATAATTGATTGATTTTCTATGCATAATGTAAATTTTGTATCATATTATGTTTTAATTGGTACTTTAACTATTTATATTATGAAATATTTGGAATTAAAATTTTCTATTATATGTTGAATGTAATACATGATATTATGGAAATTTAGAATAGTTTGTTAGTCACCAAAGTGACCAAACTAATTAAATTAAATTTTTTCATGTATAATAATTATCCAATTAAATGTTTATTGCATGGAAAGTGTAACATCCCATCCTCATATTAAGGGTTGAGACCTGAAATTTCAATGCATGTAAGCTCAGAGAGAGATTAAGGAAATGTACTTTTCTTGCTCATGCACAATGTTAGCATATATGCATATGAATATTGAATCTTTTCACAAAAATAAGTGTACATGCATTCATTAACAACTTCCGGGTATGATTGTTTTTAAATGTGATGTTATTGAAAGTGAGAAGTAGAGGAAGTAGAAAGAGTGATCTAGGTATGAGTTGAGATAAGGAAAGATTTAGAAATAAAATTGGTAGTGATTTGGAAAATGTTCACTGAATATGCTTCAATCTTTTAGCCATAACGTTTTCTCTAGTTGTCTGAAAGAGATGATTCTTAATTTGGATTAATCTAGAGATATATGGCTATATTTCTTATGAAGATATCAATTTTCAGTTTTGTCTTTAAAAGTCTCAAAATTTCACGAAGTTAAGAATTTGGTACAGTACGTTGGTGTAGGAGTGGAAATTTCATCTTTGGATTTTAGGGGCAAATTTGGAATTGATATAAATATATTTTAGCAAAGGTACCTTCTGGAAAGTTGTAGATATTTCTTTTATCTTTCCAACGGTATATAGTATGAAAATTTTGGACATCGGAGTCAAAAGTTATGATCCTTATAAGTAGAGATATTCTGGGGAAAAAAAAGTGAGACGCAAAAGTGAGAAGCAAAAAGTGAGTCGCAAAAGTGAGATGTAAAAGTGAGACGTAAAAGTGAGACACAAAAGTGAAACGCAAAAAGTGAGACACAAAAGTGAGACGCAAAAATGAGACGCAAGAAGTGAGATGCAAAAGTGAGACGCAAGAAGTGAGACGCAAAAGTGAGACGCAAAGGTGAGACGATAGAAATGAGACGATGGAAATGAAACGATAGAAATGAGACGATGAAAAATGAGACGATAGAAATGAGACTATGAAAATGAGAAGATGGAAATGAGACGATGAAAAATAAGACGAAAGGAAAGTGAGACGATGCAGAAGTCAAAAGATAGAATTGGTCTTTGAAGTCTTCATGAAAGTTGTAGATTTCGAAGTCCTCTTTCCAATAGTCTAAAAACTAAGTCAATCCGACATCTGTAGTGAGAGTTATGGCAATCGCGCTAAGGCATGTACAATATGAGTAAAGATATAAACATGTTGGATTCTTTTGACCATAACTTCTCCTCTAGACCTCCAAATGACTTGATTCTTAAGCCATTGGATTCGTAAGACATTGCCCCACATCTCCACCAAGAATCATAGTCATATGAAACTAATGGAGAAATATTTAGTGAAAAGAGTGGGACGGGTACAGTGAGTGTGTTCTTCAATAATATGAACTGATGTTATCTCACTGAACATACTTCAATATTTTGATGTTTGCTGGATCAATAGAGGTCCAAATGAGACGATTTTTGTTTTTATGATAAACTAGAAACATAGGGCTACAAATTATATGAAGAAATCAAATTTTGAATCGGACTCTAAGAGTTTCAATTTTTGGATGGAAGTTGAGTATAGGGTATTGTCTCGGAATAAAAGCAGTTCGAAGATATTGGATTATAACTTTCACACTACTGAACCAAATTGAATGCTTTTGGTGTCATTGAAAATGTAAGACAATAGAGAAGAGTCTTCTAGAATAAAGTCTTATGTCAGAATATTCAACGATGCTTTTGGTAAGACATTTATGTGTAAAAGACATAAGGCATAAATGGAAGGGGCAAATGGGACAATTCTCAATCATTAAGGGCATAATTGGAAGAAGAAGTATTGTCTTGCCTATAAATAGAATAGAAACACGAAAATGGAAGGAAGTAGAAGAAAAGAATGAAAATTCTAGAGAAAAGAGAGAGAATGTCATGAAAAAGAGAGAGAAGTACAAAGAGAAGAAGAGATAGAGAGAAACAAACTAGGGTTTCAATTTCCCTAGCCTACAAGAGAGATTTTGGGGTTGATCAAGAAAGGAAAAAAAATTGAGCTAAAGATCTCTTTATTTGGTGAAGAATCAAGGTAAGATAATTTTGAATCTTTTATATTTTTGGAAGGATTCTAGTTCATCGAGTTTAGAAAATGTTGGGTTCAAGTATTCTAGAATCAATTTTAGTGATTTTGCATTATGGGATTTTCAATTGGATTCCTATTGGATGACGATTTGGATATTTTGAGATCATATGAGGTTAGAAAAGAGATGATGAGAAATTAAGTTATGATATAAAGTCACCAAGTGCTCTTGAGGTGTAAGTTTATGAATAAGCTAGATATATGCAAAAGGGTAAAGATTGATGGGAGGATTTAGAAAGATCATGTACAAATGAAGTGTAAGTCTAAGTTCAATTAGACATCTATGAATTATGAAATGGGAATGAACATAATATGTTTTCTAGAACAATATGCTCGGGATTGTCATTGAGCATGCATTAGACATGGTCCATTATTACAATTGTGCATAAATGAATGTTTTTACTTGTGTAATTATTGATGAGTGTACAATGTGCGTCTTACATAAATAGGTTGTGCAGGTCAAGTATTCGCATTCAGGCGTTCCCATAAATTGAAAGCAAATGCTAATCTGGAGTGTACTATGAGGAGACCTAGATGGTCTCACTTCATTGTTTGCTTTATTTGAATTTGTATACATTGATCTCTGTATGATGAATGTGTATATGAATGTGATTGATTTTGTTCGAATTTCGGACAGAAGGTTTGATGATTGTGCTGATTGATTTGAAATATTGAAGTGCTTATTGTATGTGAATAAAATGAACTAAGTATTTTCTGAATGTGCATTGCAAGCAAGATGATAAGTGAATGCTCAACTATATATTGAATGCCGGACTACGGTTCGATGATAAGTGAATGTGATCGAATAAGTTCATACAATGTAAGTAATGCATTCCATCTCATGAATGCATGAAATATAAAGGAGTTGTGATTTGACTCGCCTATATGAAGCACTTCCACGTAGAGCTATGCTCCGTGAACTCTGTTCTGACTGAGCCCTATGGGCCAGTACTCTGTTCCGACTGAGCCTACAGACTAGTACTCTGTATATGTGAGAGGCACTCAGTCACAACAATAAGAACTAATGTGAGTCCCATCTAAATGGCATATGCATAATATAAATGTTTAAGTGAACTGAATGGCAAATGTGAGATTGGAATTCTATATGATGTGTGATATATGTGTTATGTGACTGGGTGAGCCATCGATGATGGTCACTCATTGAGTTCGCAAAACTCACCCAAAATTTGCAACTATTTTTCAGGATTAGAAGAATACACCGTTAGACCAACAGGATCAGTTCGCGTCTACATTTGTGTTTTCTCATTTTGTATTAAAGTGTATCTTCCGCGACTTTTTTATAAGTTTGTTTTCCAAATTGACTCAAGTGTTTTGTATTTGTGAAAAGGCCCAAATGGCCATATGGGAATTTTGTAAATTACGTTATATGATTGAAAGGACTTATGAATGAAAGTAGGCCCTATTTGATTATTGAATTCCGCATGTGTGGTTGTGATTTCAAATAAAAGAAAGAAAAAAAATTATGATACCGATTTTATGTGTGAGTGTATTAGCAAGCCACCCTCGTAAGACACGGACTCGAATATCACCGTTGATGTCAGATTCGGGTCTTGCAGGAGTGGGATGCTATAGAAAGCTTGTTACTCACTAAAGTGGCCTAGCTTGAAAATTATTAAGTATTTAATTATGATTTGTTCAATTGTTCAATATGATATGATGCTAAAATGCCATAAAGATTGAAATGAATAATTGAGATTATTGATTATAACGCTAGGAGGTCACCCAAAGGTGGACCATTGCCTATAATTAATGACATTAAAGGGACTTTATCAACATATTTGGTTAATATGATTGTATATCCAAAGATAACATACATGTTGATTAGAATATGATTGATTATCCATTATAGTAAATTATATATATGCATCAAAATAGGCTACTACTATGTATTTAAATTTCACCCAAAGGAGAATTTAAATGCATAATCAAAGTGTATTAGTTAGTTTCAATCCATTTAGTTTTACTCAAACCATTAATGCATGAGATATATCTTGTGTTTGCAGCATCAACTAATTTGTTTGTTTTAGGAAATGGGCTTATCAAGTTCAATGGTTTGAACTATGCTGATTGGTTCGAACACATCCAGTTCCAACTGGGTGTAATGGATTTGGACTTGGCCAGAGTTTAAACGTAAGACCTATAGTCATAACTGAGACTAGTTCTGAAGCTAACAAGTCTCATTATGAGGCTTGAGAACAGTCTAACAGGTTAAGCTTGAATTTGATGCGAATGACGATTGAAAAAAATGTAAAGCCGTCAATGCCTAAAACGGACAATGCAAAGGAGTTCATGTTGAAGCTTAAAGAATACTCCAAATCTGATATGGCTGACAAGTCTATAGTAGGGATTTTAATAAGTGAGCTGACGAACAGAAAGTTTAATTAGTCACAGCCCATTCATAATCATATAACTCATATGTCAAACCTAGTTGCAAAGCTGAAATCCATGGTTATGGATGTGAGTGAGTCATTTTTGGTACAATTCATTATCAACTCCCTTTCTCTAGAGTTTGGCCAGTTCCAAGTGAATTATAACACCATTAGGATTAAATGGAACCTTCAAGAAATAAAGGCCATGTTGGTTCAGGAGGAAAGGAGATTGAATAAAATAAAGGAACACTCTGTTTATCTCACGTTTCATCAAGGAGCTAGTAGCAGCAAGGAAAAACCAGGAAAGAAAGGCAAAGATAAGGACAAAGCTCTCAGCAAAGTTAATAAGGGTAGAATCTATAAGGACAAGAGGTGTCAATTCTACAAAAAGCCTGCTCACTTCAAAGAAAATTGTCCTAAACGAAAGGATTGGTTTGAAAAGAAAGGTATATACTATGTTTCAGTATGTTTTGAATCAAATCTTATTGAAGTGCTTAAAATACCTGGTGGTTAGATTCTGGTGCAACTATTCATGTGTCACATGTTAAATAGGGATTCCTTTCAATCCAGACCATAAACAGAATTGAAAAGTTTTTGTATATGGGAAACAAAATGAAGGCACAGATAAAGGTCATTGGGACATACAGATTAATCTTGGACACTAGGCATTACCTAGATCTAAAAAGTGTCTTTATGTTCCTGAATGTGCTAGGAATTTAATTTCTTTTGCAAATTTGGATGATGTTAGATTTCAATTTAAGATTGAAAACAATGTTTGCTCATTATATAAACATAGGTACTATTATAGTTCTGGTACCTTAATTGATTGTTTATATCGTTTCAATCTTGATGTTGATTTTGTTGCATCTCTGTTTTATATTGACCATATTATAGGAAGTAAACATGGTGCATGAAATGAATGTTTTGCTTTTTTGTGGCATAAAAGATTATATCATATATCCAAGGAAAGGGCACAAAAGTTAGTTAAAAATGACATCTTATCTTCATTGGATTAGTTAAAAATGACATCTTACCTTCATTGGATTTTGTTAACTGGGATATATGTGTGGATTGCATTAAAGGCAAGCAAACCAAACATATATCAAAGCATCCAGCTATAAGAAGTAGCACATTATTGGAATTAATACACACTGATATTTGTGGTCCTTTTGAAGTTCCTTCTTAGGGTGACGAAAAATATTTCATTACCTTTATTGATGACTTCTCACTATATGGTTATATTTATCTGCTATATGAGAAGTCTTAGTCTGTGGACATCCTAGAGGTGTTTATTAATGAGATAGAAAGATAGTTAAATAGAAAAGTAAAGATAGTGACATCTGATAGAGGTGATGAATATTATGAAAAATTTGATGAAAGTGAACAATGTCCAGGTCCATTTGTAAAGTTTCTTGCCAGTTAAGGCATATGTGTGCAATACACAATGCCTAGTACACCACAATAAAATGGTGTAGCTGAAAGGTAGAATCGTACTCTTATAGAAATGGTTAGAAGCATGTTAAGTAATAGTACTATTCCTTTATCATTGTGGATGCATGTATTAAAGACCGTTGCGTATCTGCTAGATAGGATTTCTAGTAAAGCAGTTCCTAAGATACCTTATGAACTATGGACAGGAAGGAAACTTAGTTTACGACACCTTCATATTTGGAGTTGTTCGGTAATAGTAAGGTTGTATAATCCACATGAAAAGAAGCTTGATGCGAGAACCATTAGTAGTTATTTCATCGACTATCCCGAAAAATCAAAAGGGTATAGATTTTATTATCCTAACCATAGTACAAGAATAGTTGAGTCTGGTAACGCTCGATTCATTGAGAATGATCAAATCAGTAGGAGTGGAGAACCGCAAAAAGTAAATATTCAAGATAATCGAGTAGAAACTACTCCAAGACGAGTAGACACTACCACATCAGACATGATTCCACCAGATGTTGTTCCTCTTATTGCATCACGGATACGTAACATATCAAAACAACAAATTAATGTTTCAATTCCACAAATTGAACATATTAACGATGGACCAACTAATGGTAATCAATTTACAAAAGATCAAGTAATGTCACAAGATGTAGCATTACGAAGGTCTGTAAGGCAAAGAAGACCAACTATTTCAAGTGACTATGAAATTTACTCACTTGAATATGAATGTGACTTGAGCATTGATAAAGATCCAGGCTTGTTCAAATAAGCCATGGAATGTAACAATTCTAAAAAATGGTTCAATGTTATGAAAGAAGAGTTGAAATCAATGGATGATAACAATGTCTGGGAATTAGTTAAGTTGCAGATGGTGTAAAACAAGTGGGTTGTAAATGGGTCTTTAAGACCAAACATGACTCATAAGGCAACAGTGAAAGGTATAAAGCTAGACTTGTTGCCAAAGGTTACACTAAAAAGGATGGTATTGACTATAAAGAGACCTTCTCTCCAGTTTCGAAGAAGGACTTCTTAAGAATTGTTATGAAACTAGTGGCTCATTATGATTTAGAGCTTCACCAAATGGATGTAAAGACTGCCTTTCTAAATGGTGACTTAGAAGAAGTATATATGGATCAACCGAAAGATTTTGTGACCATAGGAAAGGATAAAGACCGCCTTTCTAAATGGTGAATTGGAAGAAGTATATATGGATCAATCAGAAGATTTCGTGACCACAAGAAAGGAACAATTAGTGAGTAAATTAAAGAAGTCAATATATAGATTGAAGTAAGCTTCCCGACAATGGTATCTTAAGTTTAATGATATCATTATGTCTTATGGTTTTGTAGAAAACACCGTTGATTGGTGTATCTATATGAAGGTTAGTGGGAGCAAGTTCATTATATTAATCCTATATGTTGACGATATCCTTCTTGCTACGAATAATATTGTTTTGTTACATGAGGTAAATAATTTTCTTTCTAATAATTTCAAAATGAAAGATATGAGTGAGGCATCTTATATGATAGGAATAGAAATATTCTAGGATAAATCACAAGGATTGTTAGGATTGTCTCAGAAAGGTTATATCAAGAAAGTATTAGAAAGATTTCAAACGAAAAAATGCTCCGCAGAGATAGTTTCAACTTAGAAAGGGGACAAATTTAGTCTAATGCAATGTCCACGAAACGATTTGGAACGTAAGGACATGGAGTCTATTCCTTATGTGTCAGTAGTTGGGAGCTTAACGTATGCTCAAACATGCACTGAGTCAGATATCAGTTTTACTGTTGAAATGTTAGGACGATATCAAAGCAATCCTAGAATGGACCACTGGAAACCTGTAAAGAAAGTCCTTAGATACTTATAAGGCACCAAGGACTATATGCTCACATATTGAAAATCAATACATCTCGAAGTGATAGGTTACTCGGATTCAAACTATGTTGGTTGTGTAGACTCACAAAAATCTACATTTGGTTACATGTTCCTATTAATTTGAGGAGCAATTTTGTGAAAAAGTGGAAAACAGTCAGTCATTGCTACTTCCACTATAGAGGCTGAATTTATGGGATGATTTGAGGCCACAGTTCATGGATTGTGGTTGCGGAACTTTATCTTAGGTTTTAGTCTTATCGATAGTATTACTAGACCGTTAAGAATTTATTATGATAATTCCGCAGTCGTATTCTTCTATAAGAATGACAAATATCCAAATGGTGCAAAACACATAGATTCGAAGTATTTGTCTGTGAACGAAGAAGTGCAAAAATATAAAGTGTCAATTGAGTATATTGGTGCCGATCTCATAATAGTGGATCTGTTAACGAAAGACTTATTGCCGAAAACATTTATTAGTCATATTGAACAGATGGGCCTTATAGATAAGTCCTTATTAGCATAGCATTCTGACATGTATATATACATATAATTGTTTTGCTCGAATTATTAAGACACTTATGAATTCAATTACAGTGATATGTTTTTGCTTAATTACTAGTTATCCATATTATGTTGTATACAATAATTATTATTTGTGAAATAACAATTATCGAATTACTCACTTAAAGTTTGTTGAGTTGAGTGATTCTGTGATACATGGAAGGAATCAAGTGTTATAACTTGTAATTGCCATGATCCTATCAGCTTAATTCAATTAAGATGACTTGATCGATTCCATGTATTGTATGCACTTAAAGTTTTATTATTGGATCACTAAGTCGTAACATGGCCAAGTGGGAGATTGTTAGACTATTTAAATATCCCATGTGACTTATAGATTTGAGTCCCATGAAAAGCACCCAAGATAATGGTTATTGGGTATTAAATAATGGATGAAATGGGTCAAAAATCCTTTTCCTCTCTCTTCCAACAATGAACCAACATGATGGTTGTGAACCATTATGATGGTTGGTGAAATGATATATAAGTTTTAGAAAACTTATGAATTGGAATTCTAAACCATTGGAAAAACTACTAAAGGTTCACGAACAAGAGGGGAAATAAACTTGTATCAAGTAACGTCAACATCTTATGAAAAAAAAATCAATCATAGACACAAATATGCAAAAATCAGTTGATCCATAAATGTCTTACAATTCTGCCCTCTTTTTGTAGAACAAATCTGACTCTAAAACTTGTTCCTTTAGCTCTTGTATATTGAAAAAGGTCTAGAGAGAAAGAAGAGAGCTTTGATATCAGAAGCATAAGAAAAAAAGTGTCAAATAATGGAAAAGAAGACCAGATAGATACCTGAGGCTCAGGTAGAGGTAAGGTTGGTGTATATTTGCAAGTTGGTGACAGCAAATACTATGCGCAATACTGGGTAGCTTTGTCATATCCCATTTTTTTCCTTCAAACCGTTTTTTCTTTTTTTAATATTTTAAATTCAATTTTGTAACTTACAACTTCTTCAATTTGTTGTTGGTGAAGACAAATTTATAAGGGTTGCCTCGATGATCCCACTCTATAATTCTTACCTGTGTTTGTTTATCAGTTTTCTTTTTCTTTTGTCAAAACTCCAATGCTTTACTATCAAAAGGTACACCACATCAGTTCTAAATTTTCATCGTATAATTGGAAACATGGGTAAAACAACAAAGATTTGAGAAGGAAAAGGATATCTTTTGCAAATTGCATGTTTGCAAGCTAAATCATACTTGCATAATATTAAATCTAATCATAATTTAAAATTTGTTTTAAGCTATTAATTATGGTCAAAGTAATGTTTACGTACAAAAAAGGTCAGACACTATATTCACAAAAAAAGAAGAAAGAAACAGTTGAACTATTCTTATTTTAAATGGGAGTGGAAGCCATGTCTTCTAAGGCTGTTGAACACTTTTGAAGCTCTAAATCAGTTGTTATTTTGGTTAGGGTTTTGAACAGGTAACTTGTGCCATAAGTTTTTTTTTTCATATTAACATCAGATGGAGTAGATGAAAATGTTGTGGAATTAAGAATGGTGATCGATTGCGTTCGATCCAATCAAATTTTAAGGAGACTTACTAATCGATTTAGATAAGCTCAAATAATCCAATCCTAATTAACTTCAGAGAAAACTAATTTGATTTCTACATCATCATCGTCATGAAAAGAACTCTCAATTTTTCTCAAGTGTATTGTTTCTTTAGTATGGTGTTGAAAAGTCGATGTAGAATGTAATCCTACACGTTTCTGGATAATTATGAAATTATTTTATATAATTTTTTGAAAGCTAAAATTACTTTGAATTTATTAACACATAAAATATAATAAAGCATAAATCTTAATTCATACCTTATTATAAAGTTTGATTCTTTTCTTGTTATTTTCTCAAACTATTTCTAAAATAAGTTCATCTCAACCAAAGATAACCATATAGTATCTAGCCTATAATGGTATCTATAGAATATGCCTACAACTATTGTAAAGAGAGTTAGCTAATACGCATAATCTCCATTGAGTCTAAGTTTATTTATAATAAGTTCTTGATATTTTAGTTATTTAATTGAAATAAATTCTATTTTAATTAAAATTACAACTAATTCTAATTAAATACTAATTATACCCAAAAAATCCAATATTTTATGATCCTTATTCATTAAATATCTCATATTTAATTATAAAATTACTCAAATTTTACAGTCAAGTCTAACTTGATTAAAGCATTTTTTCCTCTTCAACTTATCTTTGTGAGTGACTCATTAGGTTCCTAAATATGTTGACATGCATATAGATTGTAATTTAATTTATATTTAAGATTAGATAAATTAAATCCCTTTAATTTATCTTTAACTCTAATTAAACTATATATATAGCAAACCATTATGACCATTCAAATATTTAAAATATCAAAGTGATTCGATTAACCTTCTATATAGGATTTCCATGCAATTCAATCATTCTTCATACAATGTTTTGATTAAACATAGAGCATATAAATAATGTCTACTATATTTGAGGCTAGTTATATTAGTTTTCCACTATTAGTAATTGATTATATTATTGAAATTTGTAAACTATTTACAAAGTATTATTCCACCTTAGCTAAGGATTTCTAATCAATACAAATTGAGAATAATGAAATGTTCTCCTAATTACTTTAGGGTAATAAATATTATATTAATCACTCAATTACCTCTATATAATTCATGATATATCCAATAACTACTAAATGAGCTACCCTTAATTAAAATAGGTCATAAGTAGTATAAAAAATAACAATCTCTATAAAGATAGTTAGGAGATCTCAAGTCAGACGATCACTTATATAATCATCATAATAAGAATGTTTATAGACATATACATGATGTCCCAAATGGAGTTCTCATATGAGGCTAGTTTAGCGAACTTGTTCTTTGATAAATATTTATACTTTTTTTAAGTATCTCCATATTTTAGTTTATGAGATCTACTACTTCCTTCATAAGGAAGAAACATAGCATGTACTAGTCTTTTTATGTTATGCTAATGTTTAGTCTTAATAGAATAATGTTTGGAAATAATTTAGGGATAATACATAAATGCAATATGAATATCATAATTATAATATCCTTATAATTTTATTTGCAATATATATTTTTCCATTAACTTTATCATATACATACAAATAATTCTATTTAGGGCCTCTATTACAATTAAAAAAAAAGATAAGGAGAAAGAAGGTCTCCTTGTCTTATGCCATTTAACCCTTTGAATTGCTTAATGGGAGCTCCATTGATAAGAATACTATATGAAGTTATAGAAATGCAGGCCTGAATTAATTTAATGGAATGATTTGGAAATCCAAACCATTCCAAACATATAGTAATGAAATTCCATTGAAGTCTATCACAAGTATTTGAGAGATCAATTGTAACATCCCACCCTCGACAAGAAGAGTAAAAGAGTAAATTGGCATAGGAAGAGATTGATAGGGATTTATTCGTATTGTCCATGCATACTGGTACTAGTGAACAGTGAAATCTATGCACATGAAATAACTGTACATGTCTACATGACATTCCCGATTTTCGTGCCTAATGTAATTTTATTATGATTAACGTGGTTATTGGGTTTGAAAAATTATTCTGAGTGTGCCATTGAGTGTTTTATATTTTAAGAAATTTTCTGGAATTTTCCGGAGAAAATTCCCGGACCGGAAAAAAATCGCCAAGTGGCAAACCGGTTGCTTTTCGATAGCGAAAATTGCTACCCAATGGCACTGTCATATTGGGTATATGATTTTGGAATTGAAATTAGGGTCATTGGACTAGAATGGGTCAAATTGTAGTAGGATTTCTAAATCATATCCAATAATTTGTTTTTAATTGTTTAAACTTACTTTGACTTTTCTTTTAACCTTGGACTAGTAGACTTTTGACACCTAGCCTTCATTGAATGCTTCCTTATCTCCCTCCCACGGTTTTGCTTTGTAAAAGAATGAAAAAGTTGAATGTTTGGCTTGTTTTCTAAGCTCCACCGAAACCTACTTCCCTTTTTGAATACCTCCATCGATTTTCTTCTTTTCTAAGTAAATCCTTCCTCCAAACTCAAGCTTTCCTTCATGCAACCAAGTTGTTGTCTTGCCATGGAGAACTTACACTTGCATGGGGTTAGAAGAAAAAAAAAGAATTGAAGCTAAGTAGGTTAGTGATTAAGTTAAGCTTTAATGATGCTTTGATTATGAATTTAATGCCTTAGTTCTTAGATGCATTCAATGGGACTTATGGTATAATTATTATGCTTATTGATGCATTAATTTGATGAAAATTAGTGTTTGAATTGGTAGGTATAAGACTAGGTTTAAGTAGGACTTGCTAAAGTCATATGATTGAAGTGTTTTAGCTTGTTTTGGATTGAATATTGATGTTTATTCTTGCATGAAATGCAAGAGGTAAGTGTTGCCAAATTATGGTGGTTATTCCTAGTGAATGTAGGCATGATATAGGGACTGATTTTTTGTCCAATTGAGATGCTTATGGTAGTAGAATTTGAATTGGCATGATAGGAAGTGTATTGGAGAAGTAAAGCTGAAAATTGGTTTTTGACCTACTGTACTGTTTTGAGCATAACTCATTGTGTGGTTATGAAAATGAGTCGAAGTTTGTGCCCAATTAAACTTTGGTTTGTTGGCTACATTTTTGTGTGAAATAGGTGTTGTCTAATTTTAGCCTTAAGAGGGTGAATTTTAGCATGGAAAGTTACTGTTAAGGTTACTGTAAACAGTAACCGAACCAATGATCTACTAGTTTTGTTGATTTTTTTAAATTAATTGAGAAGGAATTAGGGAAAATGGTCTAAATGAAAGTTTAAGCTTATCAAGTTATCTTTCCATTCCCACTGATTTTGCAATTTTTCGATCTGTATATTGGGAGATATGCACTGTAGAATATTGACTGATTTTGAACAATTTGGTGAAACCTAGACTAAGAGTGGATTTGGTGCACATTCTGATTAGAAGCAATTTTAGCAATTTCTGTGAATTGAATTGGCTTGAGTGATCTTCTGAAGAGTTGTAGAGGAAGCAATTATCTTGAAAATGGTATATAGCATGTAATGTTTAGAGATCAAATGTGGGAGTAATGAATTTTCAAAATCTGTACCTGCATGAGGTCATTGACTGCTGCCCTGATCAGTAACTTGAATGAAAGTTTTAAGCTTGTTAGAGATGGAATTGGCTTTGAAGCCCTTCATGAGAAGTGTAGCATTGTGTTTGATCTTTCCATAGGTATAAAGTAAGCATTTATTTGACATTTGTACAAGGAGATATACTGTTTAGAACAATACTATCCAGATTGAATACTTGCAGGGGCAGTAGTATTCACTGAATTGTTTGACCTAGTTAACCATTGAATTTGATTTCATATTGTTTATGAAAGTTGTAGATCACATTGTGATCTTTCTGAGAATTTTTATGGTGCAATTTTTGACTGAAGAGAATGAAAGTTACTGAATTTAGAAATACTGTTCTGTTTTAAGAGGTAGTGCATGGGCAGAAGTTTCAATTGGATTTTTGATACCCTTCGGGGTAAAATTGCTTGTTGGGGTCTTCATGAAACTTGTAGAGTTTTTCATGATCTTTCCAACAAGGTATAGTTTGTAATTTTCTGAAATGTGTAGAAAGAGATATGATAGATTGAATTTCGGTTGGAAAACAGGAAAAAGAGAAGGAAATATGGGCAATATATATATATATATATTAATTGTTTTATCTGAATTTTTGGTTTCTTTCGTGAATAACTTTTCCTTCCGACATCCGATTGACCTTATTCTTGAGGCATCGGATTCATATAATATTTAATTTCATTTTCTGATAGATTGGGAATGTTTTTGGACAGAAAATTGACGTGGATCCGGGTAACGGAGTCCTTAACCACTGTTTTATTTAATTGGGGACCTATAGAGGTCCGAATTGTGCACCGTCAGCACCATTAGGTTTCTAATTTTTAGACGGATTTTTTTTTCTGATGGAAAAAGTGAGATTAGGGCCGGGAATATCATGAACATGCATTATACACCTACATGTGCATCGTTAACGAATTCGGATTGGATAATTAGTGATCGTTTTCTTCTCTGATTCTTATATAGGCTCAATTGGAGCGTCGTTCGACCGACGTGACAGAGACTTCCTGGCATTAGCTCGGAAGTGATAGGTGAGTAACCTAGATGGGTTTCTCAATTATTACTTGTCTAATATGGGGATAATGGTGGGATCAGGAATGTGTTAACGTGACTTGTGTGCCATACTGTATTATGGACTGTTAATTGAACATTCTGGACTGTTGAATTGACCTGTTTGCCATTACTGGATTTACTGTGATTGATTGTAAATGATGGACTGTGATTTGTGAATTATATACTATTAAGTGACTGTTCAATTGGGCATGTGCGTTCATACACAGATGCATAAACTGATAAAGGATAATTGTGAACCGAGTCGCCATTGATACTGAAACGAGCCTAGAACTCGGAGGGAGATAATCCTCCCTAGACGCGCGTCATCGATCACCGACATCTTGTTTACGCGCTCGATCACAACACTGAAATAAAACTGGGAAAAAGAGTCACATGTGCATTGCATACTGGACTGAATATTGAAATGACTTTTGCTCTATATGACCGCTCGACTCATCGTGGATCAGATTCTATGACTTTATTATCATTAGCCTTGGATCGTATGATTACCGTAACATGCTTATGTGATGCATGAATTGGGAGAACCATCGATGATGGTTCTCATCGAAGTTCGCAAAACTCATCAAAATTTTGCATCTATTTTTCGTGTTTTGAAGAGTACCCGCTCGACACGGGAGTATGCTCATCAGAGCAAGTGAAGGATAGAGGTCGGGATCAGTTCACGTCTGCATTAGTGTCTCATAATTGTATTCCGCAATCGTTGTAAACTGATTTGCATTTGTATTTCATGGTTCTTGTAAAGTATTGCTAAATGATAGTAATGCCTATAACTGCAAAGATTTACTACTGTTTACTGCTTGTTCCGCGCGAATGTGTAATAACTGAAACTGCTTCCTTTTAACGTGGAATGTATTTCAATAAAAAAAATTGTATACCGAGTTTTACTGACTGATGTAGTACGCCACCCTCGCGGGGCACGGACTCGGATATCACCAATGATATTGGGTTCGAGTCATGTGGGAGTGGGGTGTTACATCAATTTTGATTTAATAACTTTTGATGTGTCTTCCAAAGCTCTATTGTCTCATGAATTCTTAAACTAATAAAATATTATCAAAGATATTTTTGCCAAGATTTAGATTCATGAATGAACATGGTCAAACTCTACTTGAGTTTGTTTGCAGGAAGTTTTGAAATTGTCTTGTAAATGGTGTTGCAATAGGGGATAGGTTGAAAATCATTAAGACTACTTGCATTAGGAATCTTAAGAATCAAACAAATGTAAGTTGATTTCCCTTAATAATTTACCGAAATTCAAAAACTCCATAATAGTTTCCACAACTAACTTTTGCCATGTTTTCTGGAAAAAGTATGCGTTGAATCCATTTGAGCCTAGAATTTAGCATAATTTAGATTGAAAAGAACATATTTAATCTCTTATAAGGTAAATGGTTGTTAAAGCTTTTGTAATGTATCTTGTGGTAACGTAGAGGGAGCCCCTATAAGATTTACCAAATCTTATAGATCTAATAGGCTTGATGAAGACATGTTACCTAGCAAGGAATTAAAGAAGTTAAATATAAAACTCCTTAAAGAATATTTATCAGTAATCATTTAGTTATTAGAATCTGAGAGACAATTTATCCTATTGAGATTTCTTCTTGCCAAAACAGAATTATGAAAGAATTTAGTATTTAGTATCTAAATCCCCTTCCCTCATCCATGCAATCCTTACCTTTTGCATAAGAATTGAATCTTGAACTAAAAGAACTTCCATATATTTCCCCAACTTCATTAATTCAATGTTTTTAAGGGCAAAATAGTTTAGATTTTTATAGCAGTCTTCCAATGCACTTCTTAATTCTCTTTTAGCTTCCTGTAGCTTGATATTAGAGAGGGGTAGATCTGCTTTAAAGAAAGTCTTCAATCTGTTTCTCAGAATGTGAAGCTTTCTCATAAGCTTGAAAGCTTTATAACCGTTAATCTTGATGATCCACGCCTTATCTATAAGTTCCATAAAGCTACCCTTTTCAGTTAAGTAGTTGAAGAATTTAAATGGAGAATTATGAGTAATATGAAGTGTGGGATTCAGAACCTCCATCCAAGAGTGATGTAAACATAATGGAGTACCAAAATGAGTAAAATAATTAGGGAAATGGTTCATCTATATATGATTAACCAAAACTCTGTCCAACTTCTTTCGGATTAGGCATCTTCCTTACTGTTTTTTGCTCCAAGTGTAAATATCCAAAAGATTTTAGATTAGTTACTTTGAGTTTGGTAACAATTCTCTCCAGCTCTCTTCTAAATTTAATAGCATTAATCATGTCACCATATGCTTCAAATGGAATATAGCTGAATTTTTATGAATAATATTTTTTGAAAAATTTTTAAAGAATAATATTGCTTATTTGTCACTTTTATACATATGCTTTCTCACATATACATATATTTATACATCATTTCATAGATTAAGAACAACATGTTGGAATTTTCATTGTAGATTATGAGTATAGAAAGCCAAATGTTATTTGGAACATTTTATCACTTTTATTTTAGTGTTATATTTATTTTCAATTTTTAATATTTAAATTTTCATTCTTTTTAATTTTCTCATAACTTTTATGTTGGACCCCGATTTTAAGTGGAATTTAGAAATAATAATTGAAAAGAAATGAGTGTTTTGTGTTTATGTTATGGTATAGTGCATTTATACTTAAAGGAAAATGGATAAGAAAAGAATTATTTTGGTTTTGATGGTTTTGATAATTGTGGAGATTTGTATGAGTTATGAAAGTCAAAATGAATTAGTAGATTGAAATGGAAGTTGAAAAACAGAAAATAAAGAAAAAAAGTGTGAGAATTTGAAGAATTAGGAAAGTTGATTTTTGTAGATAGAAAGTTTGACTTGAGAGTTAACTTTTTGATTTAAGAAAATTTTGAGAAAATAATCTTCATGAAACTTGTAGCTTCTGTTGAGAGCTTTCTGTCGCCATAAAGTATGATAGTTTTTTATGTCAGAATTAAAAGTTATGAAATTTGGAAGTTTTGGACGTGTTATAGGTTGATCTATGTTATGGCAGAATTTTTGACTGAGAAATTGACCTAGTTAGATGTTGAATTAGCCTTTAAGTTCTTTATAAAAGTCGAAGATTTTGATTTGATCTTTATTTTGATATAAATTATAGAATTTTTGGATCATGGAATAGGAAGTTGTGATTTTTACAAGTTTATATTATAGTTTTGGCAAGATTATTAGTGGATAGAAGCTTTGACTGGAAAATTGACTTCCTTAGAGGCCAAATTGATTTTTCTGTCCTTCAGAAAAATTGTAGGTTTCTTTCTGATCTTTCCATTGATATAAAGTATGACATGTTTGGACTTTGGAGTTGAAGATAGAAATTTTCAAATTTGAGTTATTATTTAGAGATTTATTATTTGGGCAGAATCTTTGATTAGAAATTTGATCACTTTAGAGATGGAATTAATTTTTGAGTTCTTTATGGAAGTTGTAGAGCTTCCCTTAAGCTTTCTATTGATACCAAATTTGTCAAATTTGGAATTCGGAAACAAAAGATATGATTTTCGAAAAATTTGGATATATACATATATATACATTATATATATATATATAAAAATTGCAGGAGCAATATCATGAGGGCGAGGCTCTCCCGAGATCAAAGTTTTCTAAATTAATTTTTATTTTTATTTTTTAAAATTATTATTTCTATTTTTATAGAAAATATGACCCTCTTCTGATCTTTTGCTTATAACTTTTTCGTCCGACATCCGATTGACTTGGTTTTCAAAGAGTTGGATTCCTAAGACAATTATCTACATCATCAAGAAAAATTTGTAATTTTTGAGATTTAATTGAGGTTGATTAAAGTAATCAAAGTGAGTCGGAGAATTTTCTGAACATAGTTCAGTATTTTGAGAAATTCTTAATCTGTGGTGATCCGATTGAACTGATTCTTGAGGCAAAATAAAATTAAGACATGGAGCTACAAGTCATATGAAGGAATTGAATTTCAATATAGCCCCTAAGACTTTCAATTTCTGACTTAAAGTTTGGATTAGTGTGCAGTCTTGGATTAGAGAAATCTGAACTTATTTTGGCCATAACTTTTGGTTTAGTAATCCAAATGAGCTGATTCTTAATTTGGATTAAACTAGACAAATAGGGATACAATTGTTATGAAGAAATTGAGTTTCAATTTTGTCCTTAAGAATGTCAATTTTTGGATGGAAATAACGTGCTAGAAAATGATTTAGCATAAGACATATCCGAACTGTTTGGAGCATAACTTTTGATGTAGTACTCCAAATTGAATGATTCTGGTGGCGTTACGAAATTAAGACAATAAGGAACAATTTTGTAGAAGGAAGTTTTGGCTAATTCCTTCAAATTGATGATTAGAAAATTGTCCAAAAGTAAGTATGACTTAAAGTAAAGTTCAGGGGCAATTTTGGAACACCACTTAAAGAGTTAGGGATTTAGCCTTACATGGAGGGACATTATGGTCATTTACCATTCATTAAATGATATGGCACTATAAATTAAAGGGATTGTCGTTTTCCTTAGAGGGAGAGGCCGAAGCTTATGAGAGAAGAAGAAGAAAATGAGAAGAGAGGAGAATGAGAGCTTCGAATGAGAGGAAGAAAAGAGAAGAAAGGGAGAAGCTTAGGGATTTCGAATTTTTTAAGGCTTCTAGCATGATTTTTGTATGAATTCTAGAGGGAAAACGTGGAAGAAGGTGAAAGCTTCCTATGGAGCTTGGAGATTTCAAAAATGGAGGAGAAATGAGGTAAGAGAAAATTTTGAGTTTTGATTCTTTCTTAAATTTTTGGTTTAGAATCATGGAAAATGGTATGAGTTTGTGGATTGTGAAGTCAATTTTGGTGAATGCTTAGTTTAATTGGTTCAATTTTGGATAATTGTGAATTAGGGTTTATGCCCAATTTTTATGATTTGGGGATTTTGAAAGTTTATGATTTAGATAGTTTGAATATATGTGGAATTAGTGTTTTCTAAGCTCAATTTGAGAAATTATGATTTTTATGATGTTAAATTTGGGTGAATTGGTTTAAAAAAATTTAAATTGGAAGAAAGAAAGAAGCAAGGGTCAAATTGAAGCTAGGGACAAGCTTCTAGCATTGATTTGAGGTGGGTAGTATGTTTATTTATTGAATTTTAGGCTAAGTATGTATTTGTGAAAAATCAAGAAAGTTGAAAGAACGGATTTTCGAATTTTATTGTTTCCAAATGATTTTGAAAAATTGTTACAAAGGTTAAATTCATAGTTTTCAATGCTTTCGATAAATTGATGAAATTTATGAAAATTTATTATTTATGAATGATTTGATCAATTATGAAAATTGTTCATTCATTGATTTTGAATGTTTTGATAAAGTTGAAATTTTTGTTAAATTATTGTGTTTGAATGTGTTAATAATTTCTTAAATTCATAAATTTTCAATGTTGATAAATTATGAAAATTGCATTCCTTGTTGTGAATGATTGTACATTGAATTATATGAAATTGTGACATTTGTGAGTGACTTTATGTTTAAATATGACCTGACATGAAAGATTGAAATTTCGAAATATGCCTTCGGGCACTCCGAATTTTTGAGTATGATTATGTATTATGTGGGTTTGGTCAGGTCCCATAAATGGGACAAGTACGCACTTGCTTGTTTTTAAGCCTTCTCCCGGTTGCTCGCTAGTAGCATTGGGGTTCCGATCTCGGACTCCCATAAATCACGACTATACTGGACCGCGATGCGGGAAGGTGTAGTACGTTCCGTTCACGGCTAGACAGGATCGCTATGCGGGAATGTACAGTACGTTCTGTTTTGGACCGAACCAAACCATTTGATGTGTTATGTGTTTTTGTTTTGTTTATATCTGTGTGCATTCGTATTTGGAGTTTGTTTATGAATTGTGAAAGTTTGAGAAATTTGTGAATTGAGAAAGTGGGTTTCAATCATGAAATTTTAGAAATTGTTATAATTGTTTTGGAAAATGAAAGTTGAAAACAATAAGCTTTTGATGAATTTCAGATTGTAAAATGTTTTTGAATGAAAAATGAGTTTTGGAAAAATGTTTTTACTTATGGTTCAATTTATAAACTTATTATCCATGAGCTTTGTGCTCACCCCCTCCCCCCTTTCATTCTCATCTCCAAGTTTCGAGCAGGAGATCGGATGGAAGAAAGTCAAGCCATCTGTCCGTTTTGCATTTTGTATTTTCGTATATTTGGATTTTGGGTTTCTGGATTGTGAATGGCTTGGAAAGCCATTAGGGTTTTGTAAGACATTAATTTATGGTATGTATGGAATGTGAAATTGTATAAGAGCTTGTGTATGTTTATGATATGATTGGAAATTGCATATGATTGATTTTGAAATATGGATGATTCTGATTTAGGATTGAGGCTTATTGAAGTATTTTAGGAGTAGGATTGCGTTTGTTTATGCTGAGATCCCGGACGGAGGGTCCGGTGGATTTTGATGATTGTATGATTGATTGGGATATATTTTAAAAGTCTGTTTTAAACACTTTGCAGGTTTAGGTTAGTCAAAATGCAGCCGTTATGCTGCTGAAATTTTGTTAGATAATAAGTTGAAAAATAATAAAAATAAGAATTAGATGTTTAAAAGATGGATTATGAGACTTATATGATTGTTAAGAAGTTTGTTATGAATTGAGAAATTGATTGAGGATATTTCCAAGAAAAGGGAAATTTTATGGATTTGCATGAGTTTGAAACAAGATGGTTATAAGAAAAAGAAAAAAAAATTTATACCGGATTTAGAATGTCTTAAGGTTTTCCAATGCGACGTTTTTCTAAAGAGTATTATTTTCGGATGTCGGATCTGCTTTCATTTTGTCTTATAATTCGATTTGCTTCGATTCGTTTGTTTTTGTTCCAATTTCGGATTAGGTTTCGCTTTCACTTGTTCCGTTTGGATTTCGTTTGCTTGCAGCCCGTTTTTTATTATCTTCCATTCTTTCGGATTTGAGTTCGCCTTATGTTTCGCTTCTTTACTTTGACTCGATTCATATTCGTTTCATTTTCGTATTCGAATTATCCGATTTGAATTCGCTTTGATTTCGGCCATTTTCGTTTCGTTTTCCGGTTAATAAAAAGTTCTTTTCAAAACTCTTGGGAGCAAAACTCATCAATCAGAACGAGGGATGCATACCAAAGATGGAGGAAAATAATTTGGTACACGTACCTTTAGCCAAGAGTCTCATTTCAATTATGGTTGTTGGTTAAAAACTGACTCAAAACCCTATATCAGTTGCAGTACCTTAACATGATTAATCTATGTTTCTTATATAGGGGTGAAGTTGTTCATTGGAGCATATGTATTTCAGCTGTAGTTATACTAATGAGATATAGAGCTCCATTAAGAAGCTACGCCTCCTAAACAGAATTAGTGATAATTATCAAGAAATAATCATATAGTTCTTATCATCTATCATCTAATGTTTTAGGAAAATATAATCCTCTAATGTTAATTATGGTTAGTTCTTATCTATACAAAGTCTAGGAAGAGAGGAATGCAAGGTGTTATAATTGGGTAGAAAAGTCAGTTAGCTAGTTGAAATATAAAGTTATCCACTAGGCAAAGGAGCAAATCATGTCTATTTCTAAAGTTAAAAGTTGTAACAAGAAATTAGCTACTTTTTGGAGAATATGATCACGGTATATTGCTAGGGTTAGGCAGATTGCTAACTTTACTCCTATAGTTAGTTGATAAACTCAACTACTTAGTACAACCACAAGTAGTCATGAACAACACAAGATAGTGAAAGATGTAATGTAAGTTACACTTAGTTGTATGGTGAGTTGTGACCTTGTTACAGACAATCGAGACACACATGCGTGGTGGGCAAAGGGGGAGCAATGAGCTTTAACAAGCACTGGATGTACAAATGGAATTCTTAATCACCTATGGAGGAAACAAGGAAAGATAATTAGAGAGAAAAAACATCTAAAAGTCCTTAGTTATGGAAATGAGAATGTTCTATGTAGTAGGTCCCGACCCAGACACGTGTTGTCCATGTATTAATATATAGGTATTTGGTTGCTAAAGGAGTCGAGGAAAGTATTTATTTCTAAGTTTTTGATCATGCAGTTATACTAGGACCATGGTATTATGAATGTTTTAGCAATCTATAATAACAAAATGTGTAAAGTTTTTTTTTCCTATTGGGAATAAATTATTTAATTTTAAAAACTCTTATAACTAATCCCTTTTCCTTATTACATACATTTAGAATTGTTGATTAATTTATTACTATTAAATAACTGGGGAAGACAACATCATTATTGTTTTAATTTGAAATTAAAATACCATATTTTATTTAAGTTATAAATTTAAATAAATAAATAAAATTATTTAAATTAATAACAAAATTTATTCATGTAATTTATTGAAAGCAGTTTTAATTAAAATATGAAATATAAGATAATATGAAATAAATATTAATAATTAATTTCTTAAACATAATTCATATCAATTCAATTTATTGATAAAATTCGCTTAAAAATTAAAGTTGATTAAGACAATTAAACTTTTATTTATAATAAATGGCATGACTATCTTTAAACACTACATCAATAATCAACATGAAGTATTTAGTATATTCTTATGAAAAATATTTAAAATGTTATAATATTAAAATTAAAATTTGACAACTACAAATTCAAAAAATTGAAGGGTTTAACTTAATCTGGTTCAAGTACACCTAAGTAAAAGTCTCATTCTTTATGTAGTACCCCACTCCCGACAAGACCCGAACTCGACATCTACGGTGATATCTGAGCCCGTGCCCCGCGAGGGTGGCGTACTAAAACACTCAATACCTTTTTAAAAATCTCGTTATAACATTTTTCTTTTCTTTTTCTCCTTTTTAAAACAGTTGAGTGTGGAAAACGATAATCAATCTGGGCCCGATTTAATATGAAAACATTTTTCAAATATGAACAATTCAATCATTAACTAGCACTCAATAGTGTTCAATCATCATGTACATATAGAAATGTATGACCCAACTGGGCCCAATGCCATTTCTAAACATTTTAGTAATACAATACAATGACACATAAACAAATGGGGCCCACTTAATAAACTCACTACACTAATGCAGATGTGACGACACTGATCCCGACCCTGACCTTCACTTGAATCTTGCAAACATACTCCCGTTTTACTAACGGGGTACTCTTCAATTCCTGAAAAATAGATGCAATGTTGGGTGAGTTTGCGAACTCAATGAGAAACCACCATCGATGGTTCACCCAACTCATGCATTCACAATCATATACATATAATACACAGTAGCATTTACAGTAATATCACATGCAATTTCCTTATTCACATCTCTCAGTCATTTGCAGTCAATTTACATTTTCAATCAGTCATACACATATGCAATGTACATGTGACACTTTCATTTTCTTTTCGTTGTTGTGACCGTGCGCCTGAAATCATTTACGTTGAGCCAGTGGCTCTGAAATCGTTGGGCATGATATGCCCTGCGGTGAGCCTGAGGCTCTATCAATCGTTGGACTCGAGGTCCCGTGCGTTGTTTAAAGCTCATATATCGTTGGGCGTGATCGCCTCGATAAGCCCGATGATTCGGCATAATGCATTGAGCCTGTGGCTCTGCATACGTTGGTACCACCGGTCACAACTACCATTATCTGATCATTCAGTGATGCATGAATGCATGTGTCACTTCCCAATTTCAGTCATTTTTCCATTTCGATACCATTTTTCATTTCTTCGGACCTTTGGTCCAGTATTTCAATCATATGCAGATTCAATTCATTTCACTAATGCATTTACCGTTCAATTAGCCAATGCATTCATACACATTTATTCACATTTGCACTTCTATATCACATTACAATATTTCGAACACCCATGGTCCGAAATCAATCAAAAGCAACCACACATCTATCCATCCGCGCTTCCTCATGGCAATCAATGCATATAATTAATAAACACATAAGGCTGAGAAACCAACTAGGTTATTTCACCGCACTTCCAAGCTACACCGAAGTCCCAATCTTGTCCGTGGAATGTCGATCCATCGAACCTCTATATCAAATCAAATAAATCACACATTACCAATCATGTCAAATTCAATAATCAAGAGCAATTTCGATAGATACTATACATGTTATGACTTTCCCGATTAAATTCCCGAATTTCTCAATTGGATCACTCTCACTCTAGTCCATAACAATTCCAGATCTCATTTATCAATTTACAAATTTCCATACTCTAAGATCACATTTCAATTAGAATCACAATCACTAATCGCTTACCACTCAATTCCAATAATCATATAATTACATTCAATTTCCATTCTTATCCATTCAATATTCTTAGTCTCCAAATTCCAATTAATCATTTAGAAACCAATTCATTGAAGTCAATCCTCAAGCTCATTACTTGTAACAATAATCTCATAATCACTTAATTTCATTTCTTCTAATTTGCAATTCCTAGTCTCAAAATTCAATTTACTAAACACCTATTAATCACTAACCAATCCCAATTTAACCTCAAAATTCTCAAATTTCCAAATAACTTAACCAATTCACTTTTCGAAAACACTCATCCTCGTCATCGCGTTCGCCCTCATGCCTGGCGAACCTCGCGCCTCTCGTCATGCAAGCATCGGCATGCCGCATGGCGAAGTCAATTTCAATTCTCCTCGCCACAGACGCTCCTGCGCTGTCGTCAAGGGCGCCTCTGACTCCTCGTCACTTGTGACGTGTTAAATCTTGCGCACAAGGTGTGATCGCAGATTCGCCAGAAAAACCCAGAAATTCATCTGATTTTTCTGATCTAATTCATTCAAATCCATTCTAAACACTCTCAATCAGTTTTAAACCTTAAACTCGACTTATTCCTAACCTCAGATCATCATTTAAACCATCTTTTATCAAAAACCCAAATCAAAACCAACGAAAACCCTATCATCGCAACTTTCCAAATTTCTAACCAATTTCTTACTCAAATCAATGATCAAATGAAACGATTTAAGGCATAAACATATAGAAACTTACTTGATTCAAGCTTCAATCCTTTGAAAATCCTTCAAGAACTCCAAATCCCAAGTTTTTCTCACCCACGACCGTCGATGGTGAGAAATGAACATTAAACTATATATATATATGAGCTTTAAAGGCTTGTTTGGCAATTTAGTTGCCACAAGTCCAAACTTAGAGTCTATCGCCTAATTCTTATTCTATTTTCTCCCAATTTTGCAATAACCATAACAAATAAATCCTGAAATTATAATCCCAATTGTTTCATATCAATTTCAATCAATCTCGGACCAAATCTAATTAATCATCATTGAGTAAATTTTTGGTTCGGATCCATTACTCTAAAAATCCAGAAAAGTTCCATAAATTCACAAAATTAGCAAATACCCATTCCTATACTCATATTCCACTTTCCATTCCTCTAAATTCCATTTCATTCCAATTCCATATTCAAAACCTAATTTATACACTTATTACTAAATTTCCAATTTTCACAATCAATTCTCATCTGTACAATTATAACCAATTTCCGATACACAATCAATTCGGGAATCGTCATACATGTATGTACATATATATATATACTTGTGTAGTCAATTATCTGTTACCGATATCTATAAAAACAGTAATGCATGCACAATGTCACATTTGCCTGTACCCAATTCTAACCCGATCCAAATTACTGACATACCCGTCACTCCGGTAACGGGATGTTACACTTTATGTGATTGGTAGTTAAATAAATGTTGAGCATATTGGATAAACTGACTTTCCTCAAGCATCCTCAAGTCTAGTGCCTTTGTAAATTAAGAAAATGTACAACACTTATCATTCACTTCTGACTTTTTTGCTTACATATAAAATGTAATACAATCTTTGGACAAGTTGAGGAAGAATTAACAAGAGAGACAAAATAACATGTCATTTAGTAGTGCTATACACTCAATATGGAGAGATATCAACAACAACCTAATAAAAGTTTCACTGATCACGATTTGGGGAGGTTTAGAAGTATGCAGCTTTACCTCTAGCTTATAGAGAGACAATTTTTGATAAACTCACATTAAAATATATACATATTAATATAATATAATAATTAAAAATAAAAATAAAAATAAAAATAGACATAAAAGATAATAATAAAATGAATAAAATAAATAAGCAAAAATAAATAAATATGTAAAAATAAAATAAAAATAAATAAGTAATAAAATTAATATTATAATAGATATAGAACAAGGCTAAGAGTAAGAATAAAAGATAAAATAGGTAAATAAATACACAAACAAAGAAGGAGATAAGTAAATAAATAAATCAAATAAGTCATTACAAGAACATATTTAGGTTAAATAGGAAAATATTTTGGTTATACGGTTAGCCTAAATACAAGACATAAGCCTTAAATCATTGAATAAAAATGTTTAAAAAACCCACGAGAAAGAAAATGACCTCTCTATATGAGATCCTTTACCCTTATCCTATTATGCCAAAGTTTTTTATTAAAGGCTATGTTTTCGGTAAGTTCTAGTAAAGTCATATCATTCTTAATCATCTCCCTCAAGTTCTTCTTAGGCCTTCCTTTTCTTCCTATTACAGTCTCTAGGTACAATCTTCCTCGCATCTTCTCACTAAAACATTAGGGTGTCTTCTCTAAACATGTCTAAACTACCTAAGCCTTATCTCCTTTAATTTTCACCAATATTAGCGACCTTTTATTTGTCTCTTACTATTACATTCATGATCTTATCTCTTCAATAAAGTTGTTCATCTAACGGAGCATCCTTATCTCTACTACCATTAACTTATTACTATGTACCTGTTTAAGAGGCCAACATTCCGCCGCATAAAGAGTGGCTGACCTAATCGCTAAATGATAGAATTTTCCTTTAATCTTGATTGGTATGTTTTTTTTTTGCATAAAACTATCAAATCACTTCTCCATTTAAGCCATCCTGATATGATACGATGAATTATGTCATCATCGATCTCTCCATTACTTTGGATTATAGATCCTAGATACTTAAATTACTCTTTTTGTAATATAACTTCTGAACCAGTCTTTACCTTCATATTAGAAGCCACCCTGTGACTTGAAAAGTTACACTCTAATTACTCAGTCTTAGTCTTACCTAATTGAAAGCCCTTTGATTCGAATATATCTCTTCAAATTTCTAGCTTGACACTGATACCCTCTCTTATCTTATCTACTAAAATAATGTCATCAACAAACAATATACACGAAGGCATATCCTCTTAGATATTCTCGGTGAGTTCATCCACTCCTATTACAAATAAAAAGAGGCTCCATAAGGAGCCTTGGTGTAGCCCTATATCGATAGAAAAATGCTATATATCTCTTTCTATCATCCTTACTATAGTCTTTATACCTTAATACATATTTAATAAATTGTATATAGGTAATAGGAACTTTCTTAATTTCTAAACACCTTCACATGATTTCTTAAATACCCTATCATATGCCTTCTCTAAGTTAATAAAAATTATATATAGCTTACACCGTCTTTCCTTGTAATATTCCATTAATCTTTTATGAAGATGTCAAGCTTTTTTTGTGGACTTTCCTGGCATAAACCAAAATGGGTTCTTCAAGATATGTGCACGCTTTCTAAATCTCTTCTCAATCACCTTCTCCCATAATTTCATGGTGTAACTAAGTAGTTTAATGTCTCTATAGTTGTTACAGCTTTGGATGTCCCCTTTCTTCTTATACAGAGGATTTAGGATACTACGTCTCTTCTCATCCAACATTTGGAGGACTTAAGGATCACATTAAAAAGCTTGGTCAACTAAGTAAGACCCTTTTCACCTAGCTCTTTCACTCCTTTATATGTATCTCATCAGGCCATATTACCCTTCAACTCGTCATCTCCCTCAAAACTTTTTTAATTTCTTCCTTTGTAATGTGCCAATAATAGCAAAGGTTACAATACCTCTCAAACATGCTAAGATCTTGTAAAGAGATGCGATCCTCCACACCTTTATTAAAATGGTTATAGAAATATCTCTGCCATCTTCTCTTGATGTCAATTTTAACCATGAGCATCTACCCTGTTTCATCTTTTATATGACAAACTTGATCTAGGTCTTTCACTTTTCGTTCCCTAGCTCTTACCAACTTAAATATCCTTCTTCTCCATCTTTAGTTTCCTATCATTAGTATAATATCTCTTAAGCTCTCCTTTAGCTTATGAGATTATCTTCTTTGCCAATTTGTAACTTTCTCTATTAACTAATCTCTCTACCTTTCTTAATTTTAACATTTTCTTGTACATCTTCATTACACCACCAATCCTTCATTTATCCCTAAGACCTTTAGAAATACCCTAAAAATCTCTTTATTTGTATTCCTTAAAAGAGTTGCTGCTCTCTCCTATATCTGGTTAACATCTCTTTCCAATTTTCATTCTTCTCCATATATTACTCTATCCCCAAATTGGTTCACCATATCCTCTTTCAAATTTAACCATCTAACTCTGGTACACCTCTTAGGACCTTTCTTCTTCCTCTAACACTTAATTATAAGATCCATAATCAACAATCTATGTTGAGTTGAAAAGCAAGTGTTAGGTATCACCTTGCAATCCTTAGCAATTAGGTTAATCGCTCCACCTTATAAGGAAGTAGTCAATTTGAGTTTTCGTAATTCTACTCTTAAAAGTCCCCAGGTGCTTACCTTTTTTCTTGAAAAAAGAGATGGCTATCATTAACTCAAATACTATCCCAAAATCTAATAAAACAGTCTCACTCTCATTCCTATCATCATACTCGAAACCCCCATGAGTCTATGAATAGTCGTTAAAGGTTGCCCCTATATAATTATTAAAGTCTCCTCCTAGAATAACTCTCTCATAAGGGAGGATCTCCTGAATCATCTTAATGTTGCTTTAAAGTAAAGATAGAGGTAAAAGTTGGGTCGCTTAAGAACTAATTAATTAAATGGTAGAATAATTAACTACCAACTAAGTTAACTAGATGTGTAACACTAAACTAGCCTCTTTATGGAGAATTATTTTGAAGAGATGAAGATTTCCAACTTTCCTCTTAGTCTTCTTAAAGTTTGTCCTTAAGCAAATGATTCAATCTTGCTTTTAAGAATCTAAGCTCAGCTTTTACATTTTCTTAACTTATTTGTAATTAGAACTTTTCATCAATTATATCTTGTATAATTGGTGTAAACTTGTTCTCCTCTTTTGGAAATATGTTCCTTTTAATTTTTAAAATAAAATTGACAATTGATATATATTTATTATTAATCATTTTTATGAATTAATATAGTATAAATTATTCTTATAATAAAAATTTATATATTTTATATTGCTTTTAATCACAATTTAATATTTTATAAATAAAGATTTTGAAAACCTCACATTTTAAGTATCGATTAGATCTTAGTAGATTTCTCTTTATTAAGAATAAAATTCAAAATATTGAAATTAAAATACAAAACACTTTAAAATGATCCTAAATTGGTGCATATTTAAAGATTTAGTTTTATAATTTTGCTAATATATAAAACAAAATTGGTATGATGATGCTTTAGATGCTAGACTTGAATTAAGGGTTAATGAAATCCTTTAAAAGAATCTCCCGTAAAGTATCAACCTCATTCACAGTTTATACTTATTTAATGTACATGTTTTGGTAGTATTAAATTTACTTACATAATTGATGAGCTATTGGTTTAGGCTATGTTTGGTTAGCCGTAAGATTTTTAATGGAATGAAATGATTTGCAATGGATGAATTGTAAATGGATCAAATATTAGAAAATTGTTGTTTTGGAAAGATAGAAGCGTTCATAATGTAACATAGTGAAATGTTGTTTGAAAGAAGGGTTTATTATGTAATATAGTGAAAAGTTGTTTATTATTTTACATTCCTTTTTAAATCTCTCAAATAGAAAGTTTTTCATTTTTACTGTTTATGATGAAATGAGATGTAATATAAAATCATTTTAATCCATTATATTCCATTCCATTATAAAATCTCATCCCAACGATGAAATGATATTACATTATATTCCATTTCATCAATAAACCTTCAATTATTATTTTTAATTAAGTGCCAATCCTAAGAAAAGAAAAGAAGAGCAAAAATTTAAAATTAAAATTATTGGTTAAAATAAAATTTAAATAAATCTTTAAAATTTTGATATTTATTAATTAACTCTTAATGATAACTTTTATTTATAGAAGGTAAATTTTAAGAACAATGTTAAAATTAATGAACCATAAATATAAGTTTTATTTATATATAGTAATTTTTAAAGATTTATTATTAAGTTTTATATAAATAAGAATTATTCTACATACGACTGTTAATATTAAAAAAATACAAGACGTTAGTTGTTCATTTAAATTTTCAAAATAATTTTATGGATAATTTATATTACAAATATGAATATGTTATGGGTGTTTTGATCATATTAATTAATTTTTATCTTATTTTATTAAATCTCGTCTGCGTATTTATATAAGGATGAATGTAAATATACGGATAAAATTAAGTGAAACGTGATTGAAACAACTGCCGGAGCAAGTGCTCCAACTCCAACCCATCGGTGTTGGCAATTCCAACGAAGCCAGCGTAGTCAGGTCCCCAACTTGGAATATTTTCATATTTATTAAATTAATTTCGATCTTAATCCAGAATCCATAATTAATACTAACTATAAATAAGTTGTTTATTATTTAAATCATGTTTAATAAAATAGGAGATAAATGTAAAACAGAACAGAGGGCAAATCACGTCTCTGTCTGTGTTTCGCTCTGTTTATCCAATGGAGGGGAGAACACGACGACACAAACCCTAATTAAGCCCTTTCGTTCAAATGCCCTTAATAATTTAGATCCCAAACCCTAATTATTATTTTCAATTATATAGTGTTTCTTCTTCTTCTTCTTCTTCTTCTTCTTTTTTTTTTTTTCCTTTTTCTGGTACATGACCTTCGTTAGTTCTATTGGCTTTTTCTTTCTCCAGTCCAATCCACAATACAACAAAAGGTAGTTTAGTTAAAGAGAGATTGATCAATTGTTTGATTTTTTGGAGAAGGAGCACAGCCGCAACGACGAATCATAACAGTTTGTTTAAAATAGAGTAATGGAGGGAATACCGCATCCAATACCTCGAACCGTGGAAGAAGTCTTCATCGACTTCAAAGGCAGACGCGCTGGCTTGATCAAGGCTCTCACTGCAGGTTTCCTTCTTTTATTTTATTTTCTTTTTTTCTTTGTTGGATTTCATTGCTCTTATTTCTTAAATTTTGTTGTTTCTCCCCCTCTTTTCGCTGCAGAAGTAGAGAAGTTTTACCAGCAGTGCGACCCAGGTGGGTTTTTTTTTTCTTTCTGTTTTCCTATGATTTTCCATTATATTTTCTCCTTTTAGTGAAGTGAGGTTTACACAATTTTACTTTTTGTTTGAATCTAGCTGTATTTTATGACGGTACATGCTTTTATTTTCATAAGATTATGGTATCTTGTAGATAACGAGATGTTCGCTGTGGTTCATGGTCCTGTTACAGTATTTTTGATTCTTTAGAGCTCTTGAATTTTCTGTAATATAGCGTTTGTGTCCCAAATGGGGTTATTCTAATCTCGTTCTAGCTATGTTACAATTTTTTCCCCCCTCTTAAATATGTGGTGAGCTATGGTTGCAATGCCTACGGCAAATTTTAGAAATTTATATTTATTTACTCAGTTTAGTATTACCACCATCACCTCTCCTTCATTTATGATTTGACATGTTGATTCAAGTTTGAGATTGTTTCATTTCTTTGTTATGATTTACTAGAGGACTGTAATTAGTTTAGGCATAATAATGAAAAAATTGTCACATTGAATCAGTTTTTGAGGAATTTCCTTTCAATTTTTCTGGAGGATTGGTTTTTATAGATCAATATGCATTACTTTCTGATTCATTCTATGTTGTGTCGATCCAGTTCATTTATTTGTTTATAGATGGATATGACAACTGAAATATCAGTTCTCTGAATTTGATTTTTTTATGCACTTTAGGGGATCATAGTAATCATGAACTAAATCAAATTTAATTGGTAATTTGATAAAGGCCTAGTCCTGGTCTGAGAATGATCATTCACTTTGTTACAAGTTCTTATACAGAATGCTATACTTTAATAAAATGTTGTTTATTGATCACAATCTATTTGGTGATTACTCTAAAAGATCCGTTAACTCATATTTTTTTCAAACAATTTAGATCTGAAAGGAATTTTGAGATGCATATTTTTGTTGTTGATGATGATATTAAATTATGATTTTGCAGAGAAGGAAAATCTTTGTCTATATGGGCTTCCAAATGAGACATGGGAGGTTAATCTGCCTGTGGAGGAAGTCCCTCCTGAGCTTCCTGAGCCAGCATTAGGTATAAATTTTGCTAGGGATGGGATGCAGGAGAAGGACTGGTTATCGCTGGTTGCAGTTCACAGTGATTCATGGTTGCTTGCGGTTGCATTTTATTTTGGTGCTCGCTTTGGTTTTGGTAAGAATGAAAGGTAAGGTTGACTTTTCTTCTTGTTTATGTTAATGAGATGCTGTTGAGCAGTATGTAGCTTTTATTTGGAGCATACTCCTGGGGTTGCCTGATAATGCACCATATAAGGGTGAAAAACCTTTTGTGATTTCCGATAACCAATTGTTTAATCTATTGTCTTCGGTCCCCATCATTAGGTCTGGTTTTGAGAATTTTGGTTTTTGGGCCGGGGCGGTGGTTGTGTTGGAATTTGTAATATAATGGACTTTGTTGGGTCCCATAAAACGAAAGAAAAAACTATCTTATTTGCCTTCTTATCAGATATAATTCTAATTATCATTCGCAGATCGCATTAATAATAATTTAATGGCATACATGCTTTAAATTAAGTAGTCTTGCTTCTTGGTTAAAGTATCTGACGATTTCATACATGTAAAAAAATAATACTGAGATCTATGTCTTGAATGTAAAATTTACTCAGGAAATATTTAGCAACTGTAGAGTTCATAGCTATTCAAAATTACATCTGTCAGTGACCATTGAATCATTTGGATGACTTTAAATTCGAAATGGAAAATTTTAAAAAGAAAATAGAAAGATCTTTGTGGAGCAGTTAGAAAATAGCTGAGTAGAGGCTATTTTGGAATGTTCAGGCTGTGTGCACGATGTGCCAAGATATGAGATTTCTGGACCTGCAGGACTTGGTTCTCTTTAGGAGGCATGGCTTGAGTCCTGGAACTCATTTGCGAAAGACTAGTGTAATTGGTCATACTTTGTATATTAAACATCAGAAATAATGGTTTTTCCTGTTCTCCATATGAAGCTAGAACATGCATTAATAAGACTGGCCCCCTCTATTGGAGGTTTTTCCTGAGGTGGAAGTGTCTACAATTGAAGACTTTAGTTTCTTTGTGACAGTTGACTTGTTTGCCTTGTGATGAACTTATGAACAATCTTGTACAGGTTATTCTGCACTAAGTGCATATTTGAGCTTCGTACCTTCCTGAATATAAGCAATTAGTTGTGTCAACTTTTGTAGTTCTCTGAATGGTGGTTACTAGCTAGTCTGCTAACTACTTGTGAACTTAAATAAACAAGCTTCTGTGCCAGTTACAATAAACTGATAGCATATTTGAGTTTTCTTACTTTTCAACTCTTGTTTTTTAAAATTTTGCTTGCCGTGGATGATGTAGGACAGATAGAAAAGAGGTTGTGTATAAATTGGAAATATGGGATGCTAGAATGTAGAATTTAGGGCTGGAATTAAGGATAGCATCTAGGAGTCACTCCTAGGGCTAGAACTAACTCCTAATCTAGGAATCACTCTTAGATAGTAGAAAGTTATACACTACTACGAAAATCTCAGAATTCATTGAAAATCATCATCCTTCCTATCACAACAAATATAAGTAACATGGACAAATTATTTTAATCTAACTATAACTTTATTTTCTATTTTAAATTAAACTCTAACTAGATAGAGATTAAATTCAAGAAATCTACTAAAACTATTAGACAAACATTGGAAAAGAAACATAACTAAACTAAATTGTATGGTAAGTGGTAGTCCATCAGTGGTTTTAGAATGTTGGTTGCTAGTTCTCGCTGTTAAATTTGTATTTCCTATATTTATTGTATTGTTAAAGTAATTTTAAATGAAGTGGATAGTGGTGGTCTGGAGAGCTAATAAGCTTGGCTACTTATTTGCTAGAGTTTACGAAGGACCTTGTTCCTTTTTTTTGTGTTTTGGATTTTTACTTCGTATAATTTGCAGATTTCTTGATTGTTCTTCTGTTATGCTTATTGCCTTTAAAGCTATGCCCTTTTGTTTTGTCTGTACTTTCTGACATCTTTTAAGGATCTTTGGTTGTTTTAGGACAGAATCTATAAATTCATGTAGACAGGTCCTTAGATTGGATTTATGTGTCACAGAGCGTCGCCATGTACAATAACATTATTGAATTGAATGCTTGGTTACTTTGACATGACTCCTTTTCTTGTTGATATCAATGCCTGGAACTTTCATATTCAACCTACCTATTGTATACCAATGTTGTTTCTGGAAAGTGGTTAAGAAGCAAGAGTTGCAATCTCTTTTTGGATGTTGATGTTGTGTAAAGCTGAACCAAACTTAAGAAGCATAATTTCAGAGCATATTAGTGGAGCACATGATTTAGAATCACCTTATCAGGGCCCTGTTGCCTTGTGATCTGATTTTTCCATAAATGCAGCATCTGGTGAGATTATTTTGATACTTCATTCAAATAATGCTATAATTTGGGTGTCAACTTTGTGAGATTGATGCTAGAGCATTTATGTCTACTTTAGGATATTAGTTGAAAACTAGTTAGAACTTTTTCACTGCATTATCTCATTGAACAAAATACCATGTAAAAATTAACTGGAATGCTATCCGAAGTGTAAATGTTGTTCTGATGGTCTTTTGAATTTGAAATTGCAGAAAAAGGCTCTTCCATATGATAAATGATCTCCCTACCATATTTGAAGTTGTGTCAGGAACTGTAAAACAACCCAAGGACCAATCTGCAACTCACAATAGTAGTAGCAAAAGCAAATCAAGTGGGAAGATGGTACGAGTTATGAATTGAATTTTATTCTTCACTTACAAGAAATTGTGGAGTTTTAATATTCATGCTATTTGCATTGACCCTCTAGCAATCCCGGCAATCTGAGCCCCAGAATAAGGCAGCGAAAATGTCTCCACCATCCAAGGAAGAAGATGATAGTGGAGAGGAGGAAGAAGAGGATGATGAACAAGGTGCTTCCTGTGGGGCATGTGGTGAAAGCTATGGCACTGATGAATTCTGGATCTGCTGTGATGTATGTGAGAAATGGTTTCATGGAAAATGTGTCAAGATTACTCCCGCGAAAGCTGAACATATCAAGCAGTACAAATGTCCTGGATGCAGTGGTAAGAGGGCTAGAGTTTAAATTTTGGTGCTGCGATTTGAGGGTATTAAAAGGCAGACGAGGTTTAGAACCCTTTCCCTCACTGTTTTAAAAGCAAAGCAGTGCCAGTTGTTTAATTTAGTCACTGAATTTGAACGAGAGCAGATTGGATTTTCACCAACTTCCTGTTTATCTGTTCTGTTTAATTTTCTGGGATGGCGCTTTTAAACTTTTAGTGGTAACTTTAGACATTCAGCTATATACGTTTCTACACTTATCGGTTTTGATCTGAATGATTATGGTGAATCTTCTTTCATGGAATAGGCCTATCATCACTTACTTGATGTCGCGACTTATCTATACAATTTGGTACCAGCAAAGGAACTGATCACCTATGAATTTCCAGCTAGTGTTACCGTGAAGGTAAAGGGCACTTAGTTGTGTAGTGAGTCGGAACTAGATAGAAAGGTGAGAAACGAGTGTGAGGTTGATAAGGTTCGGAAACCTACAGGTAAAAGGTTCAGTAGAGGTGACTAATTTGAATTATGAGGGATAACAAGATCAAGCAAGGATTGTTATTAACCAAGGTAACATTTCTCCTCATATTCTAAAAAAAGCAAAACAAATATAGCCAGAGGCTAGAATAGTTCTAACTCATCTTTTGTTGAAGAAGATATGAAGGGGAAGATCACCCAAGATACCAACTCTCCTTAAAACTCATCTTTTGTTGAAGAAGATATGAAGGGAAAGATCACCCAAGATACCAACTCTCCTTAAAATCCAAAAAAATAGAACATATGAAGTTAGAGGCTGGAAATAGCTAAAAGAAGAGGGAAGAGGGTGGCTAATTCTCCAACTCTTATAATTACTCAAAGACTTTTAATAAACTTAATAGGTCAGGTGGCCATTCGGAAAACAATATTTTCAAAGAGAACCATCTCAAGTTCTAATTAAGGAACAAGAGCCTAGTCCGTTGGATATGATTTCAAACGGAGATTTAAAAGGAAGAATAAAGCTAAATGCTCTAGGAGCCTAAATAAACAAAGATGAATCTCCTCATATGGAATGGTAGGGGCATTAATTGCCCCAAGAAAAAAACTAATGCTCGTGGATTACATTAGGAAAATAAAGCTTATGGCTATAAACCTTTTAGAAACAAAACTAATGAATGACAAGTGCAATAATCTTCCTTTCCTAGAGAATCATTGGAGATTAATTTATAATCATCAGTACCACAATAATAAGTGAATCATATTAGCTTATAATCCAAGCAGAACATAGTTACAGAAGATGGTGTGTTTTGATCATGACATCCTTGCATCTGCCTCTCTAGTTCAAGACAAAGTTCTTAATCACCTTTATATATGGATCCAACCTGGTGTTTAAAAGGAATGAGTTATGGGAAAAGTTGAAGCATTCAAACTCATCTATAAATTCCCCTTCAATAATTATTAGAGATTTTAACAGTACTCTCTACTTATTTAAAGCAGATGGGACAGCTTCCTTGAGGACTTTTAATGAAGACTTCAAAATATCGACAGAGTATTTGAAAGTCAAAGACTTAAACATGGATGATAACTTTTACACATGGAGGAATAAACAAAGCGCTAGATGGTATATAAGAAAGAAATTAGATAGAGCTCTAATCAATAAAGCATAGATCTTACATTTTCTACAAAATAAAACATTATTTCTCAATCCTTTATCATCATACCATTGTCCAATAATTATACAAAATCTTGCTCAAAATTTTCTAAATAAATCTTATTTTATATTCAACAATATTATAACTTAGACTAATTTGAAGAAGATATAAGTAAAGATTTAGCTCCACCTATTCAAGGATGCAAAAGCTTCATTTGCACGAAAACCCATAGTTAGTGAAATTGAAATGAAAACTGCTTAATCAAACTAATTGCCCTAACACATGAAATATCTTTTGGTTAACTAGGGTTGAAATAACTTAGGAAACACTCTGTCTGTATCCATATGATCCAAACAGACTATGTGAGTTGAAAAATGCACTAGTGGAATATTCTAAGTCACACCTCTTTGATTAAACTGAAATTGAGGATATCTTGGCAAAAAGAGCATAATAAAAATGTTTCTTTCTTTTATAAATCAATTATAGCTAGAAGGAACCTTAATAAAGTATACTCACTCGCAAGGAATAATTGAAGTATCTCATAAAATCCAGAAAAGATGAGGCAAAAAGCATTTGATTATTTCAAAATCTCTCTAGGCTCATAATCAAAATTTTCCTCTTCCACTAATCTCCTTAATTCATTCAACATTGATCACATCATTAAAGCTAAATTTAAGTTCTTGATCTAACCATTTAGTACTGAAGATATCAAGAAAATGGTTTTTAAGATAAAATGCGGTTTATATGTAAGTCCAAATGGTTTAAATGCATTATCCCTTCAAAAATATTAGAACCTCATCAAAGATTGATAAAAGCTATTTGGAAAGCTTTAAAAGTGGAAAATGTTAAAGGATATTAATAAAAGCTATATTTTCCTCCTTCTATACATCGATTACAAAATAATTTCCAAACTTGTTGGTTCTAAACTAAAGGTTGTATTGAAAAATCTCATTAGTGGCACTCAAGAGACCTTTATTGTTGGAAGACTGATTAAGGATAATATACTCCTAGAACAAAAACTTTTCAAAGACTATAAGAGGAATAATTCAAACAAGAATTGTGCAATTAAGGTGCACTTTCATAAAGTTGATTCTATTTATTAGAGCTATATTTTGCAAATACTATAGGCATTTATTTTTCAATCAAATTTTATTAATTGGATTATTCAATACATTTTAACAACTTTTGTTTTGGAGTCTTGTGAATAGAGAACTAGCAAGATTGTTTAAAGGTGGTAAAGGATTGAGACAAGGGAACCCCATATCCCCTATCTCTTTATCCTATATATAGAATCATTTTTTAGGCTTCTAACTCACTCTATAAGGTGAGATAAAGGTTATAAACAACATTCTAAGTGCAAAAAATTGAAGATATCTAACGTTACATTTTGTAGATGACTTGTTATTATCCTTTAAAACAAATGACAAGTTTATTATAACTCTAATGAAGCAATACGTACTTTTAAGTTAATGTAGGGCTATCCATTAACATGAACAAAAGATATATTCTTATATTGGTAAAAGCAAGGATATGGCTTAATGTTTAACCTCAATCATTAGAATCAAAATTAAGAAGATTCCTTTGTTTTCTAATAAATGTGTATTTGACTATAATTATAAACCTATACTTTATATATTTTTCTTGATATTTTATAATTTTGTTATATATTTGGTACTTAATTCACTTTAAGTTCATTTATAGGTTATACTTTCCTTTTGGACAAAAAGGAGAAGAATTTTATTGAAATCATCCCATAAAACTATGATTTGAAGCAACTTAGACTTACATAATCATGTATGTGCCTATGTAAGTCTCTATGAATATGTAAAGTCATGATTTTTGGTATTTTTGGAGCTACATGATCACTTACCTTTGTATATCCTAGGAGCCCTAATTTTTACTATAAAAAGACGTGAATGGAGACAAAATAAAGAGAGCCAAATTATTAAGTAGTTTTGAGACATAAGAGACCTAGAGAGGATAAAATTTTGATCAAGGGAAGAAGAAAATATGAAGTTAACGTTAATAGATCTAGTAGATAACAACATCAAATCCAAACTGGCAAGAAAATTCCGTAGAAGTGAAAGGGAGATCTAGAGTTACAATTTCTTTGTTTTCTATTAATTTTTCTTCATGTTTATCATTTATCTTGTTTACCATTATTATTAACTAAACATGTTTAGTGTCTAAGTGTGATGAACCCTAGCTTGTGATAACAATATGTTTTAATTTTTATTCAATGCAATTATATTAATTGATTTATTGTAATTAAATTATGTGTTTTATTCTTGTTTTAATATATCCCAAATCTTGCATGATTTGATTTTGTATGATTAAGATTGAGAAATCATTTTGTATGAATAGATCTACCATAATGGGAGCGAGTTGCATGTAAATCTAAAGATAGGTTGATATAAATCTTCTAGATTAGGGTCAAACCTAATAGCAAGAATTTATAAATAGACAGTTTTAGCTAGAAATATTTACATTAATTAAGCGATGGATTATTTGTTAATATTCTCAAGAGAGTTATTAACATAGGATGAGAATTTATATGGTCCAATAATCAATAATATGACTGTATGATAAAAGATTAATAATTCAAGGATTTCTTGGGGGATTCATCACCTAGACACTACGATTTGATATTGATTTTTCTTTGTATTCTACTTATCTTGAGTTCAAAATTGTTTAATCTTAATTTAATTTTATTTGTTTAGCTTTGTTTTTTATTAAAAACCAAAAATTTGATTCTTAGTTTAGATAATAGAAAAAGGGTAATTACTAGTATTTACCATCTTCGTGGGATCGACCCCTACTTGCTTGTGCTAGCTACAACCACGCTATGCACTTAGGGTAAAATTAATATTGAACTTAACCATAGGCCAACCACTATATAGGATAACCATTTACCATAAAGAAAATAAAATATGGGGATTGCTTGCCAGTATTGGAGAACATTCAAAAAAAGATCAATCATTGGTGTAACAGAACACTTTCCTTGTAACATCCCATTACTGTCAGTAAGGGTAAAATGATAATATCGGACCGATGGTGATCGGTTTCTTGTATTCTTGATTGAGTATGCTACTGGCCTCTAATTATAGAGGAACTGGTTTACTGCATATGCATATATTCATAGTACATGCATTCATGATTTTCCGGTATTTAATTGTGAATTGAAATTGGTGAAGTATTGGTTTGTGGCGATCAAATCGTGAATCGATGAAATGATTGGAATATGATTAATTGAGAAATTTGAGTTTTGGGTTCAAATGATTGATTTAATATTAGTTCTGAGTGGTGGTATTTGATAGTGGATTATAGGAAATTTCTGGGAAATTCGGGAGAAATCGCCAGGATCGGAAATATTTGGGCGACTGACTGATTGACTATATAGTACTGAAAGAACTGTCCAATGGTGATGGAAAAATTAGGATTTATACTGTTAAGAAATAAATATGATGAGTTATTGAAATTTAGAGACCGAAATTTGGGTGATTTGGAGACCTATGCCTATAAATAGCTAGGTTTGGAAAAATTGGGATTATTTTCCTAAGGCATTTCGTTTCTTCTTCTCTCCCTCTACGGTGATTCGATTCTTCTCCCAACGGTGAGATCCTTCGATTTCTTCTTATGGCTTCTTCCTTATTGTGTTAATCTAACTTGTCTATGGTGATTGGTGGAGGTTAGAGGCTTTGAGATTGTTGGATCGTTGATTTCAAAGGATTTTAGGGTTTACGGTGGTTGAGGATCGATCGACGATTTGGTAAGATTTTAATGGCATTAATGTTGTTTTAATGGTTTTTATTGCATTTATGACAGTTATTAGGGTTGATTTGAGATAGTTGAGGGTATTAATGGTGGTTTGAGAGTGAGAAACGATCGGAGAAGATGGCGGAATTTGCCGCACGCCGCGGCCTGCGTGCGCGCCAGACGGCGACGAATATTTATTCGTTCGCCGCGGCGAGCGTCATTTATTCATGACGCCGCGGCGTGCTGTCCTCGCCTCGCGGCGTGCCAGGACGCGCTCGCTCGCCGCGGCGAGAGGGACTGTGCCATTGGATTAAAATTGATTTATTGGGCATAACTTTTGATGTAGACCTCCGATTGAGGCGATTCCAGATTTGTTATGAACTAGGGAAAGAGGACTACAATTGAGGATAAGTGTAGGAATTTGAATTGATCTAAATGAAATTGAATTATAAGGAATTGGGTCGATTATGGTGCATAGTATGACCTAAATGTCAAATTGAGACTATTGGAGTTTTGATTGGGATTTGTAATTGAGGTTTTGACCCGATATATAGGAAATGGCTATAGGGGATTCGAATTGAGGAAAATTGACTGGATTTTATGAATGGATCAAATAATTGTCGACCCATTGAACAAAGAGATAGGATTGAGCTTAAAGTACCGAAATTGGGATTTAGCACCGGAAAATCGTGAACATGCATCGTACATCATTTCAACGAGACATATGCATTCTTGAACTGTTTAATTGAGCAATTAGTAATGGTTTATATTTCTTGTTATAGAGGCACCGTTGGACCGTCGTTCCACGGATATTCTTTGGGACTTCGAGCGTGCTTCGGAAGTTATAGGTGAGTAACCTAGTTGGTTTCTCAAATTCGATTGTTTATATGCTCTGTATGAATTACTTGCAAAGGTGAATCTGTATGATTCTTGGCGTGATTAGGATCGAATTGCATGCTACTCTTGAATTGGACTAGACTATTTCATGATTCTTGAAATTTATTAGATTGAATTGCACGCTTTCAGAATCGAATTGGATCTTTGCATGATTTGGGAGGCGATATATTGGGCTTTATAGCCATATCTTGTAAATTGGTGATTCATTGAATCTTGAATTATTGAACATTACCTTTGCATGCATAAATGCATGATCGAGATAATGGGCGTGTCCCAAGTTGCTATTATCATCGAAAAAGAGCCTCGAGCTCGAACATCGCATCTTGGCCGGGCTTAGCCCGAGGGAGAAATCACGACGCGTCCCCCATCGAACACCGGTCGAGCACTTGGGCACAATCTTGAATAAGCGGAAAGAGTCTCATATGCATTATATACATGGTGATTGAAGCGCTAAATTGTGCGATGATTCTTGAAGCGTGTGATGCCATGATTTCTTGTATATTGTGATGCGATCATCGTAAAGCGTTTCTACGCATCTTGTATTATTGCCATCGATCATCTCTCTTGTTTAAATTGTTATAGAATCGTATATCTGTATATAATATCATTAATTGATATTACTGCGTCGTGCTGTACGCAATTTGCGTAATGCATGATTTGAGTGAACTATCGAGGATGGTTTCTCACTGAGTTCGCAAACTCACCCAAAATTGCAACCTATTTTTCAGGATTGTTAGAGTAGACTCGTAGCTCCGAAGATATTCCTTCCTACCGTGCGAGCTGCTGGCAAGGGACGCGATGGCACACAGGTCGGTCAGCTGGGTTAGCTTTTGAGGATGATGTAGGATAGATGCTTGTATCAGTTTCCTTTTTGGTTTTGTTAGGAGACTGATAGACTTGTCTATTCTGACATTTGATGACTGTACCAGATGATTATTATTTTGGGATTCAAATTTACTGATTTCTGCTATTGTGATATTTTATGATTTTACTTATTGCGATGCCATGTGGATATTATTGGATAATGATCTGGTAGTGCACCCTTATTGTGGGATACGTGTCGGAGCGACCTTCGGGTTTCCCGATATGTACCCCTACGGTGAGGGGGCGCTACATTCCTATACTAGTAAAGTCCAACTTATTAACTTAATCCTCAATCTTGTTCATATATATTAGACTTCACATATATTTCTCTTTGAGGGTCTGATCAGGGATATTAAAAAGTTGTTAAGAAACTTTTTATAATCAAGAAAGCTGAGTAAGAAAGCATTATATAATCAGAAATAGACATAATTGTGTCAACCAAAAGAATCAGGTAGGCTTGGTATTAAATCTGTTTCACTTACTAACAAAGTGCTAACGAAAAAAGGTATATGGAGAATCATCTCGTAAAAGGAGGCATTATAGATAAAAATGGATCCACAACTACTTGCTGAAAAGTAAAAGCTTAAGGGAAATCAAAACCAAAACTACCACATTTTGCTTTTTTATCCTAATTACTAAAGATGAGGGAATCAATCTTTTAAATTATTGAATGCAAAATTAGAAATAGCAAGGTTGCCTATTTTTGGTTCTATATTTAGAGTAAAATTTACCATTTATACATGTTAAATCTAACCCCAACTTTAAGTAGTTTAATCGTTGAAAATTCCAAAGTTAGATTCATAGTTATAGGTAACAATTTTACAATCCACTCAGATATGCTGCTTAGTTACTTACCTAACTACTATCCTAAAACAAGTGAAGAGGATTATTATATATGAAGAAAGCATCCTTCAAGTAATTTTACCAACATTTCCTATAAATCAATTATTTAGCCATAACTCCAAAGAATTACCTTTCATAGTATTATCTAGTGTCAAAAAGAAAACACCAAGAATCACTTTTCTTATGTGGCTCATCTTTCATAGTATCATCCTACAGGTAAAAGGCCTAGTAGAGGTGACTAATTTGAATTATGAGGGATAACATGATCAAACAAGGATTGTTATTAACCAAGATACTATTTCTCCTCAGATTCTTAAAAAAGCAAAACAAATATAGCTAGAGGCTAGCATAGTTCTAACTCATCTTTTGTTGAAGAAGATATGAAGGGGAAGATCACCCAAGATACCAACTCTGCTTAAATTCCAAAAAAATAGAACATATAAAGTTAGAGGCTGGAAATAGCTAAAAGAAGAGGGAAGAGGGTGGTTAATTCTCCAACTCTTATAGTTACTCAAGACTTTTAATAAACTTAATATGTCAGGTGGTCACTCGAAAAACAATATTTTCAAAGAGAACCATCTCAAGTTCTAAAGGAACAAGAGCCTAGTCCGTTGGATATGATTTCAAACAAGGAACAAACGGAGATTTAAAAGGAAGAATAAAGCTAAATGCTCTAGGAGCCTAAATAAACAAATATGAATCTCCTCATATGGAATGGTAGGGGCATTAATTGCCCCAACAAAAAAACTAATGCTCGTGGATTACATTAGGAAAATAAAGCTTATGGCTATAAACCTTTTAGAAACAAAACTAATGAATGACAAGTGCAATAATCTTCCTTTCCTAGAGAATCATTGGAGATTAATTTATAATCATCAATACCACAATAATAAGTGAATCATATTAGCTTATAATCCAAGCAGAACAGAGTTGTAGAAGATGGTGAGTTTTGATCATGATATCCTTGTCTCTGCCTCTCTAGTTCAAGACAAACAAAGTTCTTAATCACCTTTATATATGGATCCAACCTGGTGTTTAAAAGGAATGAGTTATGGGAAAAGTTGAAGCATTCAAACTCATCTATAAATTCCCATTCAATAATTATTAGAGATTTTAACAGTACTCTATACTTATTTAAAGCAGATGGGACAGCTTCCTTGAGGAATTTTAATGAAGACTTCAAAATATCGATAGAGTATTTGGAAGTCAAAGACTTAAAGATGGATGATAACTTTTACACATGGAGGAATAAACAAAGCGCTAGATGGTATATAAGAAAGAAACGCTAGATGGTATATAAGAAAGAAATTAGATAAAGCTCTAATCAATAAAGCATAGATCTTACATTTTCTACAAAATAAAACTTTATTTCTCAATCCTCTATCGTCATATCATTGTCCAACAATTATACAAAATCTTGCTCAAAATTTTCTAAATAAACCATATTTTATATTCAACAATACTATAACTTAGATAGACTAATTTGAAGAAGATATAAGTAAAGATTTAGCTCCACCTATTCAAGGATGCAAAATCTTCATTTGCACAAAAAAACTATAGTCAGTGAAATTGAAATTAAAGTTGCTTAATCAAACTAAATGCCCTAGCACATGAAATATCGTTTGGTTAACTAAGGTTGAAATAACTTAGGAAGCACTCTGTCTGTATCCATATGATCCAAACAGACTATGGGAGTTGAAAAATGCACTAGTGGAATATTCTAAGTCACACCTCTTTGATTAAACTGAAATTGAGGATATCTTGGCGGAAAGAGCCTAATAAAAATGTTTCTTTCTTTTATAAATCAATTATATCTAGAAGGAACCTTAATAAAGTATACTCACTCGCAGGGAATAATTGAAGTATATCATAAAATCCAAAAAAGATGAGGCAAAAATCATTTGATTATTTCAAAATCTCTCTAGGATCATAATCAAAATTTTCCTCTTCCACTAGTCTCCTTAATTCATTCAACATTGATCACATCATTGAAGCTAAATTTAAGTTCTTGATCTAACCATTCAATATTGAAGATGTCAAGAAAATGGTTTTTAAGATAAAACGCGGTTTATCTATAATTCCAAATGGTTTAAATGCATTATTCTTTCAAAAATATTAGAACCTCATCAAAGATTGATAGAAGCTATTTGGAATGCTTTAAAAGTGGAAAAATGTTAAAGGATATTAATAAAAGCTATATTTTCCTCCTTATATACATCGATTACAAAATAATTGCCAAACTTGTTGGTTCTAAACTAAAGGTTGTATTGAAAAATCTCATTAGTGGCACTCAAGAGACCTTTATTGTTGGAAGACTTATTAAGGATAATATACTCCTAGAACAAAAACTTTTCAAAGACTATAAGAGGAATAATTCAAACAAGAATTGTGCAATTAAGGTGCACTTTCATAATGTTGATTCTATTTATTAGAGCTATATTTTGTAAATACTATAGGCATTTATTTTTCAATCAAATTTTATTAATTGGATTATTCAATACATTTTAACAACTTTTGTTTTGGAGTCTTGTGAATAGAGAACTAGCAAAAAAATTTTAAGGTGGTAAAGGATTGAGACAAGGGAACCCTATATCCCTAATCTCTTTATCCTCTATATAGAATCATTTTTTAGGCTTCTAACTCACTCTGTAAGGTGAGATAAAGGTTATAAACAACATTTTAAGTGCAAGAAATTAAAGATATCTAACGTTAACGTTACATTTGTAGATGACTTGTTATTATCCTTTAAAACAAATGACAAGTTTATTATAACTCTAATGAAGCAATACATACCTTTAAGTTAATGTAGGGCTATCCATTAACATGAACAAAAGATATATTCTTATATTGGTAAAAGCAAGGATATGGCTTAATGTTTAACCTCAATCATTAGAATCAAAATTAAGAAGATTCCCTTTGTTTTTCTAATAAATGTGTATTTGACTATAATTATAAACCTATACTTTATATATTTTTCTTGATATTTTATAATTTTTTTGTATATTTGGTACTTAATTCACTTCAAGTTCATTTACAGGTTATACTTTCCTTTTTGGACAAAAAGGAGAAGAATTTTAATGAAATCATCGCATACAATGAAGATTTGAAGCAACTTAGACTTACACGATCATGTATGTGCCCATGTAAGTCTCTATGAATATGTAAAGTCATGATTAAGTCGTTTAATCGTTGAAAATTCCAAAGTTAGATTCATAGTTATAGGTAACAATTTTACAATCCACTCAGATATGCTACTTAGTTACTTACCTAACTACTATCTTAAAACAAGTGAAGAGGATTATTATATATGAAGAAAGCATCCTTTAAGTAATTTTACCAACATTTCCTATAAATCAATTATTTAGCCATAACTCCAAAGAATTGCCTTTCATATTATTATCTAGTGTGAAAAAGAAAACACCAAGAATCTCTTTTCTTATGTGGCTCATCTTCAAGTAGAAATCGGATAAATTTGAGAATCTAAGTTTCATTAACAAATCACCAATTTGCTATCTTTGCAAACTTAAAAATGAGCATTTAACCCATTTATTCTTCAGTTGTGAGTATTCAAAGTTCATAAGGAATCAAATCCAAACCTTGGGCATGTTTAAAGGAGAAGTCTTTCTTACTAAGAGATATTTCCCATAATTAACCAAGGAAATAAGCTCTCCAATGTAGATAAGGCTCTTACAGTTATAGCCTTTGGTAGGTCTATGTACTATATTTGAAAAGAAAGGAATGACATGCTTTGCCAAGGATAGAAAAGTATAAAGGAACAAGTTTTAAATATTCTTATTCATGTGATTAAGGAACATATAATAGTGAACCATATCTATACATCTTGAAATTTGGAATTAAAGTTATCTTGGAACTTATAAGAGTATATAGGTAGGCATGAATATGCATTAGAAGGAAAGAAATTACATATATTTTGATAAGTGTTATATGTTAAAGTTTCAATTATCAAGGAAAGGAAACTTTAGCTATAAATCGTCTTCTAATTTTGTATTACTAATTAAACTTCTTTATAGGTATTGTTTATTACACTCTCACCTATTTCATTATCAACTATAATTTTTGAACCAAACTTCACGTGTCATTAAAATTGTTTTTAATACATTTTAAATTTTGATTCAAAATTTTCTTATAGTTAAAAAAGGAAATAGAGTTTCTCTTTGCCATGGATGTGGAATAACCATCATAATTGCTTCTAGTTCCCTTAGATTTTTGGTAAAGTATTGAATCCAATTTGATGTTGTTGATTTATTATTTATTTAAGATAATCACACATTTGACATGTCTTTAATTTAGAAGTACTCATTTGGATGTAACCCAACATCAATTATTATACACCATCATTTCTATTGAGTTTACATATATTTTTTAGGTTGGTCAAGGTACCATTATAGGTTAAGTTTATGAAGGCATTGTAAGACAACTCAAGGTGGGGGGTAAAATATGAGGTACCTTGCTGTTTAGACTGATTTTATGGAAGTTTTAATAATTTATGGATTGATTGTAGAATTAACATTTTATTTGTGGATAATTTTGTTTTATTTTATAAAATACACAATCTTTTGTTGTCTTAGATTTATTTATTTCTTTCTTCTTTCAAATTACATCAAGATTTTTTTCACAATTTTATTATTCTTTTAAATTAAGACACTAACTTAGAGGAAAGTCTGATTTGAGATTAGGGAATTAATATATCAAATTGCCTTTTTGGTTTGCTTTTTCTTTCTCTTTTTAGTTCAATCAACCTTTTTTAAAGAAATTTTTGCAACAAGAAACATATTTCACAGTTTACATAATACTTTTTTTGTGATAAAGTAAATAATAAATTGGGTAAAAAAGAATTAAGTTAGAAGGGAAAATGGCAATAAAAGCACAACCCCCCAAATACACCAATATAAGCTAAGTTTGTTGAGAGACCAAATTTCAAAGAGATAATGGTACTGAACAAGGAATACAAGCTTTGAGATGAGCATTGAATTAGAAGCCAAGTTCCTATAGTTTCTTAAAGACCATATGCCACTCTAATTAGTTCAGGGAGTTTCTATGGCTTATAAAAAATTTAAACTTACATGTTAAAGAGTCTTTAAGGAGCTGAAACATCCATTAATCTTCTTACCTCTTTGTCCCATTTAAATGCTAACTTCTAAAGGTCATCTTCCAATTTGTTGCCAAAAGGCTAGCTACGGGTCAAATGAATTTATTGTTCCATTTCTTGTTCTTAGATGAATCAAATGGTAGAATTAAGGCACTTGTGCTTTTATGTAATACTCTTTTAGTAAATTCTTGTATTCATCTCCATCCTTAGCTTATCAAATAGTACTACAAAGAGCTATCTTGAACATCAATATGTAAACTTATAGTGCAAATCAAAAGATTACAAATTTTAACACCCCCAATCTAATAAATCAAAGGCTTTATAGAAGTCCACTTTAAAAGTCTAATATTTTCTTAAATGTTTACTATCGTAGTTCTTGAAAACTACTGAACTAATAATATGTTATTACCAATTGATCTAACTTTTATAAGAGATCCTTATCAGGATCAACTAAATGTTCAAGAGTGGCTTTCAATCTATCTTGTAACATCTCGTCACCGATGGGATGGGTATAGTGGTAATTTGGTATGGGTTAGGTTCATGCATTCGTTTTTTAGCATGTTCGCGCATTATTTAGCCTCTATATATATTTTGATAATTGAAAATTGTTGCACTAGCATATGCAGGTACATGCATGTATGACAAATTCCCGGTATAATTGTGTAAATTGAAAATTCTGTAATTCTCGTGTAGATTGTGTTGTTTGTGAATTGGAGTGAAAAATGAGATTTAGGGGTTTGAAATATGGAATTGAAGTGTATAATCATGTGTTTTATATTTTTGAGAATTTTTAGGATTTTTTCTGGAATTTTTGGAGTAATGGGTCCGGACCAAAAAAAATGACTAAATGACAGATTAATTGGATTTCTGGTTCTGGAATTGACTGGCCAATGGCATTGGAAAATTAGAGTTATGATTTTAGGATTTATTGCTTAGAGTCATTGGAAATTTGGGAGAAATTAGCATAGGAAATTGGATTTAGGCTTTTCGGACTGGTCTTGCAGCAAGAGTTTTGCCAAACAAGCCTTAAGCTTGTTAAAGGTTTGATTTAAACCCTTGATCCTTGGTTTGGCCTTCCACGAAAGTTGCTCCCTCCTTGAAAGAACATTTGCTTATCTTCTTCTCTTCTTTTTCTTCGTGGAACTCCTCCTTGCTCACTTTCTTTCATTTTCTTCTTGTTTAATTGCTTCCTTCTTCACCTTAATCTATCCTCAAGCTTTGAGTTGGGGAAGATGATGATTGGTGTGGGTTTAGGTGACAACCGTGGGTGTGTTTGAGTTAGAAGGGTTGGAGACTTTTAAAGAATTCTAAGTTTGATCAAGTAAGTTCTTACTCTTTCTGCTTTGGATAGTTTAATTTGTGGATTAATTGGAATGTATTGATGATTGATTAGAGTATTTGATGAATGGGAAATGTATAGGTTTCGGATGATATGAGTTGATGATTTTATCTTGTTTTGTTTTGGTAATTGAGGGATAATGGTTATTTGATGGAATTGAGTTTAGGGATTAGTTCTTTTGAGTGTATTAAGTTGTTTTGGGAGTGTTTGAAGGAGAATAGTTGGATTAAAATTTGACAGAAGGAGGAAATCTGGGTTTCGGGCGTGTTTCTGGGGTTGCACGTCGTGACGTGTTCATCGCACGCCGCGGCGAGCAATTCTCCTTTCGCACGCCACGACGAGCAAAGATGCACGCCGTGACAAGCGTTAGCAAACACGCCGCGGTGTGCGCCAGTGCACACGTCGTGGCATATGCGAGGGATCTCGCCCCGGCGAGCAACCTTGCGCCGCGGCGAGGGCGCCATTTCTCCGAGAGTGAATTTCAAGTTTTGAGGTTTTAGCCCTAATGATTTGGTTCTTGATTTATTGCAATTTAGAGAATAAGAACTGCAAATTTATAGAAATGGAAGTTCTGAATTAATTTTGAAAGTTTTCGATTTCGAATGGAAATTGAATAGTGAATAGTGAATAGTGAATATGATTTCGATATGAAGATAGTTCTCATATATTGGAATGTAACTTGTGGAGTTCTAAATTACATTAAATGAGTTATGGAGTCTATGAATTTCGATCTTTTAGAGAAAAAGAGTTTAGATGGATAGATTTGGGGATGGTACCGGAATTGTCATAAACATGTATAGTACGCATTTTAATCGCTGCAAGTACATTATTGAATATTGTGATTGTACAATTGGTAATGTTTGTATATTCTGATTATTTTAGAGGCACAATTAGAGCGTCGATCTACCGACGTAGCTGAGACTTCCCGGCATTAGCTCGGGAGTTTAGAGGTGAGTAACCTAGTTGGTTCCTCAATCTTTGTGTGTTTAAAATTATGTGCTTAGGTCATATGGAGATAATGGAGGGTTTATGTGTTTGGTTTTGATTGATTTCGGACCATAGGTGTTCGAAATATCGGGAACTTGATATCGAAGTTTCATTTGTGTGTGAATTGTAATTTCTTGGTTTCAATGCGGTTTGGGACATATGGCATTATGTTGTGACACAACTATTGTAAACTGAGACATATGCATTCATGCATAAAGGCATGTTCAGATAATGACAGTTGTGACCGGAACAGCCATCATATTTCAGAGTTTAAAGCTCAACGCAACAGGGCCTCGAGCCCAACGTAATTCAGAGTCACAGGCTTACCGTATCAGGGCTTCAAGCCCACCGTAATTCAGAGCCACAGGCTCACCGTTAGTGAGTCCATTTTTGGGACAGATCAGGCGAACGGTCACAACACCGTAATAAAATAGGAAGTGTCACATGTGAATTGCATATACAAATAATTAGATATGGACTTTGTGAAAGGCAAAACGCCTTATAATTGTGAAATGATGATACATGTGATATTTCCGAATGTGTTACTATGTGATATTCTGTGAAATGGTTGTATATGCATGAGTTGAGTGAACCATCGATGATGGTTTCTCGCTGAGTTCGCAAACTTACCCAACATTGCAAATATTTTTTCAGGACAGAGATAGTAGGCTCCTAGCTCCAGAGGGTGAGACTTTTCCTGCCTTGTGGTTTGAGTTGGCAAGAGAAGTATGGCACAAAGGTGGGTCAGCTGGGACTTTTGGAGATGACCTAGTGAGGAGTTTGTTTTAGTTTCTTTGAGTAATGTACAGTCAGTGATCAATGACAGAATTGTGTATTTATGGTTTTAATGGAATGAAATCAAAAAGTATTTTGATTTCTAAGATTAGTGATTGTTATATTGATATTGATGCCATGTGGATTTTAGTAGGGTTTGTTCATAGTGCACCCTTATCGTAGATTATGTGTCGGAACGACCTACGGGCGTCCCGGTGTGTACCCTACGGTAAGGGGGGCACTTGTGCTTTTACGTAATACTCTTTTAGTAAATTCTTGTGTTCGTCTCCATCCTTATCTTATCAAATAGTACTATAAAGAGCTATCTTGAACATCAATATGTAAACTTATAGTGGAAACCAAAAGATTACAAATTTGAACACCCCCAATCTAATAAATCAAAGGCTTTATAGAAGTCCACTTTAAAAGTCTAATATTTTCTTAAATGTTTACTATCGTAGTTCTTGAAAACTACTGAACTAATAATATGTTATTACCAATTGATCTAACTTTTATAAGAGATCCTTATCAGGATCAACTAAATGTTCAAGAGTGACTTTCAATCTATCTGCAATAAGCTTATATATGACTTTATAGATAGTATTATTGTAGGAAATAAATCTATAATCTTTCATTAAGATAAGGACATGAATTTTAGGAAGGAGGAAAATAAAAGTCTTATTCAACTCCTTTAACAATTTCCCTAGGATAAAGAATTCTAACACAACCTTTATTACCAAAATCTTAGTGTGTTGCTATTTGTTATAGAAGAAAAAGGAATTAATACCATCAGGCCCAGGTGTCTTATTGGGGTTTAAAGCAAGCATGGTGGCTTCCACCATTGAAAGGCACTATTAAGTAATTAACTTGCTACGTAGGAATTTGTTCCTTAATGATTGACTTCAGTAATTCCACAAAAGAGATTGCATTAGTAGGAGAGCCAATGTTCAGTAATTCCACAAAAGAGATTGCATTAGTAGGAGAGCCAATGGATTTAGAGAAAGAGTGAACCTCTTGGAGAATATCATTTTTAAAAATGAGCTCTCCACCATATTGGTCCTTTAAAGAGACTATTTTGTTCATATTTTTTCTTGTTATCAATGGTTTATGAAAAAAAAGGTTGAATTTCGATCTCCCTCCTTCAACCATAAAACTCTTAAAACATTGTTTAATGAAGGAGAAGTTTGCCTCAACTACCTAGTTGTTTATTAACGAAGTAGCTTTTCCCTCTTCAAGGATAGCTTCATTATTAGGAGAGACATATAAGTAACTTTAGATCCTTTCCAGGTTCTCTTTAACCTCTTTCACCACTAATTCATTTTCATTTTATTTGTTCTTGTTAAGAAAATTTAGTTCCTACTTTGTTCTAATTTCCTCTTATAAATGAACATCTTATGGTCGTATATGTTGGTATTGAGTCATTTAAGGATAACCGCCTTAAACCCTTCCATATTTAGCGAGAAAATGTTGAATTTGAATAAAAAGTTTCTCTTTGAATGTTGAAGATTTTCTACACCAATTAATATATGAAGTTGATAGGAAAGAATATAATCATTTTAAGTTATTATACTCTCTAGATATTCAATTAAGCACTGGGCATTTACCAAAGCTCTATCTATTTTTCCTTAATAACTAGACCCTTTCTATTTATTATTCTAAGTACACAAGGCTAGATAACTAAATTTGAATAAATAAGTTATCAGTTTAATCAATTTTTAATAAAATCAAATTTTATTTTCATCAATTTATCTAAAGTTATTAGATTGATTAATTTGTCATGATATTTTATTTCACTAGAATTTGGTTATTCATCATATATGAGAATCCTATTTACATTAATGATTAAATGATTGAAGCTCTCAACTTATAATTGGCGAATTCCTAAACCCAAATCCTACTAAATACATGTCAATTGAACCTTCCAACAAGTCTATTGTAATTAACTTTATATCATTAAAATCTCATCATCCATAGATATTGAAATGAATTGGTATATTTATATTATGAATTACAAATAGTAAGAGCCAACATTTTATTAAGACTAGAACTTATAAGGTAGAGACTATGTTTATAGATATGATCAAAAGTATAATATTATAGATAAAAATTTTAGTTATTAAGAAAAATTCACTACTTTAATGTCTAATTAGGATCAATTGGGTCATAAATAAAATATTAGTCAATATTTATTTAGTATCGGGTTAATAGTCATAAATAATTAACTTTTGAATAAGGTTAGAAAATAAATAAACTGTTTCTTACATTCAAAATTTTGATCAATTCTACAATATTAGCCAAAATTGTTGAAGTAGTAGTCAAATGTATGAAATATCAATTTTGTTTCAAATATGGCTTAAGAGTCAAAGCCAATAACTTCTCCTATTAATGTGGCATATTTGGTCTACTAGGCTAGCCCCCTCTAGCTTTGAAACTTCACACAATGTGTATAATTAAAAATGGTTTTCTTAAAAAATAAACATAAAAGAAGGACGGATTAATCAGGGTTAAACATCCATTTGCCATTTGAAACACTCGAAAAAAACTGAATAGTCTTCTTTCCATTCAAATCTTGTAAGAGAAATCCCTTTCTTCCTTTCTTTCTCAAATCACTTTATACCATTTTTTTCATCTAAACTTGTTCCAATGTCTTACCTAAAACCAACTAAAAATCACCTAAATTTGTTAAATTTCCTACAGCCCCAAAAGAAACCGAAGCCTCAAAACCTTTACATTACAAATCAATTCAATGCTTTTTTCAGAGAATTACCAAGTGTTTCAAATTTTAAATTTGTAAATAACAATTACTCTCCATTTTTTAGTCAAATATGTTTTCATATTGAATTAAAATTATTTTTTATTTGCATCTACAATGATATATGTTTTTAGTTTTGTAGGAACTAGGTACACTAGAATGGATGGCTGCTACTATGGAGGTCATTAGAGAAAAGGTTTTCAAGAAAGTGAAATGGGAGAGAAGAAGAAACTTAGGGATAAAATGGTTTTTATCGTTTTTCCTAATTAATTTCATAATAAAAGAATTCATTACTATTTAGTTACATACATATACAACACAATGTCAAGAGATTAGTGAAGTTGACTCATAAGCTAGATTTGAAACAAATTGATATTTTATATATTTGAGTACTAGTTTTGAACTTTTAGTTAGTACTATAAATTTGATTAAACTTTCATCTTTAAAATACAGTTAACCTAACAAAAGAATGATATATCTATTAGAGGACATATAAGATTGGGTTATTATATTCCACTTTACAGAAAGAAAAGAATTTCATGTCTAAAATAGAAAAGAAAGAGGTGTTTTTCCCCCACTTATCATCTATTGAATTAATCCTTAGATCATAGCCATATATCTTTTAGGCTAAAGACAAATTGTGGATTTATGCATTCTAAATAAACCAATGTAAGACTTGAATCAATTAACTAAATGGCTTAAGTCCAAAAAATTTAATGGTAAGATTTGAGTTATATAAAGGCCAAATAAAACTACAACCAAAACCTATACTCATAAATATCGTAAATTTTGGTCAACCTACTATTTTCATATAATAAATTTGTATCTAAATCATTATTAAGAAAGATAATACAAGATGGAAAGCTCTTTATGCAAAGGTTTTATATGTGCTCTTTCTTTTATTTCTCTTTGTATACTGATTTTGTTTATGAATTAAAATATAAATTAAAGTGAATATTAAATAGATTTTAGTTTCTCTATAGTGAAAACTACAAAGAATCGTTTTAGTTGACAAATATATCATGTTAATGTAAATGTCAATGGTGATTCTTTTTGAATAATGATAGTGGAGAAAAGATGATGATATTGATGAACTCTAGCCTAATTAATATTTAAATAAATACATATTCATTTAAATAATACAATATTATACATTTTAAGAATTATTTTCTTATTTTATTTTTATGAATTTAAAAGAAATAATGTTTTTACTTTAGAATAAGTTTATGGTTTTTATTTATCAAAAAATGTCAAGAATATTTACAAAATATACATCAAATTGAAGTCTTAAAGGAAATCGATAACATTGTCCATAATCATAAGATGCTATCTTAAAACACAATATGATATTTCAAGTGCCTAAAATAGTCCTTATTAAATTTGAGAGAAAAGAGATTTATTAAAGCATGAAAACAAGTTACATATAGGATAGCATAATTGTAAAATAGTTTTATTTATTATTTATTCAAATTTTACGTGGTTTCATATGCTAAGATATAAATGAACACCACTCTATCAAATTTATATTTGTATAATTATTAAAAATTTTAAAAGATATGGACTTAACAGTTGTGGTTAAATTTGAAATTTTTATAATACGTTAGGTTTGAGTTTGAAAATTAGGTCAAGTTGGAGTTGATAAGGATTAAAAAATTAGGTTAGATAAACTCAATCTAAACTAGTTGATGTGCAAGTCTAAGTCCAAACCAATTTAGTTAAAGGATGTGGTTTTTGTAAGGGATTAAATGTAGACTTTAAAAGGTATCAAATGATTGTTCATTTACCTTTATTATTGGAGACCTAAACATAATATCATTTATGTTTTTTATATACAAATCTTTTGTCTATAGGAGGATAACTACTAGGGGTCTCCTTAATGCTAGATATAGTGATGTATAATAGAATTAATATAAACAATTAGGATTTTTCTATGTGAGCGTCAACTAAGTAGTCTTTTGTTTTAAAACTAGGTCAAATAAAGACATATAGGCCAATTGTCTATTTACAATCTTATTTTGGTTATGTTATTTTTAGCACATTTATTAAGTTTGGTATGGCTATTATGTAGGGTTATCAAGTCACAAGAACGATGGGGCCCAATTTGTTAACTAATTAGCCTAAGTCTCTTTTGTCATCTCATAACCCTTTATAACTAATACTCTAAGGGGTTAGGTTCATATCATCTATAGTATGACTTAAAATTGTGGGAGAGGCAAGATGAGAGTTAGGTCATCATGTTCCAATTTAAATTTTATGGAAATAAGTGATTCAATAATCTCACAAACTAAAACCATATCTTCTAATTAAGGTAATCCTAATACCATTTTAATTATTTATATAATAATTCAGTTAAGGTATGTGAAATGCTATTAATGGTCTATTAACTTTCATTTAATTGATTGAATAGGTTTTGAACTTAAAAGATCAAGATTGAAAATTTAAGGTTTTAAAAAGTTCCTAGTTAGTTTTGACCTTATAATTTTATATTGTTTCTATAATGGGATATTAATCATTTTCGTTACTTGATTTTGATTAAATATTGTATTTCTTGTATTTTTATTTTTTATTTTTTAACTCATTTTTTGTCGTTAATTATTATGCTTTTAGAATTCTGGATGATGCACTATGGTCCACCAAACCCAAAGGTCTCGAGGGAGCCAAGTCTTGGGATCATTTTGGAAGGAATTTTTATCAACTAGGTAGCTAATCAAACCCACATTCTAATTGAAAAAACAGTTAATTGGACATTGACATCTTCAACTGATAAATCAAACTATAACACATTATCAATCATCTTACCAAACTCATATATAATTACCCACAATCTAATGATTGATAATGTGTTATAATTTGATTTATGAGTTGGCTGCCTAAATGTGATATTAGTTTGTAATATTATTTCTTACTTGATCTATTAAACCATTTGTCTACATTATTTATTCTACTCAAAGGAAAATTTATGATGTGAAATTTGAATTTTGGTTTAGTTGCACATAAAATGCGCCTTAGTTGTTAATATAATAAATTGGGTAGTTTTGAACAATCAAATTTTTTTAATTGAGACTATTTAGGAATAACGTTAAGACATGAAAGAGTATTATGGAATTGTCTTTAAGGCTAAAAACTTGTATATGTCTCTCATTAAGGATAAGCATGCTCCTATAATATAAGAGAGCATAGTATATAATAAGGTACACTTTAAAAAGTGGAAAAGGGATAATAAACTGAATACCATAGTTATAAAGAATTTGATTTCATCATCCTTCAAGAGTTAAGTGTTAGATGACAATAATGTTAAGAGGTTTATATTAGCTTTGAAAGAAAGTTTCTCTAAATGTCAAAAGGCTAAAGTTGATCAACTTATATATGTTGACTTCTTTAATGTATGATAGAGCATTTGAGATTAAAGCTTACATTATAAAGATGCATGACAAAGCCAAATAAGCTAAGTGGATTACATGTCTTGATTTTAAATTCCTTTTTCATCTATAAGTGTTATGTTGAACCAAGGGAGTTCTAATCTGGGTTTTAATTATAAAAAACCATAAGTATTACTAATGAGTTTATTATTTTTATGAGAAACAATATAAGAACAAGATGTAAACATAACTTTTAAAGTGAAGTTTGCAACTTTCAAAGTGAAGATCAAGTCAAGAACAAAATAAAATCAAGGTACTTTATAGTCATTTTATTTTTTAATGTTAATTAAAATTTCATTTAATCACTATAACTCTTAAAGCTTATTATGCATCGCATTTCATCTTACTTCAATATATGAGTCTTTTCATTCATCAATAGATATTATTATTTTTACTTCTAAAAGAAAAGTCTCTTGATCTTTCAAACATTTTTTAAGGGATGTTTTGGAAGTCATTTTTAATTAAAATTGCGTTAAAATCAAATTTGAACATTTAAAGCTTTTAAAATCATGATTTTATGGGAATTAGTTGACTAATATAGGTTAAATATGTAATAAGGGTTTTATTAACGTATTTGTTGCCAAGTGTGATGATGTGATCAACCCATGTCCCTCCAAAGGACATATTGGTCTTATAATCTATCCTAGTGGTTGACTAGTATGCAATTTATATTGATCATTATGCATTCAATACATATTAGTTGGCCAATACGCTACACTAGTCGACTATTATGCTAGAACTAGCCATTATAACAACTAACTTTTAAGCTCTAATGGATAGTTAGGGTCCTAGAATCCTATAAATATATGTTTTCTTATTGGTTTTTATACAAGCAAGCATTTGTATGTATTACACGCATATTTTTAAGTGTTTGTTAAACCTTTCTTATATTTGAGTAAATGAGCTTCGTTAGTTTTATTAAAGTAATAAAGTGAGATATTTTGAGTTATAAACTTCTATTGGTTTTTTGTCTATTGCATTTAGTGGTATTGAGGTTCCTTTTCACCATTAAAGAGAAATCAAGGATATCAACATTAAGCAAATCATTTTCGTCCTCCTCGTAATCTTATTTTATTCTTTCAATGAATTAGGTATTAATTATTACATATTTATTTGTACTTTAAGCATATTACATATACTTTGTCATAATCAAAGGAACATTAGAGAAGGTCTTAAAGAAAACCCTCTTATTACATCAAAATACTTTTGCAAAAATTTTAAATAGTTTTATATCAAGTTTGTTTTTAGATGAATGTGTTTTGATCTTTGAAATAACTTGAAAAGCTTTGAAAAACTTATTTTAGAAGGATTGCTTAACCAATATTAGGGTTACAACATGGTTTAGGCATAATTAGCATACATTAGTCAATTAATGTTCTTGAAGAAAGAAAAAAAGTGTGTTGACAATTTATAACTATATTGGTCACTAAATTAGTCAACCAATGTAGCTTATTAGTTGACCAATATTGTCATAGTGATCGAACTACTATTACTACCTATTCTAATAACCAAATTTTGTTTATAAATATTTTAGATATTTTTTAACATAAATACACTACATGAGAGTTATGAAAAGAATCTTATGCGTGTTAGAGAATCGTCAACTCTCTTGAGAGTTTAAAGAGTACATATGTGTGCATTATATTATTTATATTGAGCACTAATCATTAATAAGAGCAAAAGAGGAGGTTTTGAATTTTATCTCTCTTTTTTATACATATACAAAAGGTTATTTGACTAATCTATTATAATTCAATTTTATCTCTCTTTTCTACTCTTTTTTCTACTATAATGTTTGTTATAAAATTGATTTATAGAAATTTATCATAACGACCAATTAATATAAAAATAAAAGGGTGAACATAAACAATTTATGTATCATTTAAGAAATAATAGTATGATTATTATATAAGACTATTAAAGTATATGCATTGATCCTTTAACTAATTAAATTTACCTTACCATTTCATATTCCTCTATAAATAATATTTTAACAGATTAAGTTCACATAATCTGACATAAAAGATTAAAAGAAATAGGTCATTATCTTCTAATTTTATATTTATACAATAGGTAGTTCGATAATCTCACAAGTTAGAATTATTTATATGTGAACTCAATTAAAATGTGTAAAATAATAGTGAATGATCCAATCCTCTCCTTTTAATATATGTATTTTTTTTGTCATGAACATCCTGAACTACCTCATAGTAAACCTTTTTTTAGAACTTCCCTAAAGCAGCCGGGGTTGTGAATTATTCGTATCACAGTCTTGGCTGTTTGGATTCCACTTAGTCCAACGTCATTGCCTGTTTGTTGGATTGAATAAGAGAGAAAATCGTCGGAGAGCGATTACTCTAAAGATTCGATCTACACAAGTGGATGGCAAAGAACTGACGTGCTTAGTGTCAGATCCGGTAATTGGTGCTTTGACTTGAGGTCACATGACAAAGGCTACAGTGAGAAAGATACATACAACTATACAACTCCCACCAAAGCTTTGTGGGTGCCCTGCCCATAATCAGCACCAAACATTTATTTATCTAATCAAAATCAGCACAAATTTCAAAATGAGTCCGATTCCCAATTGACCAATTATTAACGACCCTTTACTAACAACCATGCAACCATGTGATTTTTATTGAGTCGACTCCATTTTTTTAAAATTTGATGTACATATTCTCAAGCCAAGTCTTATCTCTTCTCAAAAACAATTCCTCGGACATCGGACCTGTCTTTGTCATGCATGTGGCTTTCTTCAGGAAGTGATAAGTTAGATGCACAAGTTGTCCAGGTTGCATTAATTACTGGAGTTATTTGTGCCACAGGTTATTGATTCCTAATGGTTTTCTAAAGGCGAGACCCGATTCCAAGTTGGTAGTGTTTTATATTGTTAACTGCATGACCAAACAAGCAGCTGACGCCGAGATAAGCGCATGAACAGCTGGAGAGTAGACAAGCTTTCTGCTGGGTATTGGTAACCGAGAACTTAGAGTTGGTAGAAGAGAAACAGAAGAAGAGAAGTTTTCTTGAAATGTTATTGTATCCCTCCTCATGGAGTTCTATTCATTAAATAGTTAAGACCGTTACAACAGAATCTGTTGGCCTGTAACTATTTGTGTATGTATTTCTATTATATTCCAGCTCATTACAGTATATAATCATTTAGTTTTGCTGGTTTTGTGTGTACACGAGATCTCTTTTGCCTTGCCTCTGGACCTTGGTTCTTCCTTTGGGCTGCTGGTGTTGCTTGGGCTGTAACATTACTCCCATCCTCCAATGATTCCTTGTCCTCAAGGATGAAATCAGGGTACTCCCTTTGCAGTTCTTCGACGTCCTCCCACGTGGCTTCAGATGGAGTTTGGCCTATCCATTGGACAAGGGCTTGAGTTAACAGCTGCACTCCTTTGTAGATCCGACGATAACCCAGAATGGTTTGAGGGGTAATTAACGGGTATCCTTCACAAAAGTCATCTGGTAAAGGCATCTGTATATGTGGGTCTCCTCGACATTCCTTAAGTAGGGACACGTGGAACACATTGTGGATGCGAGCAGTGGGTGGAAGCTGAAGTCGATAAGCCACAGACCCTATTTTCTCAATAACTTCAAAAGGGCCATAAAACGCTTAGATAACTTGTGAAATTTCGAGCCCATGTGAGCGTTGGCGGTAAGGATGGAGCTTCACGAATACCCATGCACCAATCTCGTGGATTTATGCATTCGATGTTTGTCCTCTTGTTGCTTCATACGATCTTGAGCTCGCCAAATTGTCTTTGGTGGGAGAGGACCTTTGGCGTTCGAAAGTAATGAGTCGATAGCGTCGATTTTGAGCCGCTTGGTCGATATTGCGGAAGGCTTGGGGTGGTCGGTAGTAGACGACTTGAATGGGGTCATTTTAATGGCGGAATGCATCGATGTGTTATAGTGATATTACGCCTAATGGAGAAATTTCGCCAAGTCTTGGGTAGTCGGTCGATATGTAGCGTAAGTAGTCTTGAAGACAACGATTTACTACCTCCGTCATCCATCGGATTTGTGGGTGGTCGCCGAGCTGGTCGAGATGAGTTTCTTGAAGTTTGAAGAGTTCCTCGGAAGGAGCTCATGAACACGGGTCTCTGTCGGAGACAATATCTCTCGGAACTCCATGCAGCGACCAATTTCCTTCATGAATATGTCTCGCAAGTGAAACAAGAAGTGAAATTAGTGGGAAGCGCGAGGAAATGGGCATACTTTGATAGCCTATCCACGACGACGAAAATCACTGTTCTTCCTTGGGCAGCTGGTAAGTGAGTGATAAAATCCATAGAGATGGATTCCCAGATCTGTTGGGGAATCTGTAAGGGTTGTAATAACCCGGGAGATGCTTGATTGTTACTCTTCACCTGTTGACAAACCGAACACTGTTGAACATAGGCCTCTACATCTTGCCTCAACCGTGGCCAATAAAAGGATGAAGAGATCCGGGCCGTTGTGCGTTTCATTCCGGCATGCCCTCCGACAACCGAGTCATGGTATTAGCGAAATAAGATCTCCTGAAGCTTTGAATCCGGAGGAACAAAGATCCGATCCTTTAAATAATATGATCCCATCTTGGATTCTGTAGTCTGCCTTTTCGCCGGGGTTGTCTTGGATTGTTTTCAACAAAGTCATCGTAGGTGGGTGGGTTGTAATGAACCGCCGTAGGTGGCCAGAAACCCACTGATGGGTTTCGAAACCTGCAACGCCATTAGCTCCTCGTGAGTTCGGGACAACGCATCTGCTGGGCCATTCTCCTTTCCAGGTTTGTAAATGATCTCGAAGTCATATCCCAACAACTTGGTGAGCCACTGTTGTTGTTCGGGTGTTTGGATCACCTGTGTCATCAAAGCTCTCAAGGGCTGATGATCTATCTCGATTTTAAAGTGGGTGCCCAGGAGGTATTGTCTCCAACGTTTGACAGCCATTGTGATGGCATACATTTCCCGCGCATAAGTGGGCGCCGATAACATACGTGGAGGAAGCGCTTACTATAAAAGGAAATCGGTCGTCCTCCTTGAGTTAACACGGCGCCGATCCACATTCTGAGGCATCCGTCTGCATGATAAAGGTTTGGCGAAAATTTGGTAGAGCCAATACGGTGTAGTCATTAAAGCTTCTTTTAGTTTGTGAAAAGCTTGAGTTGCTGCGTCTATCCACACAAATGCGTCCTTCCGTAACAATCTCGTTAGTGGTTCCGCAAGCACAGCATAGTGTTTTACAAATTTTCGGTAATATCCCGCAATACCCAGAAATCCTCTTAGTTTCCTAACATTGGTCGGGGTAGGCCACTCTTTAATTGCTGCTATTTTTCCTTCATCCACAGAGAGCCCCTTTGGCGATATCACATGCCCTAAGTAAACCATGGAGGTGCAAGCAAACTCACATTTTTATGCATTTCACATAAAATTGTTTTTCCTTTAGCGGTGAAGAACGTGATCAAGGTCTTTGCAAATGGAGCGCTTCCGTAGGGTCAGACTAATATGTCGTCAAAGAAGACAAGGACATACTTCCTCAGAACTGCTCGAAACAAATCATTCATCTCGGATTGGAAAGCCGAGGGTGCATTCGTTAAGCCAAACGGTAGCACAACAAATTCATAATGTCCGCTGTGTGTTCTGAACGCCGTTTTGTGGATGTCATCTGGGTGTATTCGCAACTGATGATAGCCAGCCCGAAGATCGAGCTTAGAAAAAATGGTTGCCCCACCGAGCTCATCAAAGAGTTCTTCTGGCGTTGGGATTGGATAGCGATCTTTCACAGTAACAGCGTTTAGAGCACGATAATCGACACAGAACCTCCAGGTACCGTCTTTTTTCTTTACTAAGATTACCGGCGATGAATAAGGGCTATTGCTTGGTTGAATTACTCCTTCACGCAACATCTCGTGAACTAATCTTTCAATTTCCGTTTTCTGTACATGTGGGTATCGGTATGGCCTCACATTGACCGGTATGGTTCCTGGCTTCAAGGGGATCTTGTGCTCCACCTTCCGAAATGGAGGTAAACCCTTAGGTACTTCGAAAACTGTTGAATGGGTCTGGAATATTTTTTGCAAATTCTCCTTTAATTCATGTGAGGCTCCATCTCCAACTTTTACCTCTGTCTCCGCATCTGCAGGACTGATGAGCAAGTGATAATAAGAAGAAATGGAGTCAGTTTTTTGATTGCGAGTGAGTTGGCTAAAAGTCATAGATGACATAGAGGCTGGTTGGATGCCCTGCAAGGTAATCTGCTGACCCTCCTTTTCTAACTTCATCCATAAGTTCTTGTAGTCGAATAGCACTGGCCCCACTGTGGCTAGCCACTGAGCCCCTAAAACAATATCTGCACCATAAATTGGGAGTAAGTAAAGGTCTATTGTAAAATGGTGGTCGTCTACTTGGATTGGGGTTTGCACACTCAAGCCTGTGCATTTCAAGCTTTCCCCATTCCCAACAGTCACATTCATGTGTCTTGACTGTTGTATTGGCAATTTCAGGAAATGAGCCACCCGTTCTTGCATGAAATTGTGAGTTGACCCTCCATCGATCAGTATCAGTACGGGTTGCCCCAGGACCTGACCGTCGAGTCGCAAAGTCGATGGAATGAAGTGGCCTTCTAGTGCATGTAAGGATATAGTGGGTATGTCAGTGACCGGAATTTCCTCCTCAGCTGCGCAGTCGTTACTGTCCATTGGGGTTTCTGTATTGCTTTCGCCTTCATCAGCTATAAGGCAATGGAATGTTCTCCTGCAGGAATGCCCAGGTGAGAATTTTTCATCACAATTAAAGCATAATCCCTTAGCTCTTCTGGCCTCCATTTCTGCCGTAGTCAATCGTTTGATAGGTGTTTTGGTTGATATTGGGTTTGGTAGTGCTGGGTATGGTCTCGGGAAGTTGTGTTTGGTAGGGGGTATCGTCCCTTGTCGGGGGGTAAAATGCGTCATAGGCTTTGATGCTCTCAACTTATCTTCAACCATCCTTGCCATGCCAATAGCTTCACCATAGTCGAGGTTTTAAAGATATAGCTCATTTTTATTTCTTCCTTCAACCCGAAACAAAAGCAGTTCAACAAGCTTTGAGTCGGTCTTGTTATTCTATTGGAAAGTGTAGCAAATTCTTGCATATCGCATTCACAGTAGTAGTTTGAGTTAGCTTGAATAATCGAGCTTCGTGATTAATAAAAGGAGAGGGACCAAACCTTATTTCTAAATGACGAACCAACTCGTCCCAATTTGGGATTTGTTGTGTCGCCATTACCCACTGATACCATTGGAGCGCAGGACCAGTCATGTAAAAGGCTGCAATAGACAACTTCATTCTTGAGGTACGGTGATATTCAAAGAATCGTTGGATCTGGAAAATCCACCCATTGCGTCTTCTCCTGTAAACTTGGAATTTCCAAACCGGTGTCGGCGATCGTTTTGGGCTGCTCCTGTGGGTCCCATTGTGAAATATGAACTGCACCAGAACTGCTTGGTAGGCTCGGAGTAGTAGGTGTAGGCAATAGTGGTGGTTGTGGGGAATAGGTCATTGAGGTCGGTTGTTTTTCTAGTCTTGCAAGGGATTGACACATAGATTCCAACGTCTTTTGAATCATTTCGTTTGCAGAGCTAGTCTTGGCAATCTCCTCTGAATGTTGCAACATTGTGGTGGAATGCTGTTTCATGGTGGTTTGCATCTCACGAAATTCCTTGGTTAAGGTGTTGATTGATTCCTCCAGTGCCTTATACCTCGTTGTTGTTCCTTCTGCCATGTTTATCTCTCAACGAGAGCACCAAATGCTGGGTATTGGTAACCGAGAACTTAGAGTTGGTAGAAGAGAAACAGAAGAAGAGAAGTTTTCTTGAAATGTTATTGTATCCCTCCTCATGGAGTTCTATTCATTAAATAGTTAAGACCGTTACAATGAATCTGTTGGCTGTAACTATTTGTGTATGTATTTCTATTATATTCCAGCTCATTACAGTATATAATCATTTAGTTTTGCTGGTTTTGTGTGTACACGAGATCTCTTTTGCCTTGCCTCTGGACCTTGGTTCTTCCTTTGGGCTGCTGGTGTTGCTTGGGCTGTAACACTTTCTAATCTACCTCATACTAGCCAAGTTTCTTATGCTTTCTTAAGTACTCATTAGTTGCATATCTTACATCGGTTTTCCCTCTTTATCAAATGCGTTTTGACAACAAAAAAAAACAAAACAAAAAGAAGACGTTCACAGCTCTGATCCTATCGTTATGTTACACATCTCTTCATAGGCTCGCCATTTTGGACCTATCAAGAAGATACATCACTGCATACATATTTATAAGCAAATGTACAGTATCTCACATGGTAGCTCAGTTAGTTATTGACAAGGTTAACTTGGAACAAAGATCAGGATTCGAATCTCGACAACAAAAGGAGTGAGCCGCCTTGCTGAGAAGTTGGCTAAGATCAGACCGTAATTTATCCCTTCATTACTCTGTTGTATCGGAGTGTGGGGGCACTTAGGGTGAACGATTCCACCTTTTAGGACAAAGAAACGTACAATATATAAAACATTATTTTAATTTCAATATCTTGTCGTTATTATAGTAACTCAGAATGAAATAGTTGAATTTTCTCTTACCGGTGAATCTAAGGATTACTTATTAGTTTTATGTATTTATTGTAATTTATTTATATAATTATTTAGCATGCTAGTTTTACTTATTTACTCTTTAATCTGTATTATTTTTTTATTATCACATTTACACGTGGATCTATCAGAAACAATCTCTCTATTACGTAAAAATAAAGCTTCGTATTATCATAATTTTCTAAAATCTATTTGATTGTGAAACTTAATGATCACGACGATCACGACTTAGGAAGAGTAGTAAGAGTATATATATATATATGTGTAATTCGGGGTCAAAGTCTGTTTAGAAACGTGAGCTATATAATATGCGTAACTAAATCTAGTTGGATGCTGAAATCTTGGAGATTGTCTCTTTCAAACTTCACAAGACAACGGTATATATCTTAAAGCCACTAGTTTAAGTACCCATCAACTGAACCCACCGTAGCAAAAAGAGAAGAGAGAGATAGAGAGATAGATGGGAAGGAAGCCATGCTGTGTGAAAGAAGGATTGAACAGAGGAGCATGGACTGCTCGTGAAGACAGGGTTCTTATTAACTATATTAACCTCTATGGTGAAGGCAAATGGAGAGACCTTCCTCGTAGAGCTGGTATATATATATATAGAGCTTCTCATCTGTTATCAATTTTAATTGCTAACTTATTGTTGTTGCTGCTAACACACGTAGGGTTGAAGCGTTGTGGAAAGAGTTGTAGACTTCGATGGATGAATTACCTAAGACCAGACATTAAGAGAGGTAACATTTCTGAAGAAGAGGAAGAGCTCATTGTCAAACTGCACAAACTCCTCGGCAACAGGTATTAATTATTATATGCCATAAACAATAGTACTTCTTCTCCTTTCTAACCATCCCTCTGTCCATATAACTCCGCGTACAATTAAAAAGTGTTGTATTCGTTACATTTTCGGAAATTATATGTCTATTATTAGAAATAATGTCTGGTGCACTGCAGGTGGTCGATTATTGCTGGGAGATTACCTGGTCGAACGGACAATGAAATAAAAAACTACTGGAATTCCAACTTGAGCAAGAGAGTTGGTCGTCATCATCATCGGATCAAGAACATTACCAGTAGTGCTAACAAAAATCCAAAAGATAGCAAACCTAAAGCTTTGGATAATGACAAGGAGCTTAGAATTAGCAAGAAACCAGCTGAAGAATCATCAGTACATCCTTCAGTCATACGAACCAAGGCAGTGCGGTTGACCAAGTTCTTTCATATCCCTCATGAAAGTGATTGCGAGAACATCAACAGAACTGCGAATGATCATGGTCACCAAAGCCCTTCTTCTTCTTTTTCTTACCCACATGACGATGCTCAGGAAAGCCCTCTATTCGATTTTCCAGTGATGGAGTTCAACATCAGTGACTTCATGTTAGACCATTATGACATCAAAGAGCTGAATGAAGGGGACTTGATGGTTGGTCGTGAAGAAACAGCTGGTTTTATGATGAATACCAACATGCCATTCTATATGGATTTTCCACTCATAAAAGACGAAGCCAACAATTTTTTGAGGAGGGAAGATGCAATGAATCCTGATCATGATCAAAATTGGAGTAATAGGTGCCAACAAATGGATGAATTCATGCCTTGGCTCTCCACAGTCTAACAATCTATCTTCTACTCCGACCGTAGCCAACGGATCGATGATCTACGTCAGTAATTAGCTTCTAAAAAGTCATCTGCACAATAAAATCTAACATTTACACGCATATTTGCGTGTTAGTTTCCTTAATTTTTAACAATAAACTATGTACTAGTTTCCAAAAATAGTTGGAACTCGGCGAATACTTCTGTATGCAACGGTTATTTCTTTTTCCGCTGTTAGGCTTAAGGCGCGGGACTTATATAAATAAATGATTGAGATTTATGGGACAGAATAAGATATCATAATATTGAACAGAAGATCCAGACTCTCAAAATCCAGTCGACGAAAAAAACTGGTACCTAACTAGCTACATAATATAAAAAATAGGCATTTAATCATTAATCTGCATTGATCATATGGCTACATGTATGTAATCCAAAAAGATAGAGACTATAATATTTACATTTGAACTGAGTTTACTAAGGAAAAGATCTCATCCGAATTAAGTAGCTTAGTTCTGATATTGATCTTCTCAAAAAGAGAACAGTTCAGATTCCTATAAGTCAAATTTTGTATCCGAGGAATTTATGTCAACAATCTCATATAAACAGATCTAAAGTTCATCAACCAAATGTTCAAATTAATTTTGACGTATTCATTCCCATAATTTAAAGCAATAATAACTTCTAGCATTACCCACAATTCTATTTTACTACAAAATGACTAAATTGTGTTGACCAATTGTTTGGTCGTGATTTTTAATTCTTAATTTAATCTATTTATTTCACCTTGTCTTATATTAGAGTCCTAACTCTTTTTGATTAACAAAAAGTAGGTAAATAGTTTCTTTTGGATTTCAAAATTTTCACTAAAATTTAAACTAGGTTATACTAATTTTGAATGTACAAAAATAACTCTATCCTTTTAATAATTAATCGAATCAAACCTTATATATGGGTTATTTGTTTCTTCATTTTGTGATTTTAAATATTATGAAAACAAATTATTCAAACAAACTTTAGATTTAAGTGTCTTACTTTCTTGTTTTTAAACCTAGAAAATGATAATAAAATTATGAAAATAGAAATTTTATATTTTGGTGAGTTTTCACCACAAAATGTCAAGACACTCCTCCCACAATCTTTATCTCTTTTTTTTTTCTTTCTTCACTTTTAACTTATTTTAACCCGTTAAAGAGAATTGTTTTAATTTTGAGTTTTCTATATGACTTCCTCAAACTCAAACATCCTTTCCAACGTGATAAAAAATATAGAAAGAGTTTAGGGCTTATGAAAACAAACATAACATCATCCGGTTCTTGAGGAAGACACCTTTGCTCTTAAAGAAAAGAACAAAGGTCTTACAAATTGCTTAAAGAACATCAAGCTTGGTTTACTTTAAAAAGTCTCTCTCGACCTAACAGTCGAAGAATAAATTAGAATTTACATCAATGTGTCCCTTTTCTTTTATTTATTATGTTAAAGTTTGATTCAGTCAAAATGATTATAAATTTTAATTAAATAAAGTTGTAGAGAGTTTATTTCATATTTATGTTATTGTGGCATATTAAGAGTTATAGATGGTATGAAATCATTAGTTGTTAATTTTATGAGGAGAATAAGCCGTTAAGATAGTGAACATATTGTTGTAGGTTGTGAGATTATATTGTTTATGTAAAGCTTATAAAATTGTTGAGCAAGTTGATTGGTATGTTTTATATATGCCTATTAAAGATTTACCAATTTTTAAAAGCAAGTACATGGTGTAACTATAGTTAGCACAAGCATATACAGGTCAATCCCATATAGGGATTGTAAGAACTAGTATTCACCCTTTTCCTATTATCTAACCTTCTAAATAGATTGTGGATTTAATTAAAATTGAACTAACAAACTAAACTAAGATTGAAACAATAACGAACTTAGACAAAGGAAAATAATATGAAAAGTTGATATCAATTAAATAGTACTTAGGTGATGAATCCCTAAAAATTCTTAAATATTTATCCTATATTATACAATTAAATTATTGATTGTTGGATCAAGGAATTCCTATCTTATATTAATATTTTCTCTATAATATTAATAACTAATCCCTTAATTAATTAATTAAAATCTATTTCTAGTCAAAAGCCTTATGATTGCATTATTGATTCAGGTTCACCATTAGGTTTGACCCTATTTTAGAGGATTTATGTCGACCTATCTGTATATTTGCATGCAACTCCTTCCAATTATGGTGGATCTATTCATATAAAAGAATTTCTCAATCTCAATCATATGAAGTAAAATAATGAATTAATATTCCAGATATGTTAGAAGAATTTAAATTCGATCAACAAAGAAAAGCGGTACATAAACTATCTACATAGTATTCAAATTTCTATTAAAAATAGGCATTTAATCATTAATATACATTGAGGATATGGCTACATATATATAGTCTAACAAGATAAGGCTACAATATTTACATTTGAACTAAGTTACTTACAAAAAGATCTCATCCAAATTAAGGGCTTAGTCTTGATGTTGATCTTCTAAAAATTGGAACAATTTAGATTTATATAAGTCAACATTTGTATCTTGACGAAGTTATGTACAATGCAGTCAACGATCTCATCTAAACAAATCTAAGTTCATTAAGAAATATTCAAATTAATTTTGATGTATTTATTCACATAATTTAAGCAAAAATAACTTCTAGCATTACCCACATTTCTATTTTACTACAAAATGACTAAATTATGTTGACCAATTATTTGGTTGTAATTTTAATTTTAATATTTCTTTTAATTTAATCTATTTATTTTATCATGTCATATCTTAAAGTCCTAACTCTTTTGATTAAGAATATGTTAGATAAATAGTTTCTTTTGGACTTTAACATTTTCACTAAAATTTGGAATGTCTGAAATAACTATATCCTTTTAAAATTAATTAAATCAAACCTTAAGGACTATTTGTTTCTTTTTTATTTTCTATTATGATTTTCAAAAATATTAAAACAAATTATGAAAACGTACTTTGGATTTAAGTATCTTAATTTCTTGTTTTAAAATTAGAAAATGATAATAAGATTATAAAATAGAAATTTTGTATTTTCATAAGTTTTTCAACCAAATGTCAAGACACTCCTCCCATAATCTTTATCTCTTCTTTCTTCTGCCTTCGCTTTCAATTCATTTTAATCGGTTGATGAGAACTTTGTTGATTTTGAGTTCTCTATATGGCTTCCTTAAACCTAATCATCCTCACTAGCATCGGCAAAAACCTTAGAAAGAGATTAGGTTTTATGAAAAACACAATGAAGGACAAACTTAAGTTCATCCAGTTCTTGAGGAGGACGCCTTTGCCCTTAGAGAAGAGAACAAAGGTCTTACTCATTGCTTGAACAACATTAAATGTGGTCTACTGTACAAAGACTCTCTCGACCCATTTGGCAAAGAATAAATATAATTTGCATCGGTGAGTCCCTTGTTATTTTACTTTTTTAGGTTATAGTTTGTTCAAGCCAAAATGATTATAAACTTTAATTAAATAAAGTTACATAGATTCTATTTTATATTTATGTTATCGTGTCATATTGAGAATTATAGACTATTAGTACGAAACCATTAGTTGTTGATTTCTTTGAGAAGAATAAGAAGGTGAGTAGATTGTTGTAGGTTGTAGGATTATATTGTTTAGATCAAGCTTATAAAATTGTTAAGCAAGCATTACTTTTCTAGAAGATACAAGCTGCTAAGGTTGTTTGTGAGTTATTGATATCATAAACTTTCTCTTCTAAAACTTCTGAATTGGTAGGTTGCTTGTGATAATTGATTAATTGATGAAGTTGCCTGTTCTCATACTAGGATTGCTTTCAAGTTATAAGACTAACTTCCTTAAATTAAACAAATAATGTTATGTCAAAGATATCCATATTTAATGTTGAGAAAGCTTGATAAAACTAATGTAGTTTTGATATCACAAGTTTTTTTATATATACTATTTCTAGCCAAAAAATAGATAATGTTGCAACTACAAAGTGTAATAACATGTTACTCAAAAGTAATTCGCAAGATTGTGCACCTTTTTTTTACTAGATAAAACAAAAAAAGTACAGATGGTTCAATCCCTTAGCCCCTGTTGATCATTATCAATAAGAATAACAATCATATAGGTATAGACTAGCTCTTCCTTCCTTGTATCCAAAGTAGTGATTCCTTCTTCACTCAAGAAAGTTAGAAGGAAAGGCAGAGACTCATCAAGATTTAGGTGTTTGCCTATTACAGGTAGGTTGGGATGTAGTGTTGAAGGGCAAGGAACTGAGTAACATTCTTTGAAAAGAATTGAGTTTTGGTTCTCCTCGCCTTTTGTCCTGAGGCGCCACAAAAAGCTTCAAGACCTATGGCTACTTTATTACAAATGGTTGAACGTGGGCGGATTCCTATAGCAGGTTCAGTTCTGGGACCGGTAGCAGTCTTGTGGGTAATAAGAAGCTTAAAAAATGAAGCCCATTTCTTTGAAATTCGACTATAGTAATGCCAATAAAAATAAAAAATGTGAGAGACAAAGTAATGAGATGTAATACACATACTCTTGCATATAGTGAAGAGATGTACATCTTTATAAAGACTATTAACATATATATAGGAAATTTTTTAGAACAATTCTCTAAAGTCTTGCAGCTTTTAAATGATCCAACCCTTGGATATAATATTAAGTAGATATACTAGCTTGATATCTTTTAGGGAATTTTTTTCCTATTCTTTAATAAAGTTGACTAAGCTAATTTGTTTTGATGTCAACTGAGCTATATAAGTTCAGATAAAGGAATGAAAGGAAGAAAAAAGTCTAACTAATATTGAAAGAAAATGATGTTGTTTGATGTCGGTTAATAACATGCTATATGTTCTTTCTTAAACGACTTGTTTAGTATTAAAATCTATTATTTGACTATTCAATAAATATAGGATATAATATTTTGCAAGATATATGAAATGCAACTTCATTGATAGTGTTAGGGTTACATCACTTGTCATTCAATTTTAACTTTATGTAATGTATGCAAACATAACTATTCTCGTAAGGATGATGTAACTTTATCAACTTCTTTTAGTGTTGATGAAATGAGGATTTATGTTACTATAAATAAAGTTTTTCGAATCCAAGTACTATTAGATTTTAGGATTGAAAAGAAAAAATTGTATAGTCTTATATCTGAATTAGAGGCTTGGTTTTATAATTAGAAAGTTCAAAACTTTAGCTTATATAAATAATTTGAACAAAAATAACTTTATTTGGTGTTTTGTAACAAAAAAGAAAAACATATTGTCTCAATCTCTATTTGAAATTATGATCTTAACTTATATTTTGACATTTGAATTGAAAGCATAACTAGTTACATGAATCGTAATTTTAACAAGGAAGCTTATTTCTCATTTTCATATGCAAAATATTTTAATCATTCAAAACCTTTTAAACCTTTTATAAGAATTAATTATTTTATTAAATTAATATTAACATCTAATAGTATAATAAGAATAAAATAAAAATAGAATAATGAAACTAAACAATTTGTTTTACAATTCTCAATCAAATAAATTTTTATTTTTCATTTTTGTTACAACAACAACAATATTAATATCCCAGTAGAAGTCCGATTGAGACATAAGGTCTAGAGAGGTCTAGAAGCATGCAACTTTACCTTTAAGCGATAAAGATATTGTTTCTAATAGATCTACAAAAAGAAAAGAAAAAGACAAAAAGTCCGAAGAACTATTTGTAGGAAAAATCAAAACTAAAATAAAAGATAATAATATATAATATATAATAAAATAAAATAAAAATAACAAAAGATATATATTAAAATAAAATAAAATAATAATAATAATAATAATAATAATAATAATAATAATAATAATAATAATAATAATAATAATAATAATAATAATAATAATAATAATAATAATAATAATAGAATATAAATATAATTAAATACTTACATATAAAAATAATGCAATAAAATTGAACAAGGTAAGGAAAGAATAAAAGATAAAATAAGTAAATAAATACACAAATAAAAAAGAAGTCAAATAAATATATAAAACAAATGAGTCATTGTAAGGAAAATGTTTAAAAGACATATGAGAAAGAAAATGACCTTCTTATGTGAGATCTTTTACCCATATCCTAGTAAATTAAAGTTTCCTATTAAGGATAAAATCTTTTGTAAGTTCTAGCAAAGCAAAATCATTCCTGATCACCACTCCCTAGTTCTTCTTAGGACTTCTTCTTTTCCTTTTACAGTCTAAAAGTACAATATTCTCTCATCTTCTTACTAGAGTGTCAAAATGTCTCCCTTTAACATATCCGAACCACCTAAGCCTATCTCTCTTAATTTTTCATCATATTATTTGTCCTTAATTTTTCTTTTACCATTACATTGCTGTCTTTATCTCTTCTATTAAATTTGCATATCCAATGGAACACCCTCATCTCCGCCATTATTAACTTATGCTATTTGATAGGCCATTTCGTCTAATAGAGCCCAGTCAACCTAATCACTAAAAAATAAAATTTACCTTTAAGCTTAAAAGTTACCTTCTTGTCATATAAAAATCCTAATGCACTCCTCCATTTAAGCCACCCAGATCTAACATGGTAAACTATATCTTCATCGATCTCTCTATTGCTTTAGATGATAGATCCTAGATACTTAAAATGCTCTTTCTGTGGTAGAACTTCTAAACCAATTTTTACTTCCACATTGGAATCTATTCTATAGCCCAAAAATTTACACTATAAGTACTCACTCTTGGTCCTACTAAATTTAAAGTCCTTCGACTTTAGTGTATCTCTCTAAAGTTCTAGCTTGACAATGATACCTCTTTTGGCTTATCTACTAAAACAATATCATCAACAAAACATACACATCATAGCACATCCCCTTGGATATTCATAATAAGCTCATCCATTACTACTACAAATGGAAAGGGGATCAACAAGGAGCTTTGGTGTAGCCTAATATCAATATAGAAATGTTATCAATCTCCTCCTATCATTCTTACTCTAGTTTACAGATGCATATGTGGCCATTTGGAATCTCTCGCAGTTAGTTCATTCTTATAAATGTTGCCCTTTTTCTCTTTTTGCTAACTAGCTTTTGTCTCTCTTTCTCTCTCCTATATATGTTTGTTATATGATCATCTATTCACTGAAAATAAGATGTATATAATCTAAAGAAATATTAACTAAAATGCAAATAGAGAAAAGAAGAGAAGAGAAACCCTAACCTTCTTATTCTTGAAGTCAGTATGAACATTACCGAGCTCTTTATTAAAGTATAGCCTCTCTTTCTTTTTATTTTGGCAATTACAAATATTGCCAATAAACTCTTTCTAAAAAATGTCATTTTTCCTTATTAAATCCAATAGGAGAGAGGAATATACTCTCTTCTTTTAGCTCCACTAATCACAAGCTCTTATAGTTAAATCCTAACAAATTTATAGACAATTAGATTTATTAGTTCTACATTCATCATGAAAGAGTGAATAAGGAAGGAGGTTTCTGTTGAGAGTAAATGATCTAACTTTGAATAGGGTACACATTGAAGAAAAAATATAGACAATGTTAAATTAACATTTAATTAATATAATCTTAACGAGATTACAGACTTTGTCAATTGGGAGATGGTTTAATTGGTTTGAAAATGTTAGGTTATTTTTATATACTAGAGTCTAACATAAATTTTAGTAAAAATATTAAGAATTAAAAAGAAACTTTAACCTAAAAAATGATATATGTAATAGGCATGTTACATAAATACTAAAACGATATTTGAAGGAGTTTAGGGCTCAAATGGAAAAGTTAAAAAGGACCTTATCTTATGCTCTTTTTAGCCATATCATAATGATGCTTTATTCTTAATATTATTATATTTTTTGAACCAAAATTTTAGCTCTTTCAGCATCAATTCTAGGTTGTTTTAGTTTCACTTGTATCACCTTTGTACTATCTTCATATTTATCCTAACACATCTTGTCTATATGTTTTCCCTAATAAATGCCACTCTCTAAACATTGTATCCTTTAAAATTATCAAAAAAAATTTATCAAATGTATGATTGTGAAGTTCAATAATCTCTTGCTCAACAAGATGACCCAACTATATATATCACATCATAATATTATATTCCTTTAACTCCATTTTTATAGCTTCTCCACCTACAAATTTTTCTCTATCATTCTCTAGATAAATTTCACTTAGTTTAGCCTTTCATTATAGCCATGGCACCCTTAGTACCTTGATGTTGTATCCATCAATTTTATATCAAAATTGTTCACATGAAAGAACATAAAGAGATCAAATTAATCCTGAAATATGGTACACGTTGGAAACTAGTCAATATTCTAACCGCATCATCTAATATCTTCATTTTTTTTTACCTATCTTGTTATAACAATCTTACAATATAACTAGATAGTTCTAAAGTTGCATGAACTATATCGCACAAACTAATCTTTTTTTAATGTCATGTGATATGAGCATCTTGTATCCAAAATCTATGAGTTATGTAATTGATTGTTTGAAATGTAAAGTAAGTCTCTATCACTATAATCTAAGTCCCTGCTATGTACTATATTTTCATACCTTAATAAGTCATCATTTTTCCTTCCATATCTTTATTCCTTCTTATTTATACATTCCTTTTTGACTTCTCTAGTTTGTTTACTCTTATAATATCAGACTATCTTTCCATCATTAGAAGACTCATCATTCCCTTACTTTCTTCTACGACCCTAGTTTTTCCTCACATACGACACTTTAACTTGAAAGCTTTCACCAGTATTGAGTCTCTGTTGGTCATGATCCAATACTAAAAAAGTTGTCTTCTTACCCAACGTGAGTATAATCACCAAATATTCATAAGAAAGAGGTAAAAAAACAAAGTATAATCATTACTTAATCCCTATCCATATTAGTCACCTTAAGCATCAATAGGTCATCTAATATTTGGTTAAAATCATTGATATTTTTTAGATTTTTCCCTCATTCATCTTTGACATGTAAAGTCTTTACTTTAGATACAATTTATTTAAGATTTCAACATATATCAACTCTCCAATTTCTTCCATATCTTCACATGAGATGTAATATATATGTCATAGTATATATGTTGGCCCCCTAATTTTTTTGTATTGAATTATGCATGATTTAAATAAATTATGAGGTTTGATGGATAAAATTTTGGATCTACTTGCTATGTAAATGTTGGTAGAATTTATTTTATGGTTTGGTTGTATTAAAAGTGGTAAGAATGCATAAGGTCATTTTGGTCATGGCACTTAAGGATAGAAGGCTTAAGGCTTAAATGAAAGGAGCAAAATGGGCATTTGACAATTAGGTAGGATTAAACGAAGAAGAATTAGAAGAAAGAAGGAAAAGAAGGAGAAGAAGAAAAGAAGGAGAAACCGTCGGTGGAGAAAGGAGAGAAGAAAGAGGGTTTTGCGATTTCGGTGTTTTCCGACAGCTTGAAGCTGTTTCTGGGTAAGTTTCTCTCCGCTTAATCTTGTTTTGGTTAGATTAAACCCTAAGATGGCTTGAATATGTTAGAATCGAAGGATTAGGGTTTTTAGGGCAAAAATGGTTAGAAATCTTTGGATGGTTGCGTGTATGATGGATTGGAAGCTTAGAATGGGTTAGAAACGTAGTAGAGAAGTTGATCTACAGCTTAGATGTGTTGCATTTGCTAAAGGGAAGGATTGAAGATCGGAAAATGCAGAAAAAAGGGGTTCGGAGTCGCTACTCCGACCCGCAAGAGCACGCCGCGACGTGCGGAGAAAAATGGAGACGCCGCGTGCACAAGGTGCACGTCGTGACGTGCGTGAGGTGAGCACATCGCAACGCACACATTTGTGCTCGTTGCGGCGAGCCTGGCCTTCGCCGCGGCGAGCTGGCTCGTTCGTCGCAGCGAGTCCCCTGTTGTCCGAAAGTGAAAATTTTGATATTTTTGGGCATATTTTTTGATGTAGATGTCCAATTGAGGTGATTTTAGATTCGTTGTGAACTAGGGATAGAGGGCTACAAGTTTTATGAAGCAATGAAATTGAATTTCAGACTATAAGAATCTTAAAGTTTGGTCAGAAGTTGGGTATAGATTCTTCTTTCAGCATAAGGATAGTCTCAACTTGTTTGGGGTATAACTTTCGGGTTTTTGAACCAAATTGAATGTTTTTGAAGTCAATAGACATGTAAGACAATGAGAATTTTTATGGGAAAAGTGACCGAATGTTTGGACTTTAAGCGAGTTTGGGTTTGTTTAGAATTTATCTTAGTGAATGTACGATTTTTGGGTCCCTAATTTGTATTCCTATTTGAATAGGAATTTTACATTTGATAAAGGGAATCAAGGAAGGCAAGAGGATCAAGATGAGAGGTATCTTTGAAGCATGTATCCAAGCAAGGATTTCAGGTGGGTTTCATGTTTATAATTTAGTAATGAGCCACTAAAGTTTTCTCCCAAATCAAGAACGATTTCAATTACTTCATAAATATCGTTTTGTTTCTATTGAATGATTTACAAAGTTTCTACATGTTTCAGCATATGAACTTTTCTGATGAATTTCAAAATAAAGATGAAAATGCATTGAACATTTTATGTCATGCCTGGGAAATATTCATGGCACTTTGTATATTCGGAAAAGAAAGAAAAGATAATGAAAAGTATGAAAGCTTTGATACAATGCTTGAGCATAAAGTGAATTGTTATGTGCTTTGTTTGGGTGAGAGAGTAACGGATGGAGTCAGGCGCACGTCGACGTATAGCCTTCTCCCGGCTGCCCGCTTGAGGTCACGAGATTCTTGAGAAATCGGACTCGTTTTGTTTACGGTATAAACTTTGATTTATCTGGATCGTTTTACGATACTCTCGAGCCGTTTGTTTGTGCATTGCATCTATGAATTGTCAAGTATGTGCATAAATTGAGCATTTATATTGATGATTGAATGAACATGTTGTGTTGATGTGATAACATTTTTTACTATGCAATTACACTTTTCAACTACGAGTTTGACTCAGAAGTTCGGATTTGACTGAGAATTTGGGAGCAAAGCGTTTTATGAACTTATTATGATTTTCGTATAACAAATGAACTTTTTCAACAGTTTTGCTTGTTCTTCGTTATAAACCTGTTACCCATGAGCTATAAGCTCACCCCCCTTCATTCCCATCCACAGATGATGAGAAGAAGACCGGGTGAAGGGAAGTGAAGGTTTTCGATTTATATGTGTGCTTATTGTATTATTCTAAGTTAAATTGGTATTAGAAATTTTGGAATCGGTATATTTTGTATATTCGGAAATTGTATTGTGGCTTGGTATGCCATGAGAATTTGTAAATTCTATTCTTTGATGTAAATGAATTATGTATGGCTGATAACCAGTGGAAGTACGCATTTGTGTAAACGGACCGGATTGAGTGAGAATTTGGTTTACTTGAGGGAGTTATGATTATGATATGATTTTTGGATTGTGAATTTTGGTTATGCATATGTATTTATATACCACAACGAGGTGTGTTATGGAAAAAGGAATGTAGAAGTGAAATGAGATTGTAAGCTTCACGATTTCTGTGGTGTACGCCAACGTTTTTGGTTCAATGGTCGAACTCCGAGTTCGGGGCTCATCATGTTTGGTAGCAGAGCAAGAAAAGATTTCAGCGAACCACGCTTCAGTACGATGGTATTTTTGGTACCGAGGATAGGTTGTGAAAATGGGGCCCAGCATTTGCGGTATCAAAGCAGGTTAGTAAGTGTTATGGTTTTGGCTTGAGTTGGATTCCGGAAACGAGGTCTAACAATATAACCTTGCTGATAAGATATAATCAAAAGATTCCAACTCCTTGCACCTATAACTCCTCTTAATCGAGCTCATCCATAACTTCCAACTTTATTTTCTTATAATCCATTCAACAATCTTTGTTGCATCAAAAAATTCTTCACTCTCTATTACGACAATTTGAAGTTCTTAATTCCATTAAACTGTCTTATTTCAAACTTTACAACCAAAGTCATTGTCGCATCAACGATGCTCTGATGTCACTTATTGAGAAATAAGGTGCATGCAATGAGAATATATTTATATGGAAGAAAAAAAACAAGCAAGAACCAATAAGAATATTTTTGTTGAGTTTTGACCAATTAGGTTTGCCTATATCCTTAGGAGCCTAGGGTGACCTTTTTCTCTATTGATTAAACAAAACTCTCCTTGATGAGGATTATAGATCTCCTTTATATAGACTTGGTGTAATGTCCCCCACTATTATAAAGTACGAACTGGAACACCCTGAGGACATTTCAGTATATAACCTATGATAGTGGTGCGCTACGTCCAATCATAACATTCATTTAACATGGCATCATTGTTCTTTATTTTCTTATAAGACATCATAATGAAAAACACCATATTTTAAAACCCATATTTCTCCTTTCATTTCATAAAACCAAATATTTACATTGATAGTTTTCAATATCGTCCAAATATGAGTATCATCATATCCTAAACAAAATACACTACATGAAAGAGGAAATACACAAAAAGATTATCTAATCTTCCAATCTTAGCTGACCGACCTTTGAGTCATTTCTTCTTTTTCCCCAAAAATACAAGACTATATTTCTTGAAGCGTCTCTCAATAGCTAATGTCCTCTCTCAGTCCTGAAAAATCAATGTTACAATTTTGGTGACTTTTACAAACTCAATGAGGTAACCATCATTGATGGTTTACTCGATTCATACATCAAATCAATACACATAACATATGATCCACATCCTTGCATTTTTGCATAAAACATCACATATCACTTTCCGAATAATAATATCAATCATTTCATTCATACAAAAATACATATATCAATTATAAATGCAATGCGCATAAGACTCACTTTTATTTATTATTGTCGTTATGACCGAGTGTCATTTTACTAGCATATATCCCTTAGTGGATACTGAACAGTATCAAATAATGTTCCATATCCCTTAGTGGATATTGGGTACATTCACAACTGAGCCAGAGGCTCTTATCACAGTCTGAGCTTTAAGCTCTTTATACTGGTGACTCCAGTCATACTACCTTTATCTTTCATGCATTCATGTAATAGATGCTTCACATTCTCATATTCTCAGTCAATCTCATGATTTCACATTCACATTCAAATCACATTTATCAATGGACCTTAGGTCTGGCATTCAACAAAAATCGTTTAGAAACATTTATTTCTTTTCATTCACATACAAGTAGTACTTCAATATCACATTCATTCATCAGAAGCCTCAGACCTTCATTGTCTGAAATCAACATAATCAAATCACATTCATTCGATAATTTAAATATAATTTAAAACAAACAATTAATTGAGTGAGACCGTGTAGGTTACTCACAGATTGCTCCCGAAGCTATTGTCTCGAAATTCCGGCAACGTCTAGATGTTGACGTTCCAAATGCTCCTCTATAATATACAATACGTACACATATCACAATTTTGCACAATTTCATAAATATCCCTTGATGCACATTTATGTATATGAAATATGGACAAGGCATGTTCATGACAATCCTAGGTATTTTCCATTGTTCTCATCACAAAATTAATCCAATATCAAAACTCACTTAAGTATCATTTGTACGTAGGGTTTATGACTAAAATAAACATTTTGAATCTAATTTCATAAATCAATGAATCATTTCATATTTTTTCAAAAATTGACTTTTGGGTCTACTATTCATGATAATTTAGATGATAAAAATGAAGTAATTTGACAATACTTTCTTCTAGAAAATTGTTCTCGTATTTCTTAAGTTTCTAATGACACCAATATCATTCAATTAGATTCAGTACTCCAAAAGTTATACTCCAAATAATCCAAACTGTTCTTAAACTAAAATAGTATTCTATGCCCAAATTCAAGTCAAGTTTTGGAATTCTAGAGATAGAATAAAATTTGATTTCTTTAGAAAAATTGTAGTCCTATGTCTCTAGTTTAATCTAAATTAATAATCATTCCATTTGGATAACTACAGAATAAGATATTGTCAAAATACCGAAGTATGTTTAAGTTATGCAGGAAAGTTGGCCGTGGCGAACTTTTCCCAAGTGGAAATCCTGCAAGTTGGCTGCAACAAACCTTCACAGAAGCACAATCAGTAAATAAGTTACTGCTACATTTTCTAGAGTTTACAACATCCAACATCTTACACCTAACACATCTTGTACAAAGATCATCCTTTCTACTTCATCTATTCTTCATTCTCAACTCCATTTCAACTCAATATCATTTATAAACAATTCATGATATATATATTTGATCATTAACCAAAACAGAGCATATTCATTTACCCATTCATCATTGATTTTTCTGCACTCATTCTAACCTTTTTATGAAGATCATTCTACCTCAAAACATATATATAACAATATATGAATTATTACTCATCATACATATACAAAAATAGGACATTAATAGAAACTTTTCATTACTCATGTTCATCATACATAAAACACCACAATCAAGTCACCAATCTTAATTTACCCATACCCATGCTATTTAAAGCATAACTTACTGGGTTTAGCTCCAAAATCTCACTCATCACTAGCTTCACACACAACCAATGATCATCTTCTTGAAGGTTGGAAGGTTTGGGTTTTTTTTAATGGAAATGAAGAAGGTGACATGGTGGGAGTAGCAAGTGAAAGATGAGGGAACTAGGATCAATTTTGGTGGAGGTTGCCAACAAAAATGAAATGAAGAAGTTGAAAAGGCTTGAAGACAATGGAGAAGTCACATAGAAGAGAAGAAAGCAAGAGTGAAACAATTAAACTTGGTCTTTCAAGTAAGAGCATCGTGACTTTAAAGGCATGGTTTGGCAAGTGACACTTGTCACTTGCCACATGTCTAATTATTATAGCTTTAAACTAGGTTCTTTCTTTTAATTAGTCAAATCAAATCAAATTTCTACTCTAATTGTCTCCCAATTTTAATTGACACTTATCAATAAATCCCAAAGTCCTTTATCAAAATTTCCATTTCCATTTGACAATTAATTCTACAGCCATTTATCATTCATCTTAGCACTTAGCATTTTTCCTAGTCCAAAAATCACCTAAATTTTCAGAAAATTTCCTAAAATTTACCAAAAATTTGAAATCACTAAATACACTCTCCAAATCAGTTTTCAACATATAAAAATCACAATTCTCAATGTAATCACATTTATAAACAATTATACCCGAAAATTGTCAATAAATACATGTACAATTATTTTCATATGTAATAATTCAATATTCACTTGTATGTGCATATCATACAATGCATGAGCATGAAATAAATTTTCTAATTTCTCAATAATCTCTCATATATATACTATTCTGGCCTCAACGTGGGTAATGGATTGTTACAATTCTCCCCTCCTTAAGAAAAATTTCATCCTTGAATTTCTTACCTGATTGCTCGAATAGGTGGGGATATTGTTTCCTCATGTACTGCTCTATTTTCCAAGTTGCTTCCTCAGTTAAGTGATTCCTCCATAGGACTTTCACCAATAAAATGACTCGGTTCCTCAATTACTTGATCTGAGATCCCATTATTTTGATCGGCTCCTCAACATAACTTAGGTATTAGCAACCTCAATCTCTTGATTCAGTATTACATGTGTCAAGTCTGATCGATATCTTCAGAGCATACTCACATGAAATACATTATATAATTGAGACATTTCATTCGGTAAAGCTAACTTATATGCCAAAGGTCCTATCCTTTCAATGATCTCATAAGGACTAATGTACTTAGGGCTCAACTTGCCATTTTTACCAATTCTCAATACTCCCCTCCATGGTGACACACTAAGAAACACTTTGCCCCTACACTGTACTCCATATCACGTCGATGTTGATCCTCATAACTCTTCTGTCTATCTTGAGCTGCTTTAATTCAGCTTCGGATCAATTTCACCTTATCCACCGTGTCTTGTATCAATTCCAGGCCTTCATTTATTCTCAATCTCTTTTCATCCCAATAAAGTGGCAACCGACATTTTCTGCCATACAGTGCCTCATATGGTGCCATTTCGATACTATTGTCATGGTGGTTATTATAAGCAAGTTCTGTGAGTGCTATATATTGATCCAAGCTCCTTGAAGCTCCAATACACAAGCTCTGAGCATATCCTCAACAGTCTTCATTATCCTCTGACTTTGTCCATCTATTTGAGGATAAAATGCAGCATTAAAGTTCAATTTAGTACCCATAGCAGACTGCAAGCTCTTCCAGAATCTCGAAGTAAATCTAAGATCCCTGTCTGATACTATAGAAACTGGAACTCCATACAGCCTAGCCACTTCATTCACATATCTCCGGGCTAATTGATGTAATGAGTTTTTATTTCTCAACGATAAGAAATGGGCTGACTTAGTCAATCGGTCTACTACAACCTATATAGCATCGTTCTACCTCGGACTCTTAGGCAATCCTATAATGAAGTCCATGGTAATTCATTCCCATTTTATCTCTGGAATAGGCAACGAATGTAGCTTTCCTACTGGAACTTGATGCTCAACCTTAACTTGCTGGCATGTCATACACCTATAAACATACTCCACCACTTGCTTCTTCATTCTGGGCCATCAAAAATGTTGCTTCAATGTGTTATACATCTTGGTAGTACCAGGATGTATAGCATAGGTAGTCATATGAGCTTCCTCTAGAATTTCTTTTCTTAGATCATCCACATTAGGCACACACAGCCTCCATCTCAACCACAATGTCTCATCCCTCAACTCAAACTCAGAATTTGAACTCATCTTCACTTTCTTTATGAGCTTCACCATATTAGGATCTTTCCTTTGGACTTTTCTAATTTTATCTTGCAACATCGGTCTCAACTTTAGTGTAGCAATTAATGCCTCATCTTGCTTCATATTCAATTCGGCATTCAGAGCTCTTAAATGAATCAAGTTTGGTATCCTCGATAACTGAATCTGAGCTACACTAGTATAAGATTTTTGCTCAAAGCATCAGCCACCATATTAGCTTTCCCCGACTGGTTCTCAATCGTACAATCACAATCCTTCAATAACTTAATACATCTTCTTTGTCTCATGTTCATCTCCTCTGACTCAACAAATACTTCAAACTCTTATGATCTAAATAAATTTGGAATGTCTCTTTATAGAGATAGTGTCTTCATATCTTTAGAGTAAAGAAAACTGTAGCAAGCTCTAAATCATGTACTAGATAGTTAATCTCATGAGACCTTAATTGTCTCGATGCATAGGTGATTACCTTGCCATACTGCATCAATACACATCCCAATCCTTGATGTAAAGCATCACTATATATCATACATCCTCCGGTCCCTGATGGAATAGTCAACATCAGTACCGTAGTCAACCAATGCTTCAATTCCTCAAAGCTCTTCTGACATTCATCATTCCATCTAAATACTAGATTTTCCTTAGAAGTTTGTCAGAGGGGCTGAGATCAAAGAAAATGCCTTGACAAACCTTCGGTAATATCCAACCAATCCTAGGAAGCTTCAGATTTCAGACCCATTCCTTGGAGCTTCCCATTTCATCACTACCTCTACCTTCCTTGGGTGCACTCATATGCCTTCACCAGTCACTATATGCCCTAGAAACACTACTTGATCTAGCCAAAATTTACACTTATTGAAATTGGCATACAATTATTTCTCCCTCATTATCTGCAGTACTACCTTCAAATGTCTTGCATGTTCTTTTATATTCTTTGAATAGACCAAAATATCATTGATAAACACTATCATAACGTGGTCCAAGTAGGGCTGAAACACCTTATTCATCAAGGTCATAAATGCTACCAGAGCATTGTTTAACCCAAATAACATTACTAAAAACTCAAAGTGCCTATACCTGCTCCTAAATGCACTTTTTGGTACATCAGCCTCTACTATCTTCAACTGATAGTATCCTGATCTTAAATCTAGCTTAGTGAATACCTGAGCTCCCTACAACTGATCAAGCAAATCATTAATTTTAGGTAACGGGTACTTGTTCTTCACTGTCACCTGATTTAGTTGCCTGTAATCGATGCATAAGCTCAAAATCTCATCTTTCTTCTTTACAAACAAAATTGGAGCTCCTCAAGGCCAAACATTGGATCTAATAAAACCCTTTCTAGAAACTCCTGCTGAGCCTTAACTCCTTTAATTCCTTAGGTGCCATCCTATATGGAGGAATGGATATAAGAGCTACTCCCGGAACTAAATCAATTGTAAACTCTGTCTTCTGATCTAGAGGTAAACCAAATAACTCGGTCGAAAATACATCCAAGAATTTCCTAACTACGAGAATGTCCTGCATATTCTTCTCAGCTCGAGTATCGATGACGTGGGCTAGATAGCCCTCACAACCACCTTGCATCATCCTCAATACACTCATAAATGATATCAACCTGGCTAGCACTGCTTGACTAATTCCTCTTAAAACTGCTTTAGACTGACTACGAGACTCTAGTACTACCTTCTTAGTATAGCAGTTTATGATAACTCTATGAGCAGTGAGCCAATCCATGCCTAGGATAATATCTATCTCTCTCAGTTGTAGTATAATCAAGTCCGCCTCCAATTCTGCTTGATCAATCTGAATTAAGCATCTTTTGCAGACCTCTCCTATAACTGTCATACTACCTATTAGTGTACTCACCTCTAATCTATAGTATAATAACTCTCTATGACAATGCAGCATAGATGCCAGATGCAGTGCAATAGATGAATGCATAGATCCTGAATCTAGCAATGCAAATGTTTTAAGATCATAAATAAGTAGTGCACCTACAACGACATCATAAATAAGTAGTGTAAGACTATGTTTCTCGTAGCGTCTCTTAGTAGTTAATGTCCTCTCTCGGTCTTGAAAAATCAACGTTGCAATTTTGGTGAGTTTTGCGAACTTAATGAGGTAACCATCATCGATGACTCACTTAATTCAAACATCACATCAATACACATAACATATGATCCACATCCTTGCATTTTTTCATAAAGCATCACATATCACTTTCCGAACAATAATACCAATCATTTCATTCATACAAAAATACACATATCAATTATAAATGTAATACACGTGAGACTAACTTTCATTTATTATTGTCATTGTGACCGAGTGCCTTTTTACTAGCCCACATCCCTTAGTAGATACCAAACTATATCAAATAATGTCCTATATCCCTTAGTGGATATCGGGTACATTCTCAACTGAGCCAAAGGGTCTTATCACAGTATGGGCTTTAAGCTCTTTATACTGGCAACTCTGGTCACACTGCCTTTATCTTTTATGCATTCATATAATGGATGCTTCGCATTCTCATATTCTCTGTTAACCTCATGATTTCACATTCACATTCAAATCACATTTATCTTTAGACCCTAAGTTCGGCATTCAACAAAAATCATAGAGAAACATTTATTTCTTTTCATTCACATACAAATAGTACTTCAATATCATAGTCAGTCATTAAAAGCCTCGGACCTTCATTGTCCCGAATCAACATAATCAAATCACATTCATTTGATAATTCAAACATAATATAAAACAAACAATTAATCGAGTGAGGCCATCTACGTTACTCACAGATTGCTCCCGAAGCTATTGCCTCGAAGTTCTAGCAATGTATGGATATTGACATTCCAAATGCTCCTTTATAATATCCAACATATATCACAATTTTGCATAATTTCATAAATATTCCTTGATGCACATTTATGTATCTGAAATATACACAATGCATGTTCATGACAATCCTGAGTATTTTTTAATTATTCTCGTCACAAAATCAATCCAATATCAAAACTCACTTAAGTATCATTAGTACGTAGGGTTTATACCTTAAATAAACATTTTGAATCTAATTTCATAACCAGGGAATCATTTCAGATTTTTCCAAAAACTAACTTTTAGGTCTACTGTTCTTGATCATTTAGACGATGTAAATGAAGTAATTTGGCAATACTTCTTAAGTTTCTAATGAAACTAAGATCATTCTATTAAGTTTAGTACTCCAAATTTTATACTCCAAATAATTTGGATTGTTCTTAAACTGAAACAATATTCTATGCTCAACTTCAAGTCAGATTCTGGAATTCTAGAGACATAATTAAAATTCAATTTCTTCATAAAAAATTATAGCCCTATGTTTGTAGTTTAATCTATATCAAGAATCATTTCATTTAGATAACTACAAAACAAGATATTGTCAAAATACCGAACCATGTGTAAGCTGCGTAGGAAAGTTGGCCGTGGCGAAGCCAGGAGTTGGTGGCAAAGGAAACCTTGCAAGTTGACCATGGCAAAATAAGGAGTTACCCTAGTGAGCTTTCACAGAAGCACAATCAGTGAACAAGTTACTGCTACATTTTCTAGATTTTACAATATCCAACATCTTACACCTAATACATCTTGTACAAAGATCACCCTTTATACTTCATTTACTCTACATTCTCAACTCCATTTCAACTTAATATCATTCACAAACAATTCATGATATATATTTGATCATTAACGAAAAACAGAGCACATAAATTTATCCATTTATCATTGATTTTTCTGCACTCATTCTAACCCCTTTATGAAGATCATTCTACCTCAAAACATATCTATAACAATATGTGAATTTTTACTCATCATACATATACAAAAACAAGAAAATTACATAAAATTTTCATCACTCATGTTCATCATACATAAAACACTATAATCAAGTCACCAATCTTAATTTACTCATCATTCTAGTTTCATTTAACCATACCTATATTATTTAAAGCATAACTCACTTGGTTTAGCTCCAAGATCTTCAAAATCTCACTCAACCCTAGCTTCACAAACAACCCACGATCATCATCTTGAAGGTTGGAACGTTTGGGTTTTCTTATGGAAATGCAGAATTTGACATGGTGGAAGTAGCAAGTGAAAGATGAGGGAGCTAGGTTCAATTTTGGTGGAGGATGTCAACAAAATGAAATGAAGAAGTTGAAGAAGCTTGAAGACAATGGAGAAGTCGCGTAAAATAGAAGAAAGCAAAAGTAAAACAAATAAACTTAGTCTTTCAAGTAAGAGCATCGTGAGTTTAAAGGCATGGTTAAACTAGGTTCTTTCATTTAAATAGTCCAATCAAATCCAATTTCTACTCCAATTGTCTCCCAATTTTAATTGACACTTGTCAATAAATCCCAAAGTCTTTTATCAAAATTTCCATTTCCATTTAATAGTTAATTCTACTGTCATTTATTGTTCATCTTGCCACTTGACATTTTTCCTAGTCCAAAAATTACCCAAATTTTTAGAAATTTTCCTAAAATTTACCAAAAATTTTAAATCACTAAATACACTCTCTAAATTAGTTTTCAGCACATAAAAACCACAATTCTCAATATAGTCACATTTATAAACAATTATACTAGGAGATTGTCAATGAATGTATATACAATTATTTTCATGTGCAAAAATTCAATATTCACTTATATGTATATATCATATAATGCTAAAGGATGAAATGCATTTTCTAATCTCTCATAAATATATTGTTCTAGCCTCAACGTGGTTAATGGGTTGTTACACTAGGTTTATCTACTTATATTTAATTGTAAACTCTAGTTGTTATCATTCAACATAATCATCATCAAAACCCAGTTGAAGTCCAGTTGGGGCACAGGCTGGTAGAGTTCAATATAACTTGTTCCTTAATCAAACCCAACCTAACTTAAACATAACTTTAATAAGTCATAAAACTCTTCTAGAGTTTGTATTCCACCAAAAAAGCATTTTTGGATAAGGTAATATATTGTAGCTTGTAGCCCAAAATGTGGATCTCATTGTCTAATGTCATAACATTATATAGGCTCTGGCATACCTTTGTAATTTGATTGTGGATCCTTCTGCTTCTCTGCACACTTGGATATAATATATGATATTTTTGTGTCCCAAATTATGTCTTCTATAAAAAGACCTCAATGTCTTCTATAAAATGACCTATACCACTTTAACATGCATGTGTCTTCTGTAAAACTAAACACACCCTATGTTATACATATGTCCTAGGTTGCATTCACCTAAAGACTTTTAGAAAACCACTCACATTCTTTTTGTAATACATCAATATTACATCTGTGTATATGAGCATATGGAATAATCGGTTTATCCATGTCAAACAATACATACAGTTTTAATAAATTATATATTTAATATATTAATATTTTAGAATTGTTCTTGACACTAATAAATGGATGACTAATTGATTTTTACTTTTTCTTTTAATAATTTATTTTAATTAAAAGTATAATAATTTATTTATCAAAATTCTATATGTATGCCAATATGAATATGCTTAACTTATATGTCACTCCACATCGCAAGGTTAATGACATAGGTTAAGATAGATATTCTTTATACTATATTTATAAAAATTTAAATTTTGGCATTTAATTGATATTTTAAGTACTTCTATCTAGTAATTAAAAAGAGTAAAGTAATATATTTAAATTATGATTTATCCATAAATAAAAGGAGTGACAAGTTTAATGACAAATTAATTCAAGAAATCCTTGTCCAAGGTGAATATTTTGTAAATCGTTTATAAATGTCATTAATTGAATCGATAGCTAATGGCAGAGAACTAATATGATTAGACTCAAAATAGAGTAGACATTAATTTCCTACTCTATATCAAATCGAAACATTCTATGATGAAAGGATTGAATTATACTGAAAAATTATGCATGGAAAGATTAGTCAAAACTCTTTTCACATTCCTAACTATTTAGGTGGTCATGATGTGTTGCTAAATGTCAATCTTGATATATGATTATAAATTGTTTAATTGGAGAATTAAATATAAATTAAAAGGATTTTTAATTTATCTAATTTTAATTATGAATTAAAATTATATTTTATAATCATTGTCAACATATTTGAGAACCTAATGAGTCTCACATAGAAAATGGGTTGAAGAGAGCAAAGTTAATTTAATCAAGTTGGACTTGATTGTAAAATTTGAAAACTTTATGATTAAATATGAGATATTTAATAAATAACGATCAATATGAGATATTGAATCTTATATGGGTATAATTGGTATTTAATTAGAATTATTTGTAATTCTAATTAAAGTTTAATTGAAATTAGAATTTAATTTCAATTAAATTACTAAAAATTTCAAAGCTTATTATAAACAGGTTTAAGCTCTATGGGGCTAACACTTCTTGCTTAATTCTCTCTATAAGAGTTACAGAGTTCTGTCAACCTATTTTGTGATATCGTTAGAGATTGGACACTTGTGCGGCTACAGTGGTTGAGACGGATTAATTTTGGGAACATTTTGAGGAATACGACAAGGCAAAGATTAAGCTTCAGAATAAGGTATGAATTAAATTTTCGCTTTATTATAATTTGTGTTGATCATTTTATAGAATTAAATATATCTTAGTTTTTAAAAAATCAAAAGTCATAAAAAAAGTTTCGTGATTATTTTGCTGTGATCGGGAACGAATCTCAATCTAATTTCCTAACAGTGATATCAGAGCCTATTTTATTTCTATAATTTGATTAAAATGTTTGATTGTTATTGGGTATAATTTTGGAATTGAATCGCAAAGGTTTACAACTAAAATCTGAAAGGTGTTTCAGATTAATACCGAATAAACCCTAAAAACCATGAAGACCAGAATTGTTCTGGAATTCTAGAATTCTGGAATAAAAGGCTTGTGATTGTTTTAGTGAGCCTTGGAGTTCTAGAAATACAAATGGAATATGCGTTTTTTATGGAAAATTCGTGGGTTTTGTTTGAGTCTTGGAGAAGGCTCGATGGGTGTGCTTTGTGGCTATTGCGATTGGAGTTTTTGTTTTTCCATTCTGGAAGTTGCAAATGTGGATTTTAATTTTGAATGGAGAGCTTGAGCTGGAATGGTTGATTTCTGGGTTTCATTTTTTATGCTTGCAATTTCCAATTTGGGAACCACAAAATCTTTATGCGATAGCTAGATTTTGGTTCATGGGCAACGATATGAAAAACCCTAAAACTATGAATACCCAAATTGTCTTGGTGTTTTCCTCTAATTGTTCGTTCTTGCAATTACTCAATAAAAGTTTTTAATGAGGAAAACGTAGAATAAGCATTAGATTGTGGTCCTGTGTTTTGGTTGTTGGACAATTAGAGAAAACGCAAAGGTTAGGTGCTAGAAAAAAGTTGTGTTTGGCTAGAGAAGCTCTCGGCAACAAGCAAAGGCAACGGTAGAGACGTGAATAGTGAAGATGGTCCACCATCTTTATTTGTGACATCGATGAACAGTAGATAGGAATAAGAATCATAGAAGGCAATTGTAGATACATTAGACGTTTATGGAGAACCGTCTTCCAGAAATACATCCACAGAGATGTGACTGGCACGTGCAGTGCAAACTCCAAACACTTCCCACCTTTTTTTTATTTTTATTTTTAATGCTTTTACAACCTTTATATACTTAAATTAATTTAAGTATGACTAAATTAGTTTATATTTCTAATAAAATTGAAAAAGCGTTGTTTTAATTTTGAAAATCGTTTTCAAAGGGTTAATTTTATTAAGAATGCTTTGATATTTAGTTTAACTTTTCAAGGGTTGGATTATTATATTATATTAATTTATCCATTCAATTTCAAAATTAAGATAATTATTTTCTTAATTTGGTTAAGATTAATAATTATCTTGATTTCTAATTAATTTTAGAAAAGTAATTTCAAAAATAAGATTAATTAGTTTCAATTAGATTGAAATTAATTAATTAAACACCTTAAAATTAAGAAAAGTGTTTTCTTAAGTAATTAAGAAAGTTGTTTCTTAATTAAATTTATTTATTTCAATTTGATTGAGATAAATTAAATTTATAGTTTTATTTGTTTAGAAATTATTATTTAATTTATTTAGAAATTCTTTCTTTATTTATGTATAATAAGTTTCTTGATTTTTAGATAAAGTATTTTCTTGATTAAATTTTGAAAAGTGTTTTCATTTATTAATTAAAAAATGTGTTTTCTTTAATATTTTAAAATGGTTTTCTAACTTATTAACGAAAAATTTTCTAATTAGTCAAGAAATAACTTATTAATGGTGGAGAAATAATATGATTAGACTCAAAATTGAGTAGACATTAATTTCATAGTCTATCTTTAATCGGAACATTATATGATGAAAGGATTGAATTATACAGAAAAATTATGCATGGAAAGGTTAGTCAAAATCACTATTACATTCCTAAGTATTTGGGCGGTCGTGATGCGCTGCTAGATGTCAATCTTGATCTATGATTATAAATTGTTTAATTTTAATTATGAATTAAAATTAGATTTTATAATCGTTGTCAACATATTTGGAAACTTAATAGGTCTCACATATAGAATGGGTTGAAGAGAGTAAAATTAATTTAATCAAGTTGGACTTAATTGTAAAGTTAGAGAAACTTTATAATTAAATATGAGATATTTAATAAATAAGGATCAATATGAGATATTGAATCTTATATTGGACATAATTGGCATTTAATTAGAATTATTTGTAATTCTAATTAAAGTTTAATTGACATTAGAATTTAATTTCAATTAAATTACTAAAACATTCAAAGTTTATTATAAACAGGTTTAAGCTTTATGAAGTTAGCACTTCTTGCTTAACCCTCTCTGTAAAAGTTACAGAATTCCCTCAACCTGTTATATGGATACCATTAGAGGTCGGACACTTGTGCTGCTACGGTGGTTGAGACGGATCAGTTTTGAGAACAATTCGAGAGATACGACAAGAAAAAGATTAAGCTTCGGAATAAAGTACAAATTAAATTTTCACTTTATTATAATTTGTGTTGATCATTTTATAGAATTAAATAGATCTTAGTTTTAGAAAATCAAAAGTCACAAAAAAGTTCTGTGATTATTCTGCTAAGGTCGAGATTAGATCTCAATCCGATTTTTCAACACCGACAACTTTTGTATTAAATGTTATTAGTATCTCTCACCCTAATCAGGGCCGACCTAGGCAGGGGCAGGCGAGGCACCTGTCCAAGGCCCACTCTCATTAGGGGGCATCTTTAATACATTTTAGCAGCATTTATTATTTAGAAGGGTAGTAAATCTTTGGTTAAAAAAAGAAGAAGTTAATGTTAATTAATAAATAACTTCCTTTATTAGTTATATTATCGAGAAAGTTATCATTAACTCTTAATCTTAGAAGCTAAATAGCTTTCTTTTTAGCTATGCAACTTTAACTTATTATATTTATAAATACCTTTGAAGCATTTGAGTGTATTTATTACACGCTAATTTTTTTATTTTCACCAACATACGAATCTAAGATATTTCAGCTCAAAAATTGGTGGTAAAAAATTTTAATGAGTTATATCTTACGAGTTCGAGTAATAATTTAAAGATAAAATTTCTATTTTTATTTATTTTAACTTATTAAATATTTTAACATATTATAATTCATTTGTAATTTTTCATTAACGTGGACATTATATTAGCATTTTTATAATAAATGATTTCATTCATTATAAAAATCTATAATTCTATTAAACATGTTATGATAATTAAATAACAATAAAATTACTTGATAATTAAATAAGACCGTAAATAGTTGGATACGTTTGATTGGTTTTTTATAAATAGGTTAGTAACATTAGATTACTACATTTACCATTATGTTAATTCCTATAAAAGAAAATTTTTATTAAAAATCACTAATGTTAATTAAATTCAAAAGTTACTAAAAATATTTGATTTAATAATTTAGACCTTTATCTAGTTGCTTGACAAAATAATATTTGCAAGATATTATTAGTTGATGTTATGATCATTTAATATTTTGTTAAATATGTAGACTTATAAATTGGGTCACTTATGTATGAATATTAAATTTTAATAATAAAAATATTGTAGCACCCCACTCTCGCAAGACCCGAACTTGACATCGATGGATGATATCCGAATTCGTGCCCTGCGAGGGTGGCGTGCTAGAACACTCAAACAGTCAAAAGTCAATACAAAGTCTTTTTTTTTAAAAACAATGCTCACTTTTGTGGAAAATCAATAATCAATTTGAGCCCGTTTCAATCATAAACTTTTTCAATCAACATAATACAATCAATAAGATTTCAATAGCCAATTGAGGCCCATTACAAAAACAAAACACTTTGATCATAATGTCTTTAATTTACAACATAAATATATTTGTATACACATTGTGCAAAATTTTCTCAATACATTATTCGATACAAAAATTTCATAATAAACACAATGCAATACCAAAATAAAGAAATGCAATGCAGACGCCAACTGATCCCAACCTCTATCCTTCACTTGAATGCTATAGGTATACTCTTGTTTACTTAACGGGGTATTCTTCTGATCCTAAAAAATAATTACAAATTTTGGGTGAGTTTTGCGAACTCAATGAGTAACCATCACCGATGGCTCACCCAGTCACATAACACATAATTCACAACATTTCACATTTTGCACTCCACATTCAATACAATTTAATTACTCATATAATGCATATGCAGTGCACATGAGACTTACTTTCTATTTGTTATTTTGTTGTGATCGAGTGCCTAAACTGTCCCATGTAGGACTCATTGATAACTGTCCCATATAGGGCTCATTAATAACTGTCCCATATATGACTCATTAAACGTTGAGCCTGAGGCTCTGAATCACTTTTGAGCTTGGAGCTCATTTTCACTCTTTGAGCTTTAAACTCTAATCGTTGGCTACTCCGATCACAACTGCCATTATATTTCATACATTCATGCAATGGAATGCATCACTCACATTTGCATATCCCATCCAATCACTTTCTCATATCATCAGACCTTAGTCTAGCATTCAACATTAGAGTTGAGAATTCACACTTTCATTCATATGCAAATGCACATTCAGAAAACACTTAGCAAACACTTCAATACACTTAGTTCATCCAATTCACATTCACAAAATCATTCAATAGTCAAATAATACAGGAATTCAAATAACAATCAATGAAGTGGGATCATCTCGGTCTACTCACAATACACTCCAAAAATAGAATTTGCTTCCAAATTATGGATACGCCTATATGCAGATGTTTAACCTTGATTCTTCACCAAATGAAGAGATCTTTAGCTCAAATGGAAGCTCTTTTCTTCCTCTTCCTTTTTCTCTTCTTGGACAGCTTCAAAATCTTCTTGAAGACTAAGAAGAATTAAACCCTAACCCACTCTCTTTTTTTCTCTCAAACCACCAAACCCTCTTTCTCTTTCTCTCTCATTTTCGTTGTTCTCTTCTGCTTATCCTCTCAGTCACGTTTTTCTTCTTCATTTATAAGCAAGACAACACTTTTTCTTCCAATTATGTCCTTAATGATTGAGAATTATTCCATTTGCCCTTCCAATTATGCCTTATATCTTTTATACTTAAGTGTCTAGCCAACATTACCCTTGAACACTCTAACATAACACTTTCTTCCAGAAGATGTCCCCCATTGTCTTAAGTTTCTAATGACATCAAAATAATTCAATTCGGTTCAGTGATTCGAAAGATATACTTCAAACATTTTTTTGGATTATTCTTGTCCAAATCAGTATACTATACACAACTTCTATCCGAAATTTAAACATCTTAGAAACTGAATTAGATTCTAATTTCTTCATACCATTTGTAGTTCCATGTCTCTAGTTCACTACAAATTAGGAATCATCTCATTTGGAGCTCTACCGATCCAAAAATCATCAAAATACTGAAGTATGTTCAGTGGAATAACCCTAGCTCATAAAATTTTAAGAGCGCACTCATTGTACCCGTTCCACGTTTCTCACTCAATCTTTCTCAATTCATTTCAGATGGCTATGATTTTTAGGTGAAGATGTAGGGTAATGTCTTACGAGTCCCATGGTTCAAGAATCAATTCATTTGGGTGTCTAGAGAAGAAGTTATGGCCAGACGAAAAAAAAGATAGAAGAAGCAAAACTCAAAAAAAGCAAAACACAGAAGAAGTAAAATACAGAAGAAGACACGTTAGCAAAACACAGAAGAAGAAAAACTCATAAAGAACAAAACATAGAAGGAACAAAACACAAAAGGAGCGAAACATAGAAGGAACAAAACTCATAAGAAGCGAAACTCAGAAGGAAGAAAACTCAGAAGAAGCGAAACTCAGAAGGAACAAAACACAAAAGGAAGAAAACTCAAAAGGAACGAAACACAGAAGGAACAAAACTCAGAAGAAGCGAAACAAAGAAGGAAAAAAACTCAGAAGAAGCGAAACTCAAAAGGAACAAAACACAGAAGGAAGAAAACACAGAAGGAAGAAAACTCAGAAGAAGCGAAACTCAGAAGGAACAAAACACAGAAGGAAGAAAACTCAAAAGGAGCAAAGCATAGAAGGAACAAAACACAGAAGAAGTTTATGAATAGTAACACAAAAGAAGTTTATGAATAGTAACACAAAAGAAGTTCATGAATAGTAACACAAAAGAAATTCATGAACAGTAACACAAAAGATGTTCATGAACAGTAACACAAAGAAGTTTTAGGCATGACTTTCAACTCCAATGTCCAAAATTTTCATACTATATACCGTTGGATAGATAACAGAAAGATCTACAACTCTCAAGAGGCAACTTTGCCAAAATCTATCTAAATCAATCCCAAATTTTCCCTTAGAGTCTGAAGATGAATTTTACATTCATCCACTAATGTACTACACGTAGTTCTCACTTCATGACAAATTTTGAGACTCTTAGAGATAGAATTGAAATTCGATATTTTCATAAGAAATGTAGTCATATGTTTCTAATTTAATCAAAACAAAGAATCTTCTTATTTGGATAACTAGAGAAAAAGTTATGGCTAATAGACCGAAGCACACTCAGTGAACATTTTCCAGATTAACCACCACTTTTGTTTCCAAATCTTTCATTATCACAACTCATACCAAGATCACTCTTTCAACTCCCTCTACTTCTCATTTTCAATAAAATCAAATTTAAAAACAATCATACCTGAAAGTTGTCAATGAATGCATGTACATTTAGTTTTGTATGTGCAAAGATTCAAATTCACATACATGTATGCTGACATGCTGCTGGGCATGAAATGCAAATTTTTTTCCTAACTTTTACATTGCTATTCTCTCCATTTGAAATCTGGATTTTAACCCTTAATATGGGGACGAGATGTTACAAATATCCTTTTAAAATTTACATATTTGTATATTGTCAATTTATTGGGGCTTTTTTTACTTCGCCTAAGGCCTATAAAACATTAGGAACCCTAATAATCTATTATTAACACTTCCATTGACTACATTCCAAAATTGATGGATATATCCCACTTAAATTAAATCTATTTGATTCATGAGGAAAAATTTGTAGGTAATAATAGTGTGCCTTTCCAGCGCCTACTCGATATGCACTTAACTTTTTCCTGATAACTTGCAACCAACTTCGCTCTTTTTCCTTCCCAATAAAATAACATTATTCCCTTCTTGAAATTGAACACATCATCATTCAAAGTAATTAATTATTGAACTCCTAATACTAAATCATTTCCCTTATCTTAATAACCAATGCCTCATATTCTTATATTTTAAATTACACCTAAATTTCAACCCTTCTACTATAATCATCACAGGCTCTACATTTTCCAATATTCATGGTCTACATGGCAATTTTATGCTAATTACTAGGTGTTATGTCTTCTTCTTCTCCGTCTTCTTCCTCCTCTTCTTATACAACATACATATGAAACTACTTCTTCTTGTACTTATGTTTAGGTGTAAATTTCTCATCACACCATAAGCTTAATCATTTGACCACCTCTGATCAATCTCTTTGCTGCTTATTGCTTTTTTTTACCTTAACTTCATTATTAGATGTTATGGGTTTGGATAATAACCCTGGATGACTTTTCACTGCTGAATTCATTCCTTACATCGGAGACTGATAACTTTTCCGTTGTCTTTTATAAGTTGCTGGCTAGTGTTGAAACACCAATTTTTGTTTCTTAGGCACTTTATAAGCTTATTGGATCTGCCTAGATTAAATAGTTTAACACAATAATCTATCTGTAATTTCAACCCCTTCATTAACAAACTTACCAAAAAAGTCTCAAGCATCACTAACTTATGTGACAAAAATATCAAACTTGACACAAATAAGTCTCAAGCATCACTAACTTATGTGACAAAAATCTGTGTTTTGAGTGCTATGAGATATTCACCAACTAATTGGCTCCATCATTAACCTCTTTCTTAGGTATAATTGATTCAAAGACAAAGCTTCTCCATCTAAATGCATAGCTGCAATTCCTACCTTCAATTCTGCAGGTATTCTATCCAAAAAAAATCCAGCTTCATAATCCTTCTCCATCAAAGATTGAAAACACAATCTTGTTGAATTTAATGGGGTATGGTGTACCCATCATTCCTTTGAAATTCATTACAATGCATCTCTGTTACCCTCCTATCTTCTTCCATAGGTAAGTGGTTCGTGTTCCTCTACGTATATAGCTACATTATCAACTCCTCCAATTCTTTAATTGTTTTCCCTTTCGCTATTACTTCTCAATCTTCCTTCAATCAATCTTCCTTCAAGAATCGTTGATCTAATACCACTTCTTTGTGATGCAAAAGGGTTTGAGTAAATATTGTAATTAGGGTTTAATATTAATGGTTATTTTGCAGAAAATATCAAGAGCAGGGAAAGAGACAAGTATAGAGGATTATTTATTATGTTCGTTAAACCCTTCACCACCTCTCGCTCCAGTATGAGCTGTATCGTAAATCTTCTTTTTAAACTTACCCATCGCTTATCTCTTTGTACCAACCCTTCCAAAATTCACTCCTTCAGTTGCCCAGTAATTTCCTCCATCAGTTTCATTTCATGTCCTGTAGCTCTATTCATTATTGATGCTCAGGAAAGAGATCTAGCATCAATTAATACAACTATATAATCGGATAGAGCTAACAACTCCAATGGTGGAGTTTGGATGAAGTTGAAGATTCCAAAGGAAAGAACATAACATAAGCGAGAGAAGAAAAATCAAGATTGTAACTTTTCTAACTAAAATAGGGAAATCATAGCAGCTAACTTGGATACTATAGCTATCTAACTGACCCAATTAGTCTTCATGAACACCATGAAGTATTACTAATGTGAATGTTTGTCTATTATTTCATTACAAAGCAGGCGCATTCTTTTCATTAATAACACTCAAATAAAGAAATTTCCCACTTCAGAACAGAAACCTGTGTACTAATATAGAGAATGGATGGATATGTTGAACTCCAACATCAGTAACTTTACATTTCTTTCTCAATGCACAATGGCTCATCGCCAAAAATAAATAGAGGAAAGGAAAAATATGTGAAGTTCGAAAAGAAAAACTTCAGAAGCAGCAAATCTGAAAAACTATCAACTTAGCTTTCTCTTCAGATTCTAAGCTTGCCCTCCGTTCCCTTTTGCTTTCTAAGCTCACCAAATAGTGAAAACTGCCTACCTTTGTGGCGTAATCGAGCAGGGTGTCCTTTAGCCTGTTTAACTCAAAAAATTAGAAACGATGACCACGCAATTGGTAGAAAAGACGGGGAACAGTTTACCTTTGCCGTTTCAGGTTTCTTGGTATTCCAGCAGAACAGTGCACCGCAACCTCCACTTGCCGTACTTGATTCATAACCCCTAAAGACAAAGCAAACATGAGTCTAGTCTAGCACTTGTGTGACACTGCATACATGCAACAAAGAGGAATTTTCATCCCTATCTTATGTTTTTCCATACAAACAGGAAACATGTCCCTTCTACATGATTATCAAACTCTGTCCAGTTAGATCAGGATAATGTTGAAATTCTTACATTTCACAATTACAGTTGAAATAAGACGGAACACAGGTCATGGTCTGAGAAAGGAAATTCTTACAGCACCCAAAAAAGGGGAACTCGTTATCTTTCTCCTTTCTAAAGATAACTTTTGTCAAGTACCTCCTTTAATCCTGCTACCCAACTGATAGCATGTAATGCCACTGGATATACACCTATCATAGACCAATTTCATTTGGATTTATTTGATAGGGATGTATAGGTGCAATCCACCTTTTAACTACAGCAGAGTCTTCCCCCTTTCAGTCCATCAATGGAGCTATTCCAAGGTCTTAAACATATTTGATAGCAATTCTTAGGATACAATATATGGAACCATCTATACAGTTCTTTGCTGTCAACGATCTCATTACCAATATAAAATTGCAATGATGAGTAAGCAATAAGAAGGGGGAAAGAATGAAGCTCAATGCTCCTTGTAGAGAACTGCTAATGCATTTTGGCCACCGCCAAGTTAGCATCCGGCTGAAGAAAGTACCTAAATGCCCTCTTTAAGAAGCCATGTTTGGATCATCTTACCAACTCTGGAAATTGATGTTGAAAGTAAGCTTATTAAAGTTCAATATTCAACTAGTATCAAATTCACGAAGTCTTAAGAGTGCCTAAACTCTATGAAAGACAAAAAGAGGCTAATCCATGACGCAAAAGTAACCTACTGACATAACCAAATTGTAGAAAATCCAACCTCAGTAATTAAAAAGATGTGGTATCATAAGCTTTGACAAAATGAAATCATATTGATGGACTTACAGGCTTTCTTTATTTGCAGGGCCTGGGAAGCTGCTGTCATGCAACAAACTTGGGGATATTGGACAACAATTGGCACCTTTTTTAGACTGATCCTTTTGGACAGCTTTCTGATCTTGCATCTTTAAGAGTTTGATATCATGATTTAACTCGTCTCCCCAATGCTGTGAGGACAGGTCCCTTGGACTTACAGATGCCACCTGATTCTGATACATCTCCTCTTGCGGCAGCACCTGATTCTTCTCAGGTTTCAAACGGCTCAAGGATCGTGGGGTGCCTTTTTCTGCAGCCTGCAACCAGGCAGTTTCTAATCTCTGCTCATGGATAATCGATTCTATTCTTTGCATTGGTATTTCCTGCCTCACTTCTTTGAGACTGCTATTTTCACCATTGGCTTCACAGGGCAACTCAAGTGGAGAAGATTTATAGGTTTGGTCCAGCAACATTAACGACTTGGAGTAATCTCCTCCATTCAGATTACCTTCCAAATTATTGAAGCTTCCTCTGGATAAGTTCAACTCCTGTTGTGAGGCCAAATCAGAATGGCCATCGGCAGCCCCATAGTACTTGGTACTTCTTTGGGACTTAATTGCCAAAGTTTTATCTGTTGTCCACTTCTGACTATCCTGTAACTTGAGTCTATTTGAATCATTCATGGCACCATAAATATCTGACATATGGAGAATTCTAACCTCCACATTTTGCCTAAGAACCATTTCAACTGAATTTGTGATACTGCTCAAAAACCTTTCTGCCCTGGCTTTGATATTTTCATCTTCAAATCCAACATAGACAACCAGCATACCTGCATGTTGAACAATAATATCATGTGTTATAGCAAAAGAAGAGGGATGACAGCAAAATTCCTGATGCATCGTACTCCACACATGTTCACACAAATACAAACAGAAAGGGGAACGTGGGGCCTCAGAGTAATAAAGACATTTTGGACTTGACCATTGAATACTAGAAAGTTGAATAAGCCATTATCGTGAATCATCAAATTACCGTACTTCTCCACATGTTTGTCTTGTCTTCTTTCTTAATGGATTATAAAATAAGTCTGATGCTAGCCAACAATCGAGTAACTAAACAATTTAAGTATAGATTTTGGATGGATAGGATAATTAAATAAACGCTTATCATCTGAACAAATGGACAAATCAATTTATTAGCTACCGGTATTCCTTCCACTTTCAGAGGAGCTTTTTCACGAACTTAGTGGTTATATAGTTGGATTTAAAAAATAGTACCAGAAAATGATAAATATTCATTGTCGCTGCAACAGCATAAAAAATGAATTCAACCATTAGTTTTGAGTGATTCAGTGATGGCACTACTTTTCTTTTTTTGACACAATCAGGGGCCTAGCCCTACTCATTTACATAATTATTATTGGCAAACTGCTATCCAAGATATCAAAGTGCAGATTTGTCACATGGGATGGCCACCCAATAACAAAGTAATCACACAAAAAACTTGGGCATACAACCAGGAACTTGTAGCATATTGATCACAAAAACGTTCACATTATTAAACCAATTGTCTATGGTTTCAGTAGCATGCTAGATAATGGCAACCAAATAGTCACTACAGCACGTCATTGATAATCACCAGCAAGCATCATATAAGTAGTCCATGATTGATCAGCTATAGATCCCATTGACTTGAGTGAAAAGACGGAACAGAGCAGTAAAATTTAACAAATCATGGTTTGGTTACTAGAAGTTAATTGGGAAACAAAGGATTGTCTGGACATACCTTCAACTTCAGATATGGACAAAAGCTTTCCATGAGCATGTAGCAATTGCCTCAGTGTCTTTGAGTGGCACCTATCAATACACTTACTCCAGATATCATCCAACTCTAAGTTTCTAGAGCCAAATCCATCACTTGTGATCATTTCATCTTCCCATGAAGCAGACGAGGTATGACTACGCATTGGTTTTTTATGAGGGGGTTTGCCATTAAATATATGTTCCTCTTCATGGCTAGATTTTCCATTTAATATTTTGTACAAGGAAGCAGGGTAACCTGATATATGGGACAAGTTATGGGCATCTGACTTCTGTTTGTAAAGGGCAGCATCTCTTGAAGCACTTGAAGGATCATCATCAGTTGTTCTTGAGCTCTGTCTCCTACTGCTGCTTGACTGAGTGATTTCTGGTGAAGGTACTGAACCAAGCTGTAAAAGAGTTGCAGTGAACCATGTTGAACGGTCACTTGAAACTCTTAACTGTTTCTCAGCATCTGAGAGAAGCTTCAAAGCATGCTTTAGTTTCTCCAGTTCTACTTCGTTTACTATAGATTAAAGGAAAACACAACATTAGCAGAAGAAGCAGTAATGATGAAGAAAAATAGATATTTGAAATGTCTAAATATGATCAAGATTCCTTTTTCTATACAGTGCATATATCAGAATTAAATTCATACCTATATTTTGTAAATAATATCTTTTTGATAATTAGAAATTTCAATGTCTCAATATAGGAGCTCACAAGTTAACCCCAAAAGATAGATGCAACAAAACACTGCAATACTGTCATTAATCATACTCAACTCATCTTTACTAAGATGTCACTTCTATACAAGCTCTCTTCTTGAAAGGCGGGGCTATTCCCCTTTGAAGTTATGTATGGGATCAGAGCCATTTGTATTAAATCAGTCACTGAAGAGTAGAGTGGCGTATGTCTCCAACTCATTCTGACAAATGAAAGTCAATAACAGCTATAATCTGCGGTAGTATTCAAAATCAAAATATTTATAATTCTGTTAAAACTCACATAATATTGGTTGTTTATCTCAACAGTGCCTGGCAGATAATAGATAGAACAGCACTAACTATAGTGGTCCAAGTAGACTTAGAGCACCCAATGCATATACTTAAAGTACGGTTATCTAGTTCTATTGTTAACAACAGGTGGAGCAACAGAGATAAACTACAAGTTCAAATGACAACTTATGCCCTAGTTATCCTAGTACAGAGGTTTAAAATATTGAAATGACATCATTTTCATCCTTTTTGCTACTAGCATAGACTGCAGGGTTTTCATACAAAAGAGTGAAGTTGACATAACCAAGGGATATATAGAATAGCAAATTCAAATGAGCAGAACCCAAATTACAAGAGGAGACATCTTTAATCCATGAAACCAGTTATAGCTTGATGCTCCACTTAATACAACACCTGAAATAACAGGAGTTAAGGTGATAAGCCTCTGATGTGTAAGACTGAGCTTCCAATCATATCATCTGCCATCAATAGGAGGTGCTTAAAGGGAGTAGTAACCATAACAAAATCAATATAAGTTCTTTATTGCCAGAATTGCTGCTCCAGAAGGGTTTCATTTGGCAGTTCAGCTCTATGCTTAGACATTCTTTTGCTTGCCTAACTGACTTTGACAGTTAAACGGATCTTTCAATTGTTTTAGCTGGCTATAATGTTGAGTACATACTGAAATAGGGGGAAAAAGTAATAGGAATAGAAGGGCTCTATTAAATAACTGATGGATAATGCATATTTGCAGAAATTCGGGTTAAAGTGAATCTTTTGATTTCAACTCAGATGACAAACATAATTCAACGAAGTTATCAGCATGAGTATTAAAATACTATTTGTCAATGGACAAGCTTCAGGATCAGGGTCTGCATAAATGTTTCCAACTATGTATGAATGCGGGTGTTGCTACTCACAACTTCTTCTGCCAAAGATTGCATTGCCATATTTTGCATCAACAGCATTATAAGTTCCAGCAATAACATCCATGATAAGACTGGCCAATTGAGACATCAGAATCATTGGATCAACACCCGAGTCCATCAAATCTCTGGCTCTTTTTACTGTTTCTGCAGTGTCTGAAGACATTGCTAACTCCAAGAGTTCCAGCAGCTTCTCGTCAGATACAATTCCCACCTGAAAGAAGAGAAATTGCAAATGTAAGTTCAAATTATTCTAGGGTATGCCAAAAACAAAGGTTATTCGGAAGTTTACACTGACAAAAAAAGTTGGAAAATTAAGACCTAACAAGAGAATTCCTGTTACTCAGTTCAAGCGCAAAAAGCATCGCTCAGGAAGCATTCTAGCAAAGTACTCACAAGTTCATTTACAAGAGATGTAGTTATTCTCTTCCCTAGTAAACTCAGCTGGTCTAACATGGTTTCTGCATCTCGAAGTGACCCATCTGCATTTAGAGCAATCAAATCCAGAGCATCTAGTTCAACATCCAGATTCTCTTCTGCAGAAATTTTTCTCAACCTCATCACTATATCTGCATCTTTAATTTTGTTGAAAAGGTACTTCTGACATCTTGATTGAACAGTACGAGGCACATTGTCAGGATCAGTTGTTATGAAAATAAAGACCACTCGCTTTGGTGGCTCTTCAAGAAATTTGAGAAATGTCAGCCACATCTTAGATGGTAACAAGTGGCATTCATCAATGAGAAAAACCTTGTAGTGCGAGGAGACTGATGGAGGCTCCTTTGAAATCTTTTCCAAAATATACCTGACTTTATCAATTCCCTTCTTATTGGTACCATCAACTTCCAATAGATCTCGGGTCTTGCCAGAAATGAAATCAGCACACTCAGTGCAGTATCCACATGGTTTTGTTTCTTCAGTAGACATACAATTCAAGGCAGAAGCAAAAATCCTGGCCGTTGAAGTTTTACCCGTCCCCCGGGGACCTTGGAATAGATAAACAGGGGCAATCCTTCCCTTACCAATAGCATTAGTAAGTGATTGAACAACAATACTCTGGCCAATGAGTTCATCAAAAAGGACTGGTTTATACTTTTGGCTCAAACTTCGAATATTTTCTGTTATGCTTTCGTCTTCTATATCTCCCTTTAAAGCAACAATCTCTAACCCTTCTTGACTCCTACAATTTGACCACCTCTTCCCATCCAGTCTACTCAATGCTTCTAGATCAAGCTCTCCATAGTTTGTAGAGAGCTCATCATCACTATTTCCAGTCCCAATGGATGACCCTGCTCCTCGACCGTCACCATTATATGTAAGCAGCGGCAATATGCCTTGAGCACTTCTTGCGACAATCCTTTGCCTATTAGAAGCAGACGATGAATGACGGCATCTGTTATACATTGACCGACTTCCACACAACATGCCACTTCCTTTCCTTCTTAAGGTATCAGAAAGAGAAGGGGAATAACAACTTCGACATGCGCCTCTGCGTCTTGGTGTCCTCCTTGACCAATAGCAAGGAATTCCACATCCCTGACGACCAGGTAGCTCCACATGGTCATCAACCTCATCATCCCCATCATTGAGTGACGTTGTGGTGGCATCCCAAGATTCAACAGTGCTGGGATTCCGGGGTCGGTATCTATTATATGAACTAGTCGACAATGCAGGGGTACTTTGGGAGCAAGAAGTGTCCCCTTTTCGACTACTTTTTAACAGTTTACGGGATGAATGGGACCAATTCTTATGTTTGAGTTTTAGCAGATGTGGAGATGCCACAGAAATCTTTCTTAAATCCTCAGAATTACTGTAGTCTTCAGTATCATCAGACTGATCTACGGAATACTCTCTTCCTACACCCAAACCACCAATCCCCATTGAAGAAGGATGACCCTTAAGCAATCTTCTTAAATTCAACTCTTTTTGTTGATATCTAGAAATAACATCCAAATGGTTAGTAGTTCTCTTACTCTTTCTCCTGATCCCCATGGCTCTTTTCATAGAAGGGGAAACAAGAAGCGTATCTCTGCACCCAAAAATGGTGGATACAGAGCGAGAATCGCCCAGGTAAGTGTTGTCACTCCTGGAGTCCCCAGCATTTCTAGCATCACTCAAACTATCACCAACGCTCTCTTGCACGGAACCAGACTCGTGGTAGTAGTCTTCATTGCCATCATTTTTGGGCAATGCAGATTTATCGCTGGAAGATTTGTGAGTCTTCCAATTGTAAAGGAACACCCTTTGGTCACTTCCATTGTTGTAGTTAGTATTCGTATTAGTCTGATTGAAATGGGAATCCAAATGCAAATGATTTCCATCATGGTGGTGATAATTGTTTGGCAGTGGAGGAGGTATAGATCTAGAGGAAGAGAGAGGAGACTTCCAAGAAGAAGTAGTACCAGGATCACGCAGCACTTTGGCAGCCTTCCTGATTTGAGTGAGCTCCTTCTTCTTCAAGTGTAACCTGCTTGCTTCAGATACTCTCATTTCCAAGGACATAGTACTAACCTCCACGATTTGTGGACATCAACCAAAAAAACAAAAAGATAGAAACTTGACCGCGCCTAGCTGGTTATAGAACAGCTAAATATATGTATAGCCGTAGGTCGAGAGAAGAACATCATACAATTGTTTTTCTTTTGTTTTCAGAAATCCAAAGAGAGGAGGAAACCCCAGTTGGAGGGCATTGGCATTTTGCAGTTAATCACAGAGACAATGAAGGACTGATTGTAAGGAAGAAGAGATCTAACAGAGGGAAGAGGAGGTGGGGAGTGGGGAGTGTGAAGTGCAATAAAAATATAGATTATAGAAGAGTTGATGATGAATGAGAAAGGAAGTGATTCATGATAAGACATGTGATTAGGGTTTTCAGTTGGCGCCCCAAAATGGAAGCCTTGAAAGTTGAAATTTTGGTTGGAAATGGACCAGAAGAGGGGGAGAGGGAAGAGTAAGTAATATGTAATGATAATAATAAGACATTTGTTGTTATTCCATTCAATCCAATAATATGTAGTATTTATTACTTTTACAGACTCAGCAGCCATCACTTCTCCTAAATTTAGAGGAAAGAATATTATTATTATTTACAGCTGTGGCCATTTGTAGAATTAATTATTTCTAATATCTCACAAATTACAGTATCTTTCTTTCTTTCTTTCACATACTTGGAAGAAATTATTCCCAGTAAAGTAACGCATCATCATCTGCTCGTAGATACGTGTACTCATTTACTCCATCTAAATGTTTGTCCTAATTCACTTTACATCTATCCAATCTTACGTCCAAATAAGGGGATTTATTATCAACTATTATCTTCATCGTCCTCGTTATCGTCAATTAGTCTGAAATTTTATAATAAAGCAGAGTCTGAAGAGGTCTGATAATACGTAACCTTACTTTTATATAATAGAGAGGCTATTTTCGATAAACCCACATACAAATAAGACAATAGAATAATGATGCAGGTAACACAAATAATTCAAAACACATAAAAATAAATAAAAATACAAGTAATGGAAAAAAGTACTAAATAGAAAAAATAATAAAAATACTCAAATCGCAAGATAGAGCTAACATAAATACAAATAACACTAATAATACTAATCACAAATAATCGTAATAATAATAATAATAATAACAATAATAATAATAATAAGGGCAAAACTCAAAGGGGCTAATAATATGAAAAAACTAGTGCACAGTGATAAAAGTAAAGAAAAATGTGGGGGTCTAAAAAAATACGCAGAGACACCTAAATATTGGGACGAGAACTCCTTCCACAGCAGGAAGTATCAACTATATTTAGATTTATTTCTTCTATCGTTTACGAAATATTTTAAAAAGATCTTAATTATAAAAATATATTTTTAAGTTATTCATATTTAGACTAATTCTTGCTCAAATCAAATAAATCTTTTGTAAAAAATAAAGCTCTAATTTTAAATTTTAAAGAGTTACATACATAAAGAGAGTTCAAATTCACGGCCTCATTTAAATTTTAAAAAAAATCATTACCAACTGATCTGCGTCATAAGTTTAGATTTACCAATTTTACTAACTAATATTTCGCTTGAGCCAGCAGTGTCCTTGTCTTCTCTCAGTCTGAGGACAGAAAAGGGAATGATTGTTGGCGCCTCATCTATTGGATAACATCCAGTCAAGGGATTTGACTCTCTATTGCTAATGCACATCAAATGCACAATATGCGGAGCCATCATAATCACATGCCCTCGGCTTTTCTCTTCTATTTGATTAATATGTAGCCAACACGTTTTCAGATCAACCAAATTCCAGAGAAGCGTGTTTATATCATTAAAGCTGGGTCACCTATCACATCAACAATCATCACCATAGTTAAGGCCTCAAATACCGTTGAGCTTTTGCTTTTTATTGCCGTATGAATGTATATCTGTGGCCTAATGTTTAATTTTTTTTTAATAAATAAAATGCATACATAAAATCTTTTGTCTATATTTGTTTTGATAGTAGTGATGATGAGTGGTGACAAAGCAATTACAAGCTAGATCAGGGAAACTCAAAGTCTTGTTTTGTTTCACATGTACAGAGCTGAAAGGCATGTGACGGGAAACCTTCTATTTTCATTCTCAACTTGTACTCATCAAAACTAAACTATATACTGCCAAATCAAGCAATTGATTTCATGTTCTTCTACACGATGTTGATATTCCATTTTAATGGCTGATTCCGGTCAACTAAAAACGTGCTTCCCTGCCTTCTATAAGATCCGCTGATTTGGGCCTCCATTATGTAAGTTGTGTACAAATAAGTTTCTTTTTAATATATGACATTGGTTGTTCTTTGCTATGTAAAAGTAACGGACATAGTCTTAGATTAGATCAAATTAATAGAGGTTAACTTACTAATTTTTGTAAAAACTTGGGTAAATTGCATATTCTCTTATGATATGACTCCTAAGATAGGAATACAAGATATTAATATTCTTTATTCCTCGACTCATATAACTCTCTTCAAAAATTTTATAGGCTAAAAATACGGATTTACACTTTTTGTTTTCATAACAATGTAAATGAGCTTTAACTTTTGACGTTATTAACTAGTTTTCAATAGTAATACATGTTCCTCATTTAAATGTGCTAGGCTCATTGAGATCGTAATCAAGGGATTTAAGGATAATAAAATATATAGCTACAAATGCTATTGTTTTGGATGAAATGGGTAATTTCATATGTGAACGAATCAACCAATATGGTGAAAGATTAATTTCAATAAATAAAGCAAAGTCATTAAAAGGAGCCATATGACCAAAGTGAAAGTACCTAATATAATGCAAGATAACTTTAAGACAACTTAAGTCAACTGAACTAAGAACAAGATAAAATGAATTCATTCAACGTTAATAAATCATTGAAATATTTTTTACAACCTTATTTTCGTAATGAATTATAAGTTCAGTCAATATATAATTGTTTACATATAAGTTATAATGCATAAATTCTATTATCGCAAAAAATTATTTTGAACTTTAAAGAAAACCTCTTGATCTTGTTTGAAGCTAATTGATGGGATGACTAGTGAACCAATAGATAATAGAATGTTTATCATTGGCTAGTCGATAATTGGTTTCAAAATTTACTAAAAGGAATTTCTATTTGGAAAGGAGCAGGCTAGAAAACAACCTCATTGAAAGATGTATACTAGTTAAAAGCAGGCGTTGATTGGTCAATTTGCCCAAAAAAATAGTTATTATAATAATTAATTTGTGTTTATTATGTCTATTTAGGTTGGTTTAAAAATTAAAAAAAACAACAACCCCAGTGCATAAGACTTCTTGCTTTGCAAGTAAGGATGGCACTGAATTTTTAACCCGATTAATATCTAAACTACCCGACCCAAAAAAAATAGATATGGAGGCTAAAAATGAATTTTAAATGGATGTTGAAAAATGGATGTAGATATAGATTTGGATATGGGTCTAGTATAACCCATACCATGGATACCCATATCCTACTCATTTTTTATTAACTCTATTTTTCTTTTTTTAATATTTATGGTTAAATATAATAAAATATTAATATTTTATTAAAAGAAACAACTTTTAAATCTCCACTTAACTCCTCAGTACTCACCTTTTTCATCATATTTTATTTTCTTATAATAAAATATTAATATTTTTGTAACATCCCACCCCCTCCTGGAAGGCTAAAATAGTAAAATTGGCATAGGATGAGACTAATAGGGAATATTTAGTATTGTTCATGCATAATAGGATCGATACACAGTATCAATTGGAATTACGGTATATGCATTCATGACATTCCCGGTAATTGGGCCTAAAGTAATTTTATTGGAATTCATGAGATAATTGAGTTTGGAAAATTGTTTGGACTGCACTAAAAATGGTTTTACATTTTTAGGGATTTTTAGGAATTTTTTCTGGATTTTTTTGTCGGAGAAAATTCCCGGACCGGCAAAATCTCCGGTAACTGGCCTAAACATGTTTTGGGGTAGAAAAGGTGATTTTGTGATTGAAAAATTATTTAGAGTGCCTTTATTACTGTTTTATAATTTTATGGAATTTCATTAATTCTCGAGAAAAATAATTGGAAATTCTCGGACCGGATAAATCACCAATTGGCGAACCAATTCGATTCTCAGAGCAAAAATCGCTACCCACTGGTACTGTAATTTTGGGTATTTTATTTTGGGACTGAAAGTAGGGTCATTGGAGTGAAATGGAGTAAAATTTTGACCTGGATTAAACAAATATATTTTGACTTTTCTTTAAATATGTGGACTAATCATAATTTGCCAAGAAAAAGTTACATTTAATGCACCTCTCAATGTTCTCGGACATGTGTGCTTAAAGAAGGAAGGAAGAATTGTTTTAAGGCTTTTATCATTATAGCCATCCAAAACTTTAACTCTTCATTGAAAACCATCGAAAATTTGGCTCTTCTTTTCTCCATTTTCTCCATATCTTTAAGCTACCATCCTTTATTCCACCAAAGTTAGATGATGAGGAGAAGCATGCTTGGTCTTGGTGGGATTAGTTTGAAAGCATAGGAAAGAATTGAAGAGAAGAAGTGAGGATTGGAAGCTAATAGGTAAGTAAAGGAATTTAAGTTTCATATGATGTTTGATGATGTTTTACATGGAATTAAATGTCATGATAGTGAGGGGTGGTTAATATAAGAGTTTTAGGGCATGTATTAGGTTCATGTAGGCATTAAAGGGATGATTATATGATTTAAAGTAATGGGTATAAAGCTAAGTGATGACTGAATTGAAAGTAATGATATGGTTTGATTTTGAATTGATTATGGATAATTATTTGAGTATTTGAATTGAGGAATTTAATGCTGTAAATTTTCAGTATTAACCCTAGTATATGTATGACTGTATTTATATTTAATTTGTATTTATTTTGATGTCTAGTGATGTGAAAAGGAATTAGAAGTGGGTGAACTAAGGTTAACCTTAAATCTGGAAAGTTGGAATTTTAATTGATGTTACTGTTTTATTCATAACTTATTGTGTAGAAATGAAAATGAGGTAAGGTTAGTGGCCACTGAAACTTTGGGATGTTGGCTTTAATTTAGTGTGAAATAGGTGTTGTTGAATTTCAATGATAGAAGGGTGAAAGTTTGCATGGAAAGTTACTGTTCCATTGCCTGTGAACAGTAACCGCAACCATGATATCTGAGTTTTGTTGATTTTATGAATTAATTGAGATGGAATTAGGAGAATGGTCTTCATGGAAGTTGTATTATATTTGATTATATTTCCATTTCTACTGATCTTGCTATTTTGGAATTGTGTGTTGGGAGATATGAATTGATTACTAATGGCTGGTTTTGAGCATTTTGGATGAAACCTAGTTTAAGTGTGATTTTGTGAGTTTACTGATTTGAGGCAATTTTAACATTCTATGTGGACTGAATTGGTGTGAGTGAGCTTCTGAAAAGTTGTAGAGGAAGAGATTATCTTGAAATTGATATATGGTGTGTAATTTTAGAAGTCAGAATTGGGAGATATGATTTTCAAAACTGATCCTACATTAGGTTATGAATGGCTGATGATAACAGAAACTTCCATAACAGTTTTCAAATTGTTAGAGATCGAATTGGATGCTGAGTGCTTCATGAAAATTGAAGTTTGAGATGTTATCTTTCAGGGATATAAAGTTCTGAATTTATTGACTTGTATACTGGAAGTTATGCTTCTTGTAAGATTACTGCCCAAAGTGAAGGATTTCAGGGACAGTAACATTAGATGAATTAATTGACTTGGTTTTCAATAGAATTTGATTTTGGATTGTTCATGAAAGTTGTAGAGGACATTGTGAACTTGTTGACCATATTTTTGTGGTAATTTATTACTGAAGAACCAGTGAGATGTGAAATTGAAAATGTACTGCCCTGTGTTGATGAAAATTCAGTAGGCAGAAGGTTTGATGGATTATTTGAGACTCTTAAGGTTGGATTTGAATTATTTGGTCTTCTTGAGAATTGTAGAGCTTTTCATAAGCTTTCTAATGAGGTATAGTTTGTGTTTTTCTGGATTGTGTGCTAAGATTTATGGGTATTGGAAGTTGGAGTAAAAATCAGGAAAACAGGGGAAAAATTCAAGGAATGGAGCCTGGTCACTAGGGCGACGCCTCGCCCTAGTGACGAGGCGTTAAGGGCCCGCGTCGCTAGGGCGACGCCTCGCCCTAGCGACGAGGCCGGATCAAACGGCCCCGCTGGGGCGACGTCTCGCCCCAGCGAGGCTGTTCCTTTTTTTTATATATATTATTATTTATTTCTTTTTCTTGTTTGTTAATTGGTAATTTAGAGGTTTTAGTTTCTTTTGTCAATTACTTTTCCGTCCGATGTCCAATTGGCCAGATTCCAGAGGCATCGGATTCGTTGAATATTTAATTTCATATTATAAGAAAACGGGAATTTTAGGCGGAATTTGGCGTAGCCCCTATCGATTTGAACATGTAAACACATTTTATTTAATTGAGGACCTATAGAAGTCCGAATTGCGCACCGTCAGCGCCTATGGATTTCTAATTTTTGATAGAATTTTATTATGAGAAAATATTGAATTAGGACCGGGAATTCATGAACATGCATATCTCATCAACATGAGCACAAATTTCATATTTAGTGACTCGTACTTTTTCTGATTCATATAGAGGCCCAATTGGAGCGTCGATTGACCGACGTCACAGAGACTTCCCGGCATTAGCTCGGAAGCAATAGGTGAGTAACCTAGTTGGTTTCTCAAATTTCTGGTTGTTTACATGCTCAACGTGAATTACGTGCAAAAGTGAATTGAATGATCCTTTGTATGAATCTTGGCGTGTAATGTATGGGATTGTATTGTATGATTTACCGACATCTTGGTAGATCGGGCTTTATAGCCACCGTACTGAACACTGCTATACTGGGCTTTATAGCCATATCATTGATTCACTGATACACTGGGCTTTATAGCCAAACACGTACATTCTTGCATCTTGTCTCGCATACATAATTGCATGATCGGATAATGGGCGTGCCCAAGTTGCTATTATTCTTGATAAGAGCTTGAGCTCTCATATCGCATCTTGGCCGCCACGAGCCCGAGGGAGAAAATCTGACGCGTCCCCACCGAACAACGATCGAGCACTTGGGCACAATCTTGAATAACCGGAAAGAGTCTCATATGCATTGCATTCGCATAAATGACCGCTACGTGACATGTACCGCTTTTGTAATGGCATGAATTATCGTGAATGTTTTATTATTATGGATATGATTATTGATCGCTTATCGGTGTCGATGATTAATGTATTATCTTATCGCCATAGGCGTAATGCATGATTGAGTGAACCATCGATGATGGTTTTCACCGAGTTCATAAAACTCACCCAAAATTTGCATTTATTTTTCAGGTCTGAAGAATACCGGTTGACACGGAGTATATCTCTATGTAGGCGAGTAAAGGTTAGAGATCGAGATCGGTTAGGTATGCGCATTAGTGTTTTAGTAAATTGTATTCGCAATCAACGTATAACAAGGCATTGTATTTTCTTGAGCCATTGTGGTAGTAATATTTTCTTGCATTGGTGATTGTAATTATCTTGAATGACCGTAATAATCAAACTGGTTTATATTAAACACGGATTTTATTTACTTACTGTGTTTGCCGTGTGAACGTGGAGTTAATGGCTACAAAAAAAAAGTGTATACTGAATTTTAAATCGACTGATGTAGTACGCCACTCTCGTGGGACACGGACTCGGATATCACCAACGATATCGGGTTCGGGTCTTACGGGTGTGGGGTGTTACATTTAGGTGGTATCAGAGCCCAGTAGTACGTAATGTATCTGGGCACAGTTTGGAACATAGGTTGCATGCATTTGAGTCGCGTCGTTGCAGACCGTGGTAACTGATCCCTAGTCAGAGTCGCTCGATGATAAATCCTACGGGTGCATAAGTGTTAAGTGACTAAGTGAGAGAAGTGTGAGACTGGATTAGAGTGTAAATCCCTAAAAAGGGGATACTCAATTAGGAAAGGATAAAGGAAAAATGGATAAGAAGGTTGATGCTGTACTGGGTTAGAAACCCTCATATGTGATAACAGAATGACTGTGTTGGCCTAGACTGATTAAGAATTTCCGAATTAAATTGACAATGTTATGGTGACAAGAAAAAAAAATGAAGATGTTGAGAACTGGGAGAGATTCATTAGAGATATGGGAAGTTTATTGGTTATAGTAGATCTAAACGAAATTAAAAGCCCGGGATAGTTAGGTAATTACAGTTCTGACTGTATATGACATGAAAGGGGGAAATATTGGAATTGAGTAAAATGTAGATGGTCCAATCGGGCATATTTTGATTCACTGTATTCAAGTTGGAGATCAGTAAATATTATAAGCAGATGATGATAGCGAAATGGAAAGAAGCTCAATAGAGTGCTGTAATGGTTTATTGAGAACTGAACGAACTGAAAGAACCGAAAAAGTGATGCCCAGTGCCTATTAGAGTGAGGTAAAAGTGTACAGATAGACTGGAATGAATTCGGGAAATGGTTATCAACTAGACCGCATAAGTTTGAGACTGAAATTGTTAGGTGATTATTGTGCTTCGAGGTTGGGAATTCGTATGATAAAATCATAAGGGGAAAAAAAAAAGACAGACAGATGATTTCTACTGATGGTGTATCGGCAAATTCTGAAGTAGGTGTATATGGACATAAAAATGGTAAATGGATAGGCATATAGATAGAGATAAAATGGAGTGGTATCAACGATTTTGTCAGGTATTGGGCACTGTGAACACCCGATCATAGACTGTTTGAGGAAAATAGAAGATAAGTAGCAAAATAATAATAATAATAATAAGGATCATAAGCTGATAAGCCAAATTGATATGACCTTACACGGTCAAGTTGCACATAACGGATATGGGAATGAGTCATACAGTTTAATGATAAGGGGAGAATGAAATAAAGACCTTGAAATGAATGAAACCACAAGAGTGGTGTATGAAAAGAGTTATTGCATTTAAATCGATTTACTGTTAGGGATATCTATTGACAAGAATGTTGATTGTGACTAATGAAATGTATGTTATGTACATATGAAAACCATAGAGGAAATGAGCGGTAAATGTTTAGAGTGATGAAAGTGTGAAGTTCTTAAGAGGTTAAAGTAAGATAGAAGTGGACTGAGTGTACCTGTATGAGAGGAACTGAAAAAAATGATTCTGGTATAGATTACTGAACAAGTGGTAAAGAAAGTATTTAAATGACTGCCACAAGGAACCTTAGCGAAAGGAATGTTCGATCATTAAATGATGACATAAGAGTGTCGATTGAGATAGTAGGTATAGTGAAGAATGATTGAAACACAATTAGGAATAATCATTGGTTGATGAGATTTTGTGGACAAAATTAAAAGTGAAATTGGGTCATAGCTCATATCACTGAGATTATCGCATTGTATGTACAGAAATGTAAAGAATTCCATATTAGTGAGATTTTAATTTGAGGTGATTCTATTGCAATGTGAAGTGAATCGATCTCCGTTTATGATGCAAAACTGTTGAGGAATCTAGATTTGAAACGAAGAATAAAAGAGTCCCGAACTGAGAATTGTGAGAGACTAAAATAAAAAAATGGCAATTTTTGGAGGTTTAAATATGGATGATAAGGTATTAACATGTGTTGATATGAATTATATGAAAACAGTTGAGAAGAGAAAATGAAAAGAGTAAATGAATGTAGACAAGAGGTTCAAAAGGGAAACTGACAATGAGGTGATGTAGTGACACTTTCATAAAGAAATTGCAGATACACTGATTGTGGACTCAATGAAAAGGGTAAAAGATGTATGGTAAAGTTAATAAGACCCCAATAGGGAATTATGCATGGTAAACAAATGGTAGTAACTGTGATTAGAGATAGAATGTGTTTGGAAGTGTTGAACAGTGAAAAGTGAAAAGAACGATAGGACTAATTGAGGAATCTGATACTGATGATATACATACATTGGAAGAGTGGGCAGTGAGTATTGAACTGTGACAATATGTTGAACGAGTATGAAATAAATTGAATCGACTGTGATAAATGGTACCGTGTCATGCTCGTGATTGAAAGCCTTGGAGATGTAGATTTCTATAAGCATACATCGTGTTAATTTGAGGAAAGAGACAGGTATAAATACGATAATGCTGCAATGAAAAGATCAATTACAGATATTGGGGTTTTCAATGAATGTCAAGCATATCAGGGGAATTTGTGAAGTGTTTCTGGAAAATTGAAGTTGTAAAAAAAAAATAGTGATACAAAAGGTTAATAGTGCAGAAAGTAAAGGGGGGAAATCTTATGATGAGTTTGAATATACGAATGGAATTGGAAAACTATAGTGAACAAAAGTTGAAAAGTGAAATTGAGTAATTGTAGTCTTAGAATGAAGTGATTATTGGCTCAAGAGTTTATAGATTGAATGTCCAATAGGAAAAAGGTTTGATTATGGTCGTGTTATAGAATTCTGATTCACTGAAGAATATATACTGTTACACTGCACAGTGCCTACTGGGAGTCAAAGATCATGATGGATTTGAGACTATAATGAGTGAGACAAAGGAAAGTGACTTAGGAAAACTGCATGGTTAGCTAAAGTGGAATCGGATCGGACAAATGAGACAGAGTAAAATGTATATCCGAATAAAGTGTGTGAACACTATAGAATAGTAAATTGTCTTACGAGAATCGAATTTGAATATAAAGTGAATGGCATATAAAAAATGACTGCATTAGGTACATTGTTACTGATTATAGTGAAGTGGAATTAAATGTTACTGTATTGGTACCAAGGGAATGTAAATCGTCCCTGACGTGATTAAGGGAGGTACCAAAGACATGGAGATGTCCTCAATGGAATACGAATTGGACTATATGGCACTGTGGGAAAAAGGTATTAGAAGGATAAAATGTGATTAGCGAATAGATTTGAAAATACTGAACTGAGTAATATATCGGAACCAAAGGTAGTGACTACGCTAGAAATGGCAAGTGAGATAGCTAAGAAAATGAGATCGCCAACTGATAGTTTTGTCAAATCCGTTTACTGTACTAAGTGATAACGAGTTAGCCAAATCAGTAACTGAACCACAGACTGAGAGTGGTTATAGTGATCACTCGATAAGTGAATTATTAAGTGGAAAAGTGTATGAGATATGTAGAATCATATGATTACTGTCATAGTGAATCGTTGACTGAGAATTTCGAGGACGAAATTCTTATAAGGAGGGGAGAATTGTAACATCCCACCCCCTCCTGGAAGGGTAAAATAGTAAAATTGGCATAGGATGAGACTAATAGGGAATATTTAGTATTGTTCATGCATAATAGGATCGATACACAGTATCAATTGGAATTACGGTATATGCATTCATGACATTCCCGGTAATTGGGCCTAAAGTAATTTTATTGGAATTCATGGGATAATTGAGTTTGGAAAATTGTTTGGACTGCACCAAAAATGGTTTTACATTTTTAGGGATTTTTAGGAATTTTTCTGGATTTTTTTGTCGGAGAAAATTCCCGGACCGGCAAAATCGCCGGTAACTGGCCTAAACATGTTTTGGGGTAGAAAAGGTGATTTTTGTGATTGAAAAATTATTTGGAGTGCACTGTTACCTGTTTTATAATTTTATGGAATTTCATTAATTCTCAGAAAAATAATTCGGGGAAATTCTCGGACCGGATAAATCACCAATTGGCGAACCGGTCGATTCTCGGTAGCAAAAATCGCTACCCACTGGTACTGTAATTTTGGGTATTTTATTTTGGGACTGAAAGTAGGGTCATTGGAGTGAAATGGAGTAAAATTTTGGACTGGATTAAACAAATATATTTTGACTTTTCTTTAAATATGTGGACTAATCATAATTTGCCAAGAAAAAAGTTACATTTAATGCACCTCTCAATGTTCTCGGACATGTGTGCTTAAAGAAGGAAGGAAGAATTGTTTTAAGGCTTTTATCATTATAGCCATCCGAAACTTTAACTCTTCATTGAAAACCATCGAAAATTTGGCTCTTCTTTTCTCCATTTTCTCCATATCTTTAAGCTACCATCCTTTATTCCACCAAAGTTAGATGATGAGGAGAAGCATGCTTGGTCTTGGTGGGATTAGTTTGAAAGCATAGGAAAGAATTGAAGAGAAGAAGTGAGGATTGGAAGCTAATAGGTAAGTAAAGGAATTTAAGTTTCATATGATGTTTGATGATGTTTTACATGGAATTAAATGCCATGATAGTGAGGGGTGGTTAATATAAGAGTTTTAGGGCATGTATTAGGTTCATGTAGGCATTAAAGGGATGATTATATGATTTAAAGTAATGGGTATAAAGCTAAGTGATGACTGAATTGAAAGTAATGATATGGTTTGATTTTGAATTGATTATGGATAATTATTTGAGTATTTGAATTGAGGAATTTAATGCTGTAAATTTTTCAGTATTAACCCTAGTATATGTATGACTGTATTTATATTTAATTTGTATTTATTTTGATGTCTAGTGATGTGAAAAAGGAATTAGAAGTGGGTGAACTAAGGTTAACCTTAAATCTGGAAAGTTGGAATTTTAATTGATGTTACTGTTTTATTCATAACTTATTGTGTAGAAATGCAAATGAGGTAAGGTTAGTGGCCACTGAAACTTTGGGATGTTGGCTTTAATTTAGTGTGAAATAGGTGTTATTGAATTTCAATGATAGAAGGGTGAAAGTTTGCATGGAAAGTTACTGTTCTATTGCCTGTGAACAGTAACCGCAACCATGACATCTGAGTTTTGTTGATTTTTATGAATTAATTGAGATGGAATTAGGGAGAATGGTCTTCATGGAAGTTGTATTATATTTGATTATATTTCCATTTCTACTGATCTTGCTATTTTTGGAATTGTGTGTTGGGAGATATGAATTGATTACTAATGGCTGGTTTTGAGCATTTTGGATGAAACCTAGTTTAAGTGTGATTTTGTGAGTTTACTGATTTGAGGCAATTTTAACATTCTATGTGGACTGAATTGGTGTGAGTGAGCTTCTGAAAAGTTGTAGAGGAAGAGATTATCTTGAAATTGATATATGGTGTGTAATTTTTAGAAGTCAGAATTGGGAGATATGATTTTTCAAAAATTGATCCTACATTAGGTTATGAATGGCTGATGATAACAGAAACTTCCATAACAGTTTTCAAATTGTTAGAGATCGAATTGGATGCTGAGTGCTTCATGAAAATTGAAGTTTGAGATGTTATCTTTTCAGGGATATAAAGTTCTGAATTTATTGACTTGTATACTGGAAGTTATGCTTCTTGTAAGATTACTGCCCAAAGTGAAGGATTTCAGGGACAGTAACATTAGATGAATTAATTGACTTGGTTTTCAATAGAATTTGATTTTGGATTGTTCATGAAAGTTGTAGAGGACATTGTGAACTTGTTGACCATATTTTTGTGGTAATTTATTACTAAAGAATCAGTGAGATGTGAAATTGAAAATGTACTGCCCTGTGTTGATGAAAATTCAGTAGGCAGAAGGTTTGATGGATTATTTGAGACTCTTAAGGTTGGATTTGAATTATTTGGTCTTCTTGAGAATTGTAGAGCTTTTCATAAGCTTTCTAATGAGGTATAGTTTGTGTTTTTCTGGATTGTGTGCTAAGATTTATGGGTACTGGAAGTTGGAGTAAAAATCAGGAAAACAGGGGAAAAATTCAAGGAATGGAGCCTGGTCACTAGGGCGACGCCTCGCCCTAGTGACGAGGCGTTAAGGTCCCGCGTCGCTAGGCGCTTACGCCCCCTAGCGACGAGGCGGATCAAGCGGCCCGGCTGGGCGACGTCTCGCCCAATGAGGCTGTTCTTTTTTATATATATTATTATTTATTTCTTTTCTTGTTTGTTAATTGGTAATTTAGAGGTTTTAGTTTCTTTTGTCAATTACTTTTCCGTCCGATGTCCAATTGGCCGATTCCGAGGCATCGGATTCGTTGAATATTTAATTTCATATTATAAGAAAACGGAATTTTAGGCGGAATTTGACGTAGCCCTATCGATTTGAACATGTAAACACTGTTTTATTTAATTGAGGACCTATAGAAGTCCGAATCATGCACCGTCGGCGCCTATGGATTTCTAATTTTTGATAGAATTTTATTATGGGAAAATATTGAATTAGGACCGGGAATTCATGAACATGCATATCTCATCAACATGAGCACAAATTTCATATTTAGTGACTCGTACTCTTTCTGATTCATATAGAGGCCCAATTGGAGCGTCGATTGACCGACGTCACAGAGACTTCCCGGCATTAGCTCGGAAGCAATAGGTGAGTAACCTAGTTGGTTTCTCAAATTTCTGGTTGTTTACATGCTCAACGTGAATTACGTGCAAAAGTGAATTGAATGATCACTGTATGAATACTGGCATGTAATGTATGGGATTGTATTGTATGATTTTACTGATACTGGTAGACTGGGCTTTATAGCCACCGTACTGAACACTGCTATACTGGGCTTTATAGCCATGTCATTGATTCACTGATACACTGGGCTTTATAGCCAAACACTGTACATTTACTGCATACTGTACTGCATACATAATTGCATGATCAGATAATGGACGTGCCCCAAGTTGCTATTATTCTCGATAAGAGCTTGAGCTCTCATATTGTCTTCGACGCCACGAGCCCGAGGGAGAAATCTGACGCGTCCCCACCGAACACCGATCGAGCACTTGGGCACAATCTTGAATAAGCGAAAAGAGTCTCATATGCATTGCATTCGCATAAATGACCGCTACGTGACATGTCGCTTTTGTAATGGCATGAATTTCGTGAATGTTTTATCACATGGATATGATTATTGATCGCTTATCGATGTCGATGATTAATGTATTATTTATACGCCATAGGCGTAATGCATGATTTGAGTGAACCATCGATGATGGTTTCTCACTGAGTTCGCAAAACTCACCCAAAATTTGCATTTATTTTTCAGGTCCTGAAGAATACCCCGGTTGACACGGGAGTATATCTACTGTAGACAGTAAAGGTTAGAGATCGGGATCGGTTAAATCTGCATTAGTGTTTTAGTAAATTGTATTCGCAATCAACGTATAACAAGGCATTGTATTTTCTTGAGCCATTGTGGTAGTAATATTTTCTTGCATTGGTGATTGTAATTAATACTGAATGACTGTAATAACTGAAACTGGTTTATATTAAACACGGATTTTATTTACTTACTGTGTTTGCCGTGTGAACGTGGAGTTAATGGCTACAAAAAAAAAAGTGTATACTGAATTTTAAATCGACTGATGTAGTACGCCACTCTCGTGGGACACGGACTCGGATATCACCAACGATATCGGGTTCGGGTCTTACGGGTGTGGGGTGTTACAATTTTATTAAAAGAAACAACTTTTAAATCTCCACTTAACTCCTCAGTACTCACCTTTTTCATCATATTTTATTTTCTTATAGAATGATAATAATGCAAATGATATATAGATGGAGTTTTGAATGTTGTGGAGTTCACGTAAAAGCAATTTGAAACTTTGGATATTTCAGTTTTTGTTCTAGTTCTTAATTGTAAAAAATATATGTTGTCTTTGTACTAGACATTATGATTTTTATTATTCAAATTTTATGGTTTTTTAAGACATACAAATCAAAATCTTAACTTATTATTATTAAAGTAATTTTGATTTGAAGCGTTTGCAAAAATTTGCTCTTTATATTTTTTATTTAGAAGTTATATTTTTATGTGTTATACAACCCGATGGATATCCAAAAACCAGAACAACCCAATGGATTTGAATATGGATAGTAAATCGTAAAACCGATGGATATGGATATGAATATGGGTTGAATAATTAAAAATGGATATGGATATGGGTAGAGTAATACCCGAACTGAACCCTACCTATTGTCATCCCTATTTGCAAGGGTTAAGGGAGGGGCATCAATTATACATAGCCTTCTTTTTGCATTTTACAAAGAGGTTGTTTTCATGACTCAAACCTGTAATCTTTTAGCCACAAAGGAGTAACCTTACTAGTTGCTCCAAGGGTCACCCTCGTTGGTTTATAAATCAATATACCACAATTGAGTTTTAGGAAGAATCACTAACATATTAGAGAGACTTGATAAGAGCTTTGATAGGTAAGAGAGTATATTTAAATAGGTGGCACATTGTATAAACATAAGCCCTAGTTTATTAGTGTGAGAAAGAAACATGCCAATAAATCAATTACTAAGAATTGCTTAGATGCATTTTTTTTAGGGTTCCTCTTGACCTTGAATAAGGGTTATACAAAGTTTATCTTCACTCATGGCAAAGGAAGATGATTATAAGGTTCCTTATCACTTATGATTAAAAAAAAAGATGATATATGAAGGGTTCCTTTTCATCAATAAAGGAGAGAGAGATAATGGAATTTCAAAGTTGAGCTTAGGGAATGGACATAAGCAGGGAGATGTTTTGAAACACGTGAAGTGTTAGAAATTGATTTTTCAAAGTATTTCCAAAAGTTAATTTTTGTAGGAGTTTAACTAGACCAATCTAAGATTAAAAAAAGAAGAAATAAAATGGATAGTGTGACATCGATTAGACCATCAGCTTGTTGATGGCAAACTAGTGAACCATCTACTAGTGGAATGTTTATAATTAGCTAGTCAATATTTTGTTTTAAAAGTTATTAATAGGAATTTCTATCAGGCTCAGGGCATACTAGATGATACCTTAACCAAAAGATGTTCACTCATGGTAAGAATTACGTATATGCATTTTTGTAGGGGTTACCTCTTGATTTTGAATAAGAGTTGTAAAGAGTTTCTGTTAAATCATGGCAAAGGAAGATGGTTGTAAGGTTCCTTATCACCTATGATTAAAAAAAGAGGATGTTACATGGAGGGCTCCTTTTCACCAACAAAGGAAGAGAGATAATGGAATTTGAAAGTGGAGTTTAGGGAATGGACATAGGCAAAGAGGTGTTTTGAAAACACGAAGTGTTGGAAATTGATGCTTTAACGTGTTTCAAATTTTAATTTTTGTAAAAGTTCAATTAGCCAATCCAAGATTAAAAAAAGAAATAAAATGGATAATATGACATTAACTAGACATTCAGCTTGTTGATGGCATAATTAGTGATCCATCGGCTAATGGAATGCTTATAATTAGCTAGCTCATATTTAGATTTAAAAGTTATTAATGGGATTTTCTATCAGGCTAAAGGCAGACTAGATGACACCTTAACCAAAAGATGTTCTGTTGGGCCCCATTTCCGAAGCCCAACGATCGATTCGAAATCAAAGAGCATAAACATAAGCGGGTTTCCTAAGCTCTTTAACCCTCACGTAAAGCCCTCAATCTAACAACAAATCAAGCCACAAAGGCGAGCCCACAAAATGAGGATCACAAAACTACAATTGACTTCTTAAAAAAGGTAGCTCTTGGTCTCTAGTTTATATAGAACTAAGAATCACCTCATTCGGAGCTCCAAAAGCTCAAGATATGCGTAAAAATCCAAAGTAGGTTCATATCCCGATAAAGCTCTCCAACCCGACCACTCACTTCCAATAGATCAAACTTCTAGGATTCGAAACCAATGATCATGAAATTTTAAGGGAAGGTAGGAAAATGTGTTAGAAGTCTAACGCCTCAAGAATCCCCTCAATCGGAGGTCGGACGAAAGAGTTATGGCCAAACAAAACCGATATATTCATATCCTGAAAAAGCATGGACCGTTTGAAAATCACACGATCAGCCCGTGTAACCTTCGGGTGAACGGATGTTGCTGCGCCTAAAATCACACAGTCCGTGTGAAATTTACACGATCTGTGTGAATTGGAGTTACTGCGTCTAGATTTTACACAGTCTATGTGAAATTCACACGGGTGGTGCAACCTACGGGTAAATTATGACTTCTGCACCTGGATTTACACAGTATAACCTACGGGTAAATTGGGGTTACTACGCCAGATTTACACAGTCTGTGTGAAATTCACACGGGCAGACCGTGTAACTTTCTGTTATCTCCAATTTTTCACCCCAAGAGCCCTCCAAAGGTTCCTAAACCATCCTAACATCCCCTTACCTCATAATATTCTTCTCCAACACCACAAAAACCACTCCAAACCCATCCAACAACATCAATCATCATTGAAACTCAATTCCAAATCATTCATCACATACATTCATCCCAATATCAACAAGCTATCCTTCTAATACTAATATCAATTTCATATCTCATTCAAGGATAAACACATACATCAATCTCAAACTCCACCATCCTAGCATAACAACTTCATCATTTGCAAAACTCATCTAGCACCAATCAAAAGACAATTTCCAAGCAACATACACATCCAACACATTCAAAGTTTGCAAAAGTTACCAATCATGAAGGAAAAGAACTTTCAAGTTCTCCATTCATTTCCATATCAAAAGAAGAGTTCATATAATATTCTCATTCACAGCTTTAGTAACATATTGACAGTACATCATAAACCTTTACAAGAGTTACAAAATACAATTGATGATCCATGATCAATATGCTTGTAAAGCTATTAAAATATAGCTAAGATGCAAAATCTAAATCCTACTTGGATCTGTCCAAAGGCCTGCAAGGATTCACCGGTCTTCTCGATTTGCACCTGAGGAGAAAAATCGTGGGTTGAGCTATACAGCTCAGTAGTTAAACTATTTATAGTCAATGGCATTGAGCCACACAATCAACCAAATACATATACATACTAGCATGTTTAGGCATAAGTATATAACAATGAGAATCCAACATTCACAAAGCAATTGTCAACTCATAATTTCAAATCATCTTCACACACTAAATGTAATTCATTTCAAGGCAACTTAGAACATCAAATGCAATGCACATTTCAATGGCTAGAGGGTTCCGTGAACAAAACGACGAAACCGAAGTTTATGCCGTGAATCGAAACGAGTCCATTCTCGGATCTCGTGGGCCACAAGCGGGCAGTCGGGATAAGGCTTTGACGTCGACGTGCACGTGACTCGAAACGGTTCCTCTCAACCCAAACAAAGTACATAATCCAATTCAAACATTCATATAACAAAATGCCATGATTTCATTTAATGGCATACATTCTTATCCAAATGTCAAGCATACATTCATACATAACATGGCATAATCACATTTATATGGTTTAATCATCATGATATACATCCTATCAACATAACAAATATGCGAACAAATCACATACAATGCATATACAAGCATTTGGTCATTTTGCACAAAAACCATAAATAATTTACCCACCTTATAACTTGGAAATTCTAATCTCAATGTCTTCCTTCCTCTTGTTCTTGGATAGCCCCTAGATTTCCTAAACAAAATCAACAATCCATCATTTATTTTGCAATTTTCGAAATTCCCCTCCAAAACCCTAAAAATGTCATAACCCAAATCAAGCCTCCATATAACCCATTCATGAATCCTGTAGGTTAGAAACTCAACCCGTAGGTGAAAAATAAAAAAAAAAACCTTATGAATTCACTATTCATCTTCTTCTTCCTACCACTTTCTCTCACTAGGATTTCTCTCCATTACAAATCCTAACCCCATTTCTTAACAAAACAAGAAGAAGATGATGAAACTTACCTTAGAAGCTTGGATTCTCCTCCTTTTCACGATTTTCCCACTTTTTCCTCGTTTTTCTTGATTTTTCTTCTCTTCTTTCCTTCTCCCACGATTTCTCTTCTTTTCTCCCTAGCTTCCACGACAATGATCCTCTTCTTCTCTAATTTTTGTCATTTATTTTCCTTCTTCTTTGCCCATTATACCCTTCATTAATAAGGCTCTTCCAACTATGCCCTTGGTTGGCTTTTAAAGACTCCAACTAACCCTTAACCCCTTAGTTCCATGCTAACTTCCACCTACTAACTACTTACATTTACTACTCACTTACTATATTAATCCCACTTCACCTACTACCTAATTCAAACTCAATTTCTATTCCTTTTCTCAAATTCTAATTAAAGACCAATTCTAATTTAAAAAAAAATTAAGCCATCAATCAAGCATAAAGAACCAATTAGGAAATTAAAACATAAATAACCAATTAAACAATTTAAGCAAATAAAAAAAACAAGTTCTAACAATTCTCCTCCCCTAAAAAAATTTCGTCCTCGAAATTCTTACCTGAAACATCGAAAAGATAGGGAAACTTCTCCTTCATCGCATCCAAAGGCTCCCAAGTAGCCTCCTCTGTCGAATGGTTCCTCCATAAGACTTTGACTAGCTTCACGACCTTGTTTCTCAAAACCTTGTCTTTGGAGTCTAGGATTTCTACTGGTTGCTCCTCATAAGTCAAATCCTCTCTGAGCTGAACTTCCGAAGGTTGAACTATATGCGAAGGATCTGATTGATACTTCCTCAGCATCGACACATGAAAACATTATAGATCTTAGACAATTCCGATGGCAAAGCTAACTTGTATGCCAAAGACCCAATCCTCTCAAGGATCTCATAAGGGCCTATATATCTCGAACTTAGCTTGCCCTTCTTGCCAAATCTCAAAACTCCTTTCCATGAAGAGGCTCTAAAAAACACTCTGTCTCTAACTTCAAAGTCCATTTCTTTCCTATGCGCATCTGAGTAGCTCTTCATTCTATCTTGAGCTGCCTTAAGTCTTTGTTTCACCAATTTAATCTTGTCAACAGTAACCTGTACCAATTCAGGCCCTACTAGCCTCCTCTCACCTTCCTCATCCCAACAAATAGGAGTTCTGCACCTTCTACCATACAAAGCTTCATATGGTGCCATCTGAATTCCTGAGTGATAGGAATTATTATAAGCAAATTCAATTAAAGGCAAATGATCATCCCATGAGCCTTTAAAGTCCATAACACAAGCTCTCAACATTGCCTCCAAAGTTCGAATCACTCTCTTCGATTGTCCATCAGTCTGCGGATGGAAAGCTGTGCTAAAATGCAACTTAGTTCCCAAGGCCTCTTACAAGCTTTCCCAAAATCTAGAAGTGAACCTCGGATCTCTATCCGAAACTATAAAACTTGGAATCCCATGCAATCTAATTATCTCATCCACATATTTCTTAGCCAAAACATTCAAAGAATCCGTGTGTCTAATTGGCAAGAAATGAGCAGACTTGGTTAGCCTATCCACAATTACCCATATTGCATCATGCTTCCTACTGATTCTTGGCAATCCCATCAAGAAATCCATCGTAATCTTCTCCAATTTCCACTCTGGAATTGACAAAGGTTTAAGCTTGCCTGAAGGTGCCTGGTGCTCAACCTTGACTTGCTGGCACACTAAGCATCTTTTAGCATATTCTGCAACTTCTTTCTTCATCCCTTTCTACCAAAAATGCTCTTTCAAATCTCTGTACATTCTCATACTTCCTGGGTGCATTGCATAAGGCGCATTATGTGCCTCATCCAAAATTTCATCCTTTAATTCTTGCACGTCCGGAATACATGATCTGCTTCCTACTACCATCAATCCATCTTCCTTTACCTTTACCTCAAAAGGTTTACCATTCTTTATCTCTTCTCTGAGCTTACTCAAATACTCATCCTGTTTCTGCAGTTCCTTAATCTTCTCATTTAGTACTGACCTCACTCGAAAGTTTGCCAATATACAATTTGATTCAGCTTGTGTCAATGTCAATCTAAGTTTGGCTAATTCCTTCAGCAAAGGAAAATACACTGTCTCCACATGTGCTATAATCGATTTTCTACTCAGTGCATCCGCTACTACATTTGCTTTTCCTAGGTGATAATCAATCATCAAATCATAGTCTTTTAACAGTTATAACCATCTTCTCTGTCTCAAGTTCAATTCCTTTTGGCTCAGTAAGTACTTAAGGCTCTTGTGGTCTGTATACACCTTGGTGGTGACTCCATATAAATAGTGTCTCCAAATTTTCAACGCAAAAATTATGGCAGCTAACTCTAAGTCATGCGTCGGATAATTCATCTTATAAGGTTTCAATTGCCTCGAAGCATAAGAAATCACCCTATCTCCTTGCATTAGCACACAGCCTAATCCCTTCCTCGAGGCGTCACTATAGACTGTGTATCCACCATCACCTGAAGGCAAAGTCAAAATCGGTGCACTCGTCAATCGGTACTTAAGCTCCTCAAAACTTTTCTGACATTCATCTGTCCAAACAAATTTTTGATTTTTCCTTGTCAATTTGGTAAGTGGAGTGGCTATCATGGAAAAGCCCTCCACAAACCTCCTGTAATACCCAGCTAAACCTAAGAAACTCCTCACTTCTGCTAGGTTTTTAGGTGCTTCCCATCTTACCACGACTTCAATTTTTCTCAGATCTACATGAATCCCGTGCTCTAAAATCACATACCCAAGAAACATAACTTCCCTTAACCAGAATTCGCATTTGTCGAATTTGACATACAACTCGTTCTTCCTTAAAGTCTCCAAAGCAATCCCCAAATGTTCCTCATGCTCCTTGTCACTTTTAGAATACACCAATATATCATCAATGAAGACAACGATAAATCGATTTAAAAAGGACTTAAAGACTCTATTCATCAAGTCCATGAAAGCTGCAGGTGCATTCGTTAATCCAAAAGGTATGACCAAGAACTCAAAGTGGCCGTATCGAGTCCTAAAAGCAGTCTTTGACACATCTGACTCCTTTATTCTCAATTGGTGATAACCCGATCTGAAATCTATCTTGAAAAAGACTCTTACCCCTTGCAACTGATCAAACAAATCATCGATACGAGGGAGCGGATATCGGTTTTTAATAGTGGCATGGTTAAGCTTCTTGTAATCCACACACATTCTCAGTGATCCATCTTTCTTCTTTACAAAAAGGATCGGAGCTCTCTAAGGTGAAGAGCTCGGCCTTATGTACCCTTTTGCCAATAAATCTTCTAGCTGCTCCTTAAGCTCCTTCAATTCCGCCGGAGCCATTCTATAAGGCGGAATTGATATTGGCATTGTGCCCGGAAGAAGGTCAATGGAAAACTCAATTTCCCTAGGTGGTGGTAGTCCTAGTAATTCCTCGGGAAAGACATCCGAGAATTCCATGACCACAGGTATTTCTTCTAATTTCCCTCCATCAGCCTTTGTATCCACCACGTAGGCCAAAAATGCTTCACATCCTTTCTTCATCAATTTCTCTACTGCTAGAGCCGGAACTATTCTGATCGAACTCGCTTTTCGGTCCCCCATAAATAGCACCTTTCTATCATTTCCAATTTCGAACTCCACGATCTTCTGCTTGCAATCCAGGTTGGCATTATATTTCTCCAAGGTGTCCATCCCCAAAATCACATCTAAACCTCCCATTCTTAAAGGCATTAGATCCACCACTAATTGCTCCTCTCCAATAATAATCTCACAGTCTCTATATACTTGACTAATAATAATAAATTGGCCGATTGGAGTACGCACCATCAAGGGAGTATCCAATGGGCTCAATTTTCTACCATTCACAGTCCTACTCAAAGACACAAACGAATGGGTAGAACCCGGATCAATCAAAACAACAACATGATCATCAAAAAGCTTAATCGTACAAGTTATGACTTCTGGAGCTGTCTCTGCATCCTCCCTTGTCATAGAAAAAACTCTCGCTGGAGCTTGTCCCCTCGGTCTCCCTGGAGGGTTCACTTTTCTGGCCGCATCAGAACTTCTACCGCCCACTTCTGATACTGTTCTGTGCCCCACTAACTCGGCTCTCTTAGAAGCTTGCATCTGACTCCTCTCCTGCCTCGAAGGTTGAGGACACTCTCTTGCCTTGTGTCCCTTCTCTCCATAGTTGAAACAGGCTCCAGTCAAACGGTAGCATTCCCCTTTGTGGAATCCCCCACAGTGTTCACACTTAGGGATGGGCAGTCTATCCCCATCTCCCCTCCTACTGCCTCCAACCATTGAGGCTTGATATGAGACAGTTCTCATTTGTCGAGGCCTGCTCGCTCTACTACTCTTTTCTTCTGACTGTGCAGGGAAGGTCCGGGCACTCCTCTCGGTCATGGGAGCACCGCCTCCCCTCTTGAACTATTCTCTCCCTTTCCTCTTTCTGCTCACCACACTCTTAATGTTCTCTACATTTTTCACTCTTAAACCTGCTTCAACCAGCTGCTGGAAATCACAGAAATTTTGTGCCACTACTTTCTCTCTGATGGACAAATGCAATCCTGCTTCAAACCTTCGACACCTAGCCGCTTCACTCATCATTAGATCAGCAGCATAACGGGCCAATTGGGTGAATCGGCGCTCATATTCACTCACCGTCATCTCCCGCTGGGTGAGGCTCAGAAACTCTCTTTGCTTCTGTTGGATGTACACTTCTGACAAATACTTCTTCTTGAAGACTATCAGGAAATCCTTCCATGCCAATACCGACGGCTTCAGCTGATTTCCCGGGACACTTTCCCACCAATGCAGAGCATCCCCTTGCAACAAACTTGCAACATATTCCACCTTCTCTTCATCTTCACAGTCCATCTGATCTAGTATCCGTTCCGTCTTCCTCAGCCATGTCTCAGCTTCCTCGGGATCAATGGTCTTGAAAAAGTCCACTGCGCCATACTTTCTCAGCTTGTCAAATTGCTTCCCCTTCTTAATTGAGGCCGGAGAAGAAGATTGCGGCATTTTTCCCATAGCATGGACGAACGCCTGGGTCAATGTTTGGAACAATCTCGGATCCAAGGTAGGCGCTTGCTCCTGCGAAACAGGCGACTCCTAAGTCTGCGATTGAACAGGTTCACTACTCTGCCCAACAGAAGCCTCAGCATCCCCTGGGGCTCTAGACTCATCCGTGCCCCCTTCCTTGGACAGAGGGTCAGGTGCGACCGATCCTTGCATTATCCCTCGTGTTCTTTGACGAGGTGGCATCTCACTCCTTCAACAGGAACACTCACGATTAACTCACATTCTACATGTATGCATGATATGCATGTCATTTAAGGCAAACAATCAATTCAAAATGCAAACAATTAGCACATAACACAACATATTCTAAGCCTAGGACTCTTTGAAAACCTAGGAATCTGATACCAAAAGATGTTGGGCCCCATTTTCGAAGCCCAACGATCGATTCGAAATCAAAGAGCATAAACATAAGCGGGTTTCCTAAGCTCTTTAACCCTCACGTAAAGCCCTCAATCTAACAACAAATCAAGCCACAAAGGCGAGCTCACAAAATGAGGACCACAAAACTACAATTGACTTCTTGAGAAAGGTAGCTCTTGGTCTCTAGTTTATGTAGAACTAAGAATCACCTCAGTCGGAGCTCTAAAGCTCAAGATATGCGTAAAAATCCAAAGTAGGTTTATAACCCGATAAAGCTCTCCAACCCGACCACTCACTTCCAATAGATCAAACTTCTAGGATTCGAAACCAATGATCATGAAATTTTAAGGGAAGGTAGGAAAATGTGTTAGAAGTCTAACGCCTCAAGAATCGCCTCAATCGGAGGTCGGACGAAGGAGTTATGGCCAAACAAAACCGATATATTCATATCCTAAAAAGCATGGACCGTTTGAAAATCACACGGTCGGCCCGTGTAACCTTCGGGTGAACGGATGTTGCTGCGCCTAAAATCACATAGTCCGTGTGAAATTTACAAGGTCTATGTGAATTGGAGTTACTGCGTCTAGATTTTACACAGTCTGTGTGAAATTCACACGGGTGGTGCAACCTACGGGTAAATTATGTCTTCTGCACCTGGATTTACACAGTCTGTGTGAAATTCACACAGGCCGTATAACCTACGGGTAAATTGGGGTTACTGCGCCAGATTTACACAGTTTGTGTGAAATTCACACAGGCAGACCGTGTAACTTTTTGTTATCTCCAATTTTTCACCCCAAGACCCCTCCAAAGGTTCCTAAACCATCCTAACATCTCCTTACCTCATAATATTCTTCTCCAACACCACAAAAACCACTCCAAACCCATCCAACAACATCAATCATCATTGAAACTCAATTCCAAATCATTCATCACATACATTCATCCCAATATCAACAAGCTATCCTTCTAATACTAATATCAATTTCATATCTCATTCAAGGATAAACACATACATCAATCTCAAACTCCACCATCCTAGCATAACAACTTCATCATTTGCAAAACTCATCTAGCACCAATCAAAAGACAATTTCCAAGCAACATACACATCCAACACATTCAAAGTTTGCAAAAGTTACCAATCATGAAGAAAAAGAACTTTCAAGTTCTCCATTCATTTCCATATCAAAAGAAAAGTTCATATAATATTCTCATTCACAGCTTTAGTAATATATTGACAGTACATCATAAACCTTTACAAGAGTTACAAAATACAATTGATGATCCATGATCAATATGCTTGTAAAGCTATCAAAATCTAGCTAAGATGCAAAATCTAAATCCTACTCGGATCTGTCCAAAGGCCTGCAAGGATTCACCGGTCTTCTCGATTTGCACCTGAGGAGGAAAATCGTGGGTTGAGCTATACAGCTCAGTGGCTAAACCATTTATAGTCAATTGCATTGAGCCACACAATCAACCAAATACATATACATACTAGCATGTTTAGGCATAAGTATATAACAATGAGAATCCAACATTCACAAAGCAATTGTCAACTCATAATTTCAAATCATCTTCACACACTAAATGTAATTCATTTCAAGGCAACTTAGAACATCAAATGCAATGCACATTTCAATGGCTAGAGGGTTCCGTGAACAAAACGACGAAACCAAAGTTTACGTCGTGAATCGAAACGAGTCCATTCTCGGATCTCGTGGGCCACAAGCGGGCAGCCGGGATAAGGCTTTGACGTCGACGTGCACGTGACTCTAAACGGTTCCTCTCAGCCCAAACAAAGCACATAATCCAATTCAAACGTTCATATAACAAAATGTCATGATTTCATTCAATGGCATACATTTTTATCCAAATGTCAAGCATTCAATCATACATAACATGGCATAATCACATTTCTATGGTTTAATCATCATGATGTACATCATATCAACATAACAAATATGCGAACAAATCACATACAATGCATATACAAGCATTTGCTCATTTTGCATAAAAACCATAAATAATTTACCCACCTTATAACTTGGAAATTCCAATCTCAATGACTTCCTTCCTCTTGTTCTTGGATAGCCCATAGATTTCCTAAACAAAATCAACAATCCATCATTTATTCTTCAATTTTCGAAATTCCCCTCCAAAATCCTAAAAATGTCATAACCCAAATCAAGCCTCCATATAACCCATTCATGAATCCTATAGATTAGAAACTCAACCCTTAGGTGAAAAAAAAAAACCTTATGAATTCACTATTCATCTTCTTTTTCCTACCACTTTCTCTCACTAGGATTTCTCTCCATTACAAATCCTAACCCCATTTCTTAACAAAACAAGAAGATGATGAAACTTACCTTAGAAGCTTGGATTCTCCTCCTTTTCACGATTTTTCCCACTTTTGCCTAGTTTTTCTTGATTTTTCTTCTCTTCTTTCCTTCTCCCACGATTTCTCTTCTTTTCTCCCTAGCTTCCACGACAATGCTCCTCTTCTTCTCTAATTTTTGTCATTTATTTTCCTTCTTCTTTGCCCATTATACCCTTCATTAATAAGGCTCTTCCAACTATGCCCTTGGTTGGCTTTTAAAGACTCCAACTAACCCTTAACCCCTTAGTTCCATGCTAACTTCCACCTACTAACTACTTACATTTACTACTCACTTACTATATTAATCCCACTTCACCTACTACCTCAATTCAAACTCAATTTCTATTCCTTTTCTCAAATTCTAATTAAAGACCAATTCTAATAAAAAAATTAAGCCATCAATCAAGCATAAAGAACCAATTAGGAAATTAAAACATAAATAACCAATTAAACAATTTAAGCAAATAAAAAAAAACAAGGTCTGACATGTTCACTTATTAAAAGTAGGTGTTGATTGGTCAATTTGCCTAAAAGTAGTTGTTATAACAGTTGATTTGTGTTTACAATAACTATTTAAGTTAATTTGGAAATAAATAGACAACAACTGAGTTTTAGGAATAATCTTTGATAAACTAGAGAGATGTTAAGCGCTTAGACAAGTAAAAGAGTATATTTAAGTGGACAATACATTGCATAAATCATCTTGAGCTCTAGTTCATTAGTGTGAGAAAGAAATATAAGGGTTTATCTTGACCTTGAATAAGAGTTGTAAAGAGAAAGAATTTCTCTTTACTCATGGTAAAGGAAAGTGATTATAAAGTTATTATTCACCCGTGATAAAAAAGATGTTATATAAAGGGTTCTTGTTATTATTAAAAGAACATATATGATAGAATTTCAAAGTGGAGCTTGGGGAATGGACATAAGATAAGAGTTGTTTGCACAAACCACTACAAAATATTTTCTCTTTCCTACTCTTTTAATTATTATTATGATTTCCAAATATGAGCTAGATATGACTATTAATTAAAATAAGAAATTCATTCATTAGTTTTCAAAATAAGTGAAAATATATATACATATAATTTACCCCATTTTTATCGTCATATAAGGATTAAATTTTGGTATCATGTTAAGTGAAATTCACTACATATCTTTCTAACAAACCTTAAGTAAAGACAATTATTGCATGATTTTTTATAACTTTTTAGGAAAGAGTGTCATGATATTAATATATTATCGCTTCTCAAAAGAAATGATTACTTTCTTCTAGAAAGTTTTCCATTAAGCTTAATATTTTAATCCTTACTAATATTTCACCATTTTCAATACAAATGATTAATTTCTTTTGAAAAATAGAATGAAAGTTTTTTTCATGGTTGAATAATTTGAATTGTAAAAAATTGTAAAGAAGAGTGAGTGGAATTTGAATGAAAATGGACTCATTTAATTAAATAATAATGCAATGCATATTGATAAGTGCATTAAATATGAATAAGCCATGTACTTGCCTGTGTACTTTAACATAGCCATATTTCTTGAAAGACAAAGTTATTGTAATACATAGCCATGAACATGCCTAATTACTTATCCATATTAACATTTTTGATATTATATTTGCTCCAGATTCAAGGATCTTGTAATTTATTCAAGTACATAACCATTAACATACTTGTGTACATTCCCATGTATTACCTAGAAACCTAATTTGAGAACTATAAAAGGCCAAATTAAAATGAAAAATAAAAGGGAAGCTCAAGAAACATAATGAGAAGACCTAGAATGATAGATATAATAAAAAGCATGTAAGGACACTTATTATAGTGAATTTTCCTTAGTCTAAAGTGGACTTTATGAAGATTAAAAGGGATTTCACCATTTTTTGTTTTTTTCCCTTTAGTTTTGATATTATGTTTGATATGATTAGGAACTAAATCCTTTTATGGTACCTCGATTAGATGAACCTCCATAATGACATTATAATGATGTTATTTTAATTTAATTTATTCCTTAGTTTCATTAAAATTCAATCATATGTCTTTATTATTCTTGAATTAATATTATTGGTATGATGATTCATTTGTGATTTCACGCAATTGAGATTGAGAAATCATTTTTATGAATACATCTAACATAATTGAAAAGAGTTACATGCAAACCTAAAGATAGGTTGATTTAAATCTTTTGGATGAGGGTTAAACACGGTAGTTAAATTCATAAATCTATTAATGTAATTATAAGGTTTTAATTAGAAAGAGATTTTGATTAATCAACTTAGGATTAGATGTTAATAGTCCTAAAAAAAATATTAGCTTAATTGAACAATTTCCATGGTCCAGTGAACTTTAGATTGAATTGATGTGTGAAGACATAATTGCATGAGAATTATTAGGGGATTTGAATTTCGAGTACCATTGTTCCTATTGATTGATTCTTAGTTTAATCTTCATTATAGTTTATTAATTGTGATGATTTGTTCTTATTTTATTATTTTAGTTATGAAATTGATCTATTTTCTTTACGATAATTTGTTAGATTAGATAATAGAAAGATAGTTAGTACAAGTAATTCTAGTCCTTATATATCAGCCTATAGTTGATAGTGCTAGCTACTACTATACTATATGCTTGTGGTAAAACAAATCAATAAATTTTTTAGCAAAGTCATTGGGGACTAGGACATTAGGAACACTTAATTTCTATTAATATAGTCATAATTTTCTTTCACAGTTATTTTCTTCTTTTCTTTTTATGTTTATTTTTTATTTTCATAGAGCTCTCTTGCTTTATTTTTTGTTTATGGATTATTTTCAAGATTTGGGTATTCATTGCTATAACTACTAAACAAAATGGAAGAATAGAGAGGACAACATTTTTTAGGATCATATATTTGGAAGCTCAACCTATATTCGTGATACCTTGTGAAATTTGTGATGGTGGCCACCCTAATCATGAATTCTAAACACCTTACTACATATTGGAGCATCTAATTTGCATTGGTGATCAGCCATAAAAACATCCACTATAATGAAACACATAACCTAAGGTGGAGCAATTATCCTAACTTTATATGTAATGATCAAGTTTCACCTGAATTTCTATAATAATAGTAGTAAGAGGAGGATCAACAATTCAAGGAGCTCCTCATAAAATTCATTGCTACAATTGAGGGTGACCTTCAAGAAACTAAAAGGGTATTTACCTATTTCTATAAAATAATACTTCTAACTAGATAGCTCATTAAACTTGTTTCTAAGGAGTAGTTGGGTGTTTTATACAATAAGCCAAATTTGAGGGAACAAGTGAATGTGAAAACTTTAAGGAGTGGATAGGAGAGATTGAAGAAAAGGAGGAAGTTACTATTTTAGAATAGAAGGAAGAGGAGATAGAAGAAGATGGAAAGGAGGGGCTACATAAGGAGGCTATCAAGGAATTATCGATAGTCATGTTAAGTATAAACGGCTTCTACTTCTAAAAAAGCAAAACTTTAGTCTATCGATGATCCATATATGGCCTATTTTTAGGCTAATGAGCTCTTATTTAGGATGACAGGTGGAAGCAAGTCAATGATTATAAATATAGGTTAACAAAGGTCTTATAGAGAAGTCTAACTAAAAAGCTTGTAAAGAAGTGCTAGTTGGGATATAATCTAACAATTAGGTGTTTTTGTTTTGATTGAGTAGTTTTTTATAAAGGCAACGTAAACACATTGCTAGAGACTAATACGAGACAGATATTAATGAAATTAGACAAAGCTGAAAATCTTTCACTATCAAAGGAGTACTAGTTATCCTTACCTTTTACCATTATTTTTAATTTTTTAATTGTTCTTGCATGTTTTGCATATTAAGGACAATGTAAAACTTAAGTGTGGGGGAGGGACTTAGCATTCAAGCTTATGAATTTTGTTATAATTAGCTTAATAATGAATAATTTAAAAAATTTGAAGGATGTTGACTAAAACTATTCATTATGAGTTAGGTTATGATTATAAGTTAATATGTTTAGAAAAACAGTTATCAATTATGATGATTAAGTTAATTTCTATTTAGTTCATTATTTTGAGAATGGATACTTAATTTACATATGATAAGTTATGTATAATTTGCATATTCATTGATTTAAATGTGATTTTAAGCATTTCATTACCCACATAAAAATAAAAAGAAAAAAAGTAGTATGTGAACAAACAAGCATAAATAATTTCACTTTGTTGGCCTTTTACTAGTAAAGAGTTGAAGCTAAAGCATCGTACTATTAGCTATTTGAGATAGTGACATAGTTAAGTAATCAGGGTATTCATAATAAGGTGTTTACTCTTACATCAAAAGGTCATGTGACTTTTTAAACAAGCTTCTAGATGCTCCTATGTTATATAAATTTATAATTTTAATATTTTAAAGGGCAATGAAAATGTTTAAAGGTTTTAGCATTTTTTTCATGTAGGCTCACTTTATGAATTAAATGGAATTGTTTGAATTGATTTTAAATTTGAAGAATTATAGAGTGAACTGGAATAATTTATAATTTGATAAGCGAGTGATTAACAATTTAATAAACTTCGCAATTGAATGAATAATAGAGAATCTTGATTAATATATTTGTTTTTTAATACTTTCCTATAATCATCTCTGGTTTAGTTGAGAATTATAACAATGATTTGTTTGAGGACAAGTAAATGTTAAAGTGTGGAGGAAATTGATAAGTTCTCAATTGGTCATATTTTAAGGTTTATATTTATTGCATTTCGCTTGTTTATTTGTGAATTTTTATTTTTCTATTATTTAATTCATTCATATTTAATTTTTAGGTCACAATTCACTTACTTGGAGCAAAAAGAACTAATTCAAACAAGTTTACGGTGATTTGGAGCTACTTTGATGAAGTTATAAAGCTACAGGAGAAGTACATAAACATCACACCCATGTACTTACTCACATAATTCAACATGTCCATGTTGCATGTAAGACAAGTTGTTTAAATTTCTAAAGAGTTCCACAACTATGAACTTGACTGTGTTAAAGATGAACACACACACATACTTGCATATGTGTTTTAACATGGTGATGTTTCACAAATGATAAGTTGATTTAAACTTACAGAGAGTTACATGGCCATATTTCATACAAGACAAGTTATTTAAAAGTTCAATAGAGTTATACAACCATAAACAAAGCTATGTTAGAGATGAACATGCTCGTGTAATTGTCTATGTTTATATTTTAAGCCCATATTTGCTCTGAATATAAAGATCTTGTTATTTTTAAAGTATGCAACCATTAACATAGTTGTGTACATTCCCATGTACTGCCCATAAACCTAATTTTTAAAGTATAAAAGGAAAAACTAAAAAGGAAGGTAAAGGGGTAGAAGACCTTGAACGATTAAGAGAAAAAAGAGCAAGTGAGAAGACTTATTTGAAGTGAATCTCTATCAATGTAAAGTAAATTTCATAATGATTAAAATGGATTTCATCATTTTTTTCTTTATTTTCGATATTATGTTTGATATGATTAGGAACTAAATCCTTTATGGTACCTAAATTAGATGAACCTCAAGATAGACCTTATAGTGATTTTATTTTATTTTAATTTATTATTTAGTTTCATTGAGATTTAGTTATGTTGTCTTTATTATTCTTAAATTAATATTGTTAGTATGTTGATTCATGAGTACTTCATTGAACTGAGATTAAAAATCCTTTGTATGAATAGATCTAATATAATTGAAAGGATTGGATGAAAATGGCTAGGTGGTGATTGTCATATTTTTAAGCTTATATTAGTACATTTTGTTTATTTATTTGAATTTTTTTAATTATTTCTAATCCACTCATTTGGAGAACATGGAATGAATTCGAATAAGCTTAGAGTAATTATAGCTATTTTAATTGAGTTATGGATCGCATGACAAGTACATAGCCATGTTTAAAGAGGTTAAGAGTGTGTTAATTGATTTCTATAGAACAAGCTCATGTTGATTAGGAACACACATATATTGAGTGGTGAGTAATTTGCTTTGATGTTACACAATCATGTTCATGCATATATTGGCCTTGAAAAAGTGTCACATGTTTATTTGGAGATCACCATTATCAACACGCCTGTGTTAATGCCCATGTATGTCCTAAAATCTAAATTTCAAATTTTAAAAAGTAAAATTGAGTGGAAAAAGTAAAAGGAGGCTTGAGGAACACAAGAGGAAACCCTATAACGACTATAAGAATGAAGAATAACCAAGGAAATTCTTTTAAAGTGGATTTTCATCATTAAAGTGAAGTTTTTAAAGATTAAAGGGATTTCAATCATGTAGTCCTTGATTTTCAATTTTCTCTTAGTTTTGTTGTTTCTTAGATAACATTATGAACAAAAATCTTATTGGTACCTAGATTAGATGAACCTTAAGATGGGCCTTGTAATGCTTTTATTTTATTTTATTGAAATCTTTAGTTTTATTAGGATTTAATTATAGGTTCTTTATTATTCTTGAATTACTGATATATAGATTCACGTGTGATTTCATACAATTGAGATTAAGAAATCCTTTATATGAATAGATATAGCATAATTGAAGGGATTTGAGTGCAAAACCTAAAGATAGGTCTATGTATATCTTTCAGATTAGGGTCAAACCTAATAGTGAAATTTATAAATTGATTGTTGTAATTATAGGGGTTTAATTAGAAGGAGATTTCAATTAACAATCTAGGATTAGGTGTTAAAATCCTTAATAATGATGCATAATTGAGGAATTTCTATAGTCTAATTATTTTTATATTAATTTTATTTGTTAAATCATGATTGTATAAGAGTACTAAGGGGGATTCAAATTGGACTTGGTCGTAGCATATGAGTTAGTCATAGCTAACTCCCTTTTTAAGAAAAACGAAGCAGACTTGGTAACTTTTCAGAGTAGCACCTCCAAGACACAAATAGATTATCTCCTTGTCAAAAGAGTTGCCAGATTATGGTGCAAAAATTGCAACGTACTGCCAACTGCATGTATATCGACTCAACATAAATTGCTAGTTCTAGATTTCAGCCTTAAAGGATGGAGGTCACAGCTTGTTAACCTGCATTGTCGTAGAATTAAGTGGTTGTGACTAAGAGGGGACAAGATGGAACGATTTAGGACACAAGTTCGGTCAAATGCAACATGGTCTGTGAGTGGGGATGCAAACCTAATGTGGGAGGGTATGGCCTTTGTAGTGCGTGCTACTGCCACAACTCTCCTAGGAGTATCCAAAGGGGTCCCCAAAGGACAAGAAGGAGGGCAGATGGAAGGTTGGTGGTGGTCGGTCGAGGTTCAGGGGAAGGTTAAAGCAAAGAAGAGAACTTTTAAAGATCTTTTAGCTAGTTCAATGGAGGCAGAGAGGGAAATTAACAGAGTAAGGTATGAATTAGAAAAACGAAAGGCGAAGAAAACTATCGCAGTGGTAAAGGGGAGGCATATGAGATTATGTACAGGGACTTGGATATGTTTTCAAACTATCACGAGATAGGGCACGTAGGACGAAAGATTTCAACCAATTTTGTTGTATACGTGATGAAGCCGGACAGGTACTCACAGAGACCCAAAACATTAAGTGGAGATGGCAGAGGTACTTTCATTGCCTGTATAACAAAGAGATAGCGGGCAACGTTGAGTTAGAAGAACCCTTTGTGATGAGGCATGCTCATGACAGGTGTGCAGGGGTAAAGATTACGAGGGTAGATATTACGAAGGTATTAAAAGGGATAGGGAACGAAAGGGTCGTAGGGCCAGACGAGATCCATATAGAGGTATGGAAATAGTTAGGAGTTGTCAGTATTACATGGTTAGTTCAACTCTTCACTGTTATTTTAGAGTAAGCCAAAATGCCAGATGAATGGAGATTAAGTAGGTTGATCCGCATATATAAGGCCAAAGGGGACATCCAATAATGTCAAAACTATAGAGGCATCAAACTATTAAGTCATACTATGAAGTTGTGGGAGAAGGTAATTGAAAAGAGAATCCGGTGAGTTGCTTCTGTATCGACCAACCAATTTGGCTTTATGCCTGGTAGGTCCACGATAGAAGCGATACATCTACTTCGTAGACTCATGGAATGCTACAGGAACGAAAAACGAGATTTGCCTATAGTTTGTATCGATTTGGAGAAGGCGTATGACAAGGTCCCTAAAGACCTCTTATGGAGGTGTTTGGAGGCCAAAGGCATTCATATCACCTATTTTAAAGTAATTAGGGATATATATGAAGGAGCTTTGACTAACGTAAGGATGATAGGAGGGGACACGGAAACATTTTCTATCAGTGTTGGTCTCCACCAAGGATCTACATTAAGTCCTTTGTTGTTCACATTAGTGTTAGATGAAGTTACCAAACATATTCAAGGAGAGGTACCTTGGTGTATGTTATTTGCGGACGATATTGTCCTAGTGGATGAGACCAATGAGGGAGTCAATGCCAAGTTAGACTGCTGGAGAGATGCGTTAGATTCAAAAGGTTTTAAAATGAGCAGGTCTAAGATGGAGTATTTAGAATGTAACTTTTCAGGGAACCAGATGGCGCATGAGGTGGAGGTAGCAATTGGTATCGATGTCATACCACAGAGGATGAGTTTTAAGTATCTTGGGTCTATTATTCAAAGTGACGGTAATATCGATGCCAATATAGTACATCATATTATTTCAGGCTAGATCAAATGGAGGAGTGCATCAGGGGTTTTATGTGACAGGAAGATTCCTTTAAACCTCAAGGGGAAGTTTTATAAAATGGTAATTCTCCCAACCATGTTGCATAGGGCAGAATGTGTGTTGGACCCCGAACTTTTGATGAAAATTAGAAATATTAAAATGAATATTAATGCGAAAGAAATTGGTGAGACAATTTATGAAATTAAAAAAAATTTATAAGAAAAGAATTGTTTAGTTTTGAGGACTTTGATATTTGAATGAATTTATATGGATTATGAGAGAATTTGAAAAAAATTAAGAAAGTTGACTTTTGGAGATAGAAAGTTTGACTTGAGAGAGTTGACTTTTTGTTTGAGGCAAAATTTGAGAAAATTGTCTTCTGGAAACTTGTAGTTTATGTCAAGAGATTTCTGTAGCCATAAGGTTTGATATTTTTCGATATCGGAAGTGAGAGTTATGATCAGTCAAAGTTCGCTTGGAGTTTGACTTTTTGAAGAAAAAGTTGACTTTTTTAATTTAGGCAAAATTTGAGAAAATGATCAACATGAAAATTATAGCCTCTGTCGAGAGCTTTTTGTGGATATAAATTTTGCTATTTTTCGATGTTGGGATTGAGAGATATGATTTTTCGAAGATATGTTTTGTTTTGAAAATGCTATTAAGTATAGATTTGTGTGTTCCATGCTTCGAGGCCACTCGTCGTATGAATTTAGTCTGAATTAGAGTAAGTGGTCTTCATGAAAGTTTTAGATGATATTTTTATCTTTCCATTGATATAAAGTTTGAAATTTTTCGATATCGGAGCTAGGAGTTATGAGCGATTAAAAATTAGAAGTCGTTTAAGAAAAGCTGTTTTGGACATAATCTTTGATTGAGTTTTCGACCTCTTTCGAGACCTAATTTGATTTTGAGTTCTTCAGGGAAGTTGTAGAGCTTCCTTTGACCTTTCTATTGACACCAAATTTGTTAAATTCCAAGTTCGGGAGCAAAAGATATGATTTGAAAATTCTGAAATTTTCTACAACTCTAGATTCTATCCTTAGACGTGCCCACGCCTAATCTTCGAATCTCGCCTTCGCTTATAAATTTTTTGTTTAACATCCGATTGAGTTGATTCTCGAAGCGTTGGATTCCTAAGAAAATTAATTTCTTTTTTTTGAAGAATTATGATTTTTAGGAGATTAAATGGAAAGAGATTGATTGAACCAAATTAAGAGATTTGGTTATAGGTTATAAGTTGGATATTTTTCTGAACATGGTTCGGTATTTTGTGAAATTCAGGAGCTGTACAACTCCGATTGAGTTGATTCTTAAGGCCAAATAAATTTAAGATATAGGGCTACAACTCTTGTGAAGGGATCGAAATTTACTTTCATCCCTAAGATTGTCAAATTTCTGGAATTAAGTTAGCGTAATGTTTAGTCTCGAATTTTTCGCAAGTCCGATAGTATTTTGGCTATAACTTCTTCGTTTCTGATCCAAATTGATCGTGGTCAGTGGCGTTGGATTCGTATGATCTAGAGGAACAATTTCCAAGAAGAAAGTTTGTCAAAATTATTTCGTTTAGATGCTTGAAAACAGAACGCAAGTTATCAGATTTTGAAAATCCTGTGCAGGGGCAAACCTGGAAATAGGCCAATAAGTGAGGGCAAAATGGTCATTTACCCTCCATTTTTAATGACACGGCAATACTCACCTATGGCTGTCGTATAATGCTTCTGGTCCACGAAATAAGAGAAGAAAATGAAGAGAAAAGAAGAAGAAACGTTGGAGAAGAGAAGAGAGAAGAAATGGTCGGCCATGAAGAAGAAGGAGGAGAAAAGAGAAGATAAGGTGGAGTTCGAAATTTTACAAGCTTTCAAGGATGATTTCAAGTTGTTTTTAAAGAGAAAGGATGGAAAAGAAGGAAAGCTTGTCTTGGAGCTCAAAAATAACGAAAATGGTGGAGAAAATGGTAAGTGAGAGAAAGTTCAAGTTTTGAATTTTTGATGAGTTTGTTGGTTGGTTTAGCTTAAGATGGTTATGGATTGATTTTTCCTAAGGTTAATTGAAGAGAATAGGTTATGATTATGTTTAATTTTGGATTAACTGTGAATTGGGGGTTATGTCCAAATTTGTGAATTGGAGTTTTTGTAAATTGATGCTTTAGATAGCTTGGATTAGTGATGAATTTGAGATTTCTTTAGTCAATTTTGATAGTTATGCCTTAAGTGAGGTTTAATTTAAAAAATGGTAAATTGGGGGTTTAGGCCAATTGTGGAAATTGGGGATTTTTTGAAATTGTTGGATTAAGATGGCTTGAAATATGATGAGTTTGTGAAATATAATAACAATTTTGAAGAAATTGTGATTTATGGTATTGAATTTGAATAATTCGGTTTAGGTCAAATTGGAAATTTGGGGAATTTAGAAATTGATGATTTAAATATATTGGAATTAGTATGAATTGATGAGTTATGACATCAATTTTAAGGATTTAGTTATTTATGACGTTGAATTTGGATGATTATGGTTTAGATTAAATTTTCAATTGGAAGAACAAAGGATGCTTTGGTCAAATTGATGATCGGGACGAGGTCCTTGCATCATTTCGAGGTGGGTAGTATGTTTATTTATTGAATTTTAAGCATAAGCATGTGAGATTGAAAAATGCTTTAAAAAAATTATGGTTTATGAAAATGTTTGAAAAATTGGTTTTCGAAATAAATGTTACGAAAATGCAGTTTGTTTTATATGAATGATTTGAAAAGTGAAATTGAAAAAGGTTGAATTTGTAATTGAAAGAAATAGCTGCATACATTGTTGTGATTTTGATTGCTGTGTGATGTAAATTCGTGAGTTAGATTGCATATGATTTGTTACATGATTTGATGCGACTTGTGATTGTATTATAAGAAATGTTGAAAAGTAAGATTTTCGAAAAGTGCCTTCGGGCAATCCGACTTTTCATTTTCGATATATGTTATGTGGGTTTGGTAGGTCCCTTGTGAGTCAGTGCACTGTCTCTATTTGTTAAAGCCTTCTCCCGGCTGCCCGTTAATGGCATTGGAGCTCCGATTTTGAACTCCCTTCACGGCTACACTGAACTGCTATGCGAGAAAGTGTAGTACGTTCTGTTCACGGCTGCACAGGACCGCTATGCGGGAATGTACAGTACGTTCTGTTTGGACCAAACCAGACCATTTGCTGTGTTTTGTTCTGTTAATAAGTGTGTTGCATTGCATCATTTTTACAAACAAAATGTGAAAAATTTTGAGAAATAAATTATGGTGGTTTTTCAACTGAAAAGCGATTGCAATTGTTTTGACAATATTTTGAAAAGTGTGAAAAATACGAGATTTGTCAAATTTCTAATGTGAAATTTCGGAAGTAAATGGTAAAGTTTTCCAAATATGTTTTTCTCTTATTTTTCAATTTATAAACATATTATCCACGAGCTATTTTAGCTCACCCCCCTTTCATCCCCATCTCCAGGTATTCGAGTAGGGGATCGGATGAAAGATGGTCAAGACGTCAGTTTTGATATTTGTATAAGTTAGATTTTGAGTAATTTGGATTTTAGTATGGATATGTATTCGTTTTTGTTCAGAGTGTATCTTATGTATTTTGGGCTTGGAATGCCATTAAGTGTGTTGTGTAAGTCATTCTAAGAATGTTTTATGAGTTTTGGACATGTGTATTTAAGAAAGTTATGGAAGAGATTTAAGTATAACGTATTCAATTTCTGGGATTTGTGTCATTTATTAATGGTTAATTAGATTGAATTGTCATTTATGAATGATGGGGATTGTATATTGATTATAAATATGATGATTGTGATTTGGATATAGATAATGAGATTGTTGTGTTGACTAATTGAGAATTATGGAAGTATTAGGTATAGATGTGTGTTTTGCTGGTGTTTGGGTTCCAGACGGGAGAGTCCGATGATTTTGAGCTGTGTTTGGGATTATAGAAGTTAACCCTTGCAGGTTTTGGGATAGGATAAATGCAGTCGTTATTCTGCCGAATTTTCGTTAGAAAATAAATTGGAAAAGAAGAAAAATAAGATTTAGATGCTTAAAAGATGGAATTATGAGATTGGTATAAATGTTAAGAAGTTCATTATGATTTGAGTGAGATAGTTTGTTATGATCTAAGTGAGATTCTGAAATGAATAAATTTCCAAGAAAAAGGAAATTGTATGATTTGCATGAGTTTGAGTAAAAATGGTTTTAAAAAAAGAAAAAAAATTTATACCGGATATGGAATGTCTTAGTGTTTCCAACGCGATTGTGTTTCTCTGTTCTTTGTTCTCGGATGTTGGATCCGTTTTGTAAAGTGTTTGTTCCACTTTCGTATATTCGAATCGCTTTTGATTCGCTCTCGATTTTGTTTTCCGTATTATGTTATTCGATTCCGCTTCATTTTTCGTTTCGCGTTATCGAATGCTTTGTTTTCCGATTCGAAATTTCGATGTGAAATTTCCGTTGTCATTCGCTTTCGTTTCCTTCGTTCTTCGTCTTTCGGTTGGGATCCGGTTCCCGAATCGGGTCCCAACAGTGTGGTTGCCAAGCGTAGGCATATAAGTGTAGGAAAATCCCGGGAGGTACATCACATGTACCGGCAGCGGAAAACAAAAATTTTTGTTCCTGGGACTTTCCCGAAACTCAGGATCCAGGTGTCGGTATGAAGATATCAACCTAAATAGCCAAAGAGACTATCTCTAAAGGTGATCCACGAGAGATCGAAAACCTAACCGGACAAACCCTTTGACCGGGAATAGCTAGAAACAGTTAAAGGTGCTAGACCTACCTCGTCCTTGGAGAGCATAGATCAACGTTGGAGGAGGATGAAAAGCTTGGAGGAGAGGATGAAGAATCGTTGGAGAAGAGTTAGAGAAAGAAACTCTTTCTTTCCTTTTCCAAAACCTCGAAGATGATCTTCCAAAGATCAAAGAAAAGACTCTTTCTTTTCTTCTTATACCATAAGCCAACGATTCTCATCTTTCATCACATCATTTTGTCTTTTGTCATTAATTACAAGTGATGACTAAGCTTAAAAAGAATCTTCTCATCCCTTCTTTTCATCATCCACGTACATGCTTATATAAATATAATAATTAATTAATTAATTACTTAATTAATTAATTAGAATATAATTATTAAGGTCCGGTCAACTGGGGGTGGTCTCACGGCCTCTAGGGCCCCGATCTTCAAAACGACTCGAAACCTTTCTTAGCAATATTGATGTCGCGATCTCATCGGGACATATCCCGATCTCATCGGGATCCATTTAATCTAATGCTCTCCATAATTGGAACTCTGTCTAATTACTATTTTACTGATTCTCGAAACACTCTTATCGTGTGACCCTTTAGGTTCCGGTTATGTTGGCCACTTAGATTAACAATTAATCTGAGCAAGTCATGGCGGCGTCTAGCAACACATCATGACCCCAATTGACCGGAAAGTAATCGGTTTGATGAATTCATCACGAACGGATCACGAACCCTTCCATGAACAATTCTGGTGCAATTAGTCCTTTCACCATCCTATACCCCACTTGGTTATGAGTATGGTCAAAGTGTCAACTCTCACTAGATTGAGTCTAGCCCAAGTGATATTAGTTCTCGTCCTAGGACTCATTACTCTATATGTCAATGAAGACACTCTTCATGACATATATCCGCCGACCTTAGTAATGATCTGACAAGAGGCCGTGGGTATCTCTTACGCTAATCCGAAGTGGTGAATCCTTTATTGGCTACTCAATTATCTTGAATACCTCAAGCTGTACCTAAGCACCACCCATGAGTTACCTCCGAAGGCAACAAGGAATGGAGTCAAAGCAGGATCGGTATCAAGATATCCTTGAGTACCTCGAGTCTAAGGATACTTGCACCATTCTATGATGAGATTATCAACGACACTTAGATAAGATATCCATGTGATGATCTCATGGCAGGTCATCCAATGAACTTACTACCACTAGTAAGCATCCACATGTCAATTCTAAATATCTCATATTTACAGTTTCTGAGATCCACTGCTTGATCCAATCAAGGAATATGACATGTGCTAGTCTATCCGGATTAATGATGTCGATCTCATTAATCCTATGACTAGGAGAATTTGAATCTTGACATAATTGCACATGATAGGAATCTCAGGAGTATGAGCACATCATAATTTCCTTCATGCTATGTCATATATCATGGACTTCATTAATTCGATTAAAGATCCAATCAATTCATAAACACTGTTCATGAATATCAAATTAATGAAATATGCCTTTATTTATTTATTCATAAAGTCTGTACACGACTTTGAATAAAACACGCTAAAGGGGATTGCCTTTAGGGCACAATATAAACAGTACCGTCCTTGCATAAGTCGACTTACCCCATGTACAAGTCGACTTATCGGTACTGAATACGTGTAAGTCGACTTACCCCATGTACAAGTCGACTTGCACTTACAATAAGACAGTTGTTAATAGCAGAAATGCATATGCTTCAGTAGATGTGTGACATTACAAGGAGAGATAAGGTTCGGAACCAGGTGGTAAGAGATAGACTACATGTAGCCAGCTTTGCCGATAAGTTCAGAGAGACTAGGATTAGGTAGTATAGGCATGTGCGTAGGAGGCCCTCCGATGCTCCGGTACGAAGCTGTGAGGGAATAACACTTAGTAAATATAAGCGGAGGAGAGGGAGGCCTTACAAGAACTGGCGGGAAGTGATCAAGGAGGATATGTCAGAGTTGGCCCTTAATGAGGTAGTAGATAGAAATAAAAAAGTTTGGCGTGATCGGATAAGGGTAAAGGATTAAATGTTCCAGTTACCCAAAATCAGTATAGTAGTTACTAGGAGCTGTTGTGTCACGAGGCACCGATTGCACGACAGATGCGGGGGAACAGTAGGGGGTCACCCCGACTGGATTTTGTAGCCTATTCGATTCTAGTAGACCTGGCCTCCTTTAGGTATTCCCCATTATCTGTATTTTCATTTATTTTATGTTTTTTAACATATTGTTTCTGTAACCTACATCATTTTTATATTATCTCATTTGCATGTGGGTCCACCAGAAACAGTCTCTTTATTATGTAGGGGTAAGGCTGCGTACTATCGAACCTCCTCAGACCCCGCTTCATTGCGGGATTTCGGACTGGGTGATGATGATGATGATGATTTAAGTGTCTTTTTATTTTATAAATTATGTCGATTTATTTTAATTTCTTATTTCAATTTTGATTTTTATCAATCACTATCATTAGTATTTATCGATTAGATAATATAAAAAAGATTGTTACTAATACTTGTAATCCTTATAGGATCAACCCATATTCATTAATGTTAGATATAGTTACACTATGTGTCTGTGGTTAAAACATAAATTAAATCATACCACTAAGTTTTTTGGCATCGTTGTTAAAGGTTGTAATATTAGGAAAACCTTATTTTTAAAAAATCTATTCATTTTTCTAGGTAGTTGTTTTTTTTATTTTTAGATTTATTTGTTTTTCCTTATAGTTCTCTGTCTTGATCCTATGTTTGTGGCTTATTTATAGGATTTGGGTATTCGTTGTTGAGCTACCAAACACATTGGAACATTGCAAAGTATGTCATCACTTATAGTAGTACTAGAGGATTAGAGGCATGGGGACACATATGTATAAGCTAATCTGGTGTCGATTATTTATTATTATGACATTTGCAATATTGAACACCCTAGTTATGAATGTTAAGCATTGGATTACATGTAAGAATGTTGGACCCTGTTTCTGGATTCCAAATATCCGGATGTCATAAAACGTGAGCGTGTATATTACCTTGTAGGGTTATTTTCATGAACTCTCATTAGCCATTATCGGTTCATCTTCATTCTTATAGCATCCCAAAAGTTTCCTTTTCGATTAATATAGATCAAGATATGCTTAAAAACTAAAGTATGCTCATGACCAAGTTATGCTCTTCCAATCGATTCCCTCACTTTCTTTCCATTAATCTTTTCCAATTCAACTCCAAAGGCTAACAATTTTTATGAGAGATAGAAAAGTGTGTTAGGAATCTATTGGTTCAAGAATCACTTCATTTAGAGGTCGGATAATGAAGTTATGGTCAAAAGAATCAAACATGTTTTTGTCCTCAATCATATTGTATCTATCTTGGGACAATTGGCATAACTTTCACTAGAGATATCAGATTGAGGTCTTTTTAGGACAGTTTCGAAGAAGACTTTGAGATTTATAACTTTTGTAAAGACTCGAAGAGAGATTTTGCCATAAAGAGCAAAATTGTGAATTTCTGAAAGTGTACAGTATATGTCCGTTAAACGGACATACACCTCTAGCTAACAGACATACACGGGGTCTAGAGCGTTTTCCAGACCCGTAAAGGTCCGTTAATGGACCTAATGTCTGTTTAACGAACATAGACTAGACTGGGAACATTTTTACACTTGAGAAGGTCCGTTTAATGGACCTAAAGTCTGTCTAATAGACATTGGAGATACAAAAGTCCCTCCAAAGCATCTCCAAAGGTTCCTACATCCCTTCTAACATCACTTTCACTCATAATCATCCAAATTCAACTCTTCTAGTACAATATCAATTCATGTCCACTAAACTACCAAGTTTATTTCATTAAACTTTCCAATCTCTACTCAAATGATTCATCACATACAACAATTCTCATTATTTACTATAGATGCTCTGTATATACATCTTATGCATTATCACCCACTTATAATGATCATATCTCTTAACTCATATATCTAAAAGTTTCATACTTTATATCATTGGAAAGCTAGAAAGATAATCTACAACTTCCAAGAGACAACTTTGTCTAATTCAGCCTAGATCAATCCAGTTTTGACCCAAAAATTAGAACACAAATTCTTACCCCTATAAAATCTTGAAAATGCAATGTACAAACTTTGAGAGTTATGAGCTGAAAACACAATCATATTTCATTATCATTAAAAGATAAGCATTTTACAAAGCTTCAATGGGCTATTCGAGCCATAATACAACATTTCGCAAAATCCCAAAATACATAAAATACTTGAACTATAATTGCTCAATATGCGACTACATCCTTGTTTTGCATAAATTATTCCAAAACAAAACAAAACATGCAGTGATGTCTTGACTATCTTTCACTCGATCTCTTGCTCATCACCTGAGGATGGGATTGAAGGGGGTGAGCTTAAAGCTCATTAGGTAACAAATTTATAATTGAGAAACAAGCAAAAACCATTGAAATATTCGTTTTCATTGTAAAATTCACATTGAAATCTATGTAACACATATATCCCAAATTCACAACTTATCAAACAATTCACAAACATCATAAATCATGAATTCATCAAACTTGTCACAAATCATAAACACATAAACACATCAGAATGATTTGGATAGATCCATAAACATGACGAACTACACATTTCCACATAATGGTCCTATGTAGTTGTAAACTTGATGTACTATCGCAATCCCATATAGTAGTTTTGTGTAGATGTAAACATGGGGGAGTCCATGAAGGAGCTCCATGCTACTAGCGGGCAGGCAGGAGAAGTCTTTAACTTGGTCAACGTGCACGTGACATACTTGAATGGACTATACCAAACCCACATAACATGTAATTCATGAATTGAAAATGGTTTGCCCAAAAAGCACATTTTGGAAAATTGTTTTTCATGAACATGAGATATTTCAAAACCCATTTCCTAAAACATGATTTCATAAACATGTTACTTTTTTTAAAAAAATCATTTTCAAAGTCTTTTTATAAATCATCCACACAATTCATATATCAAACATATGGTGATTTCTCAATTCATTCAAGAAGCAATAAATGCAACATTTATGATGCAATTTAAATTATTAACTTCCTTGATTCAAAGAAAAAATTAGTGGCTTATTTACTCTATTATAAACATATACCCACCTTGAATTTTCTTACTTAATACTTGCTCAAAGAGACCTCTCCCCTTGCCCCTCTTGCCTTCCTTGATTTTCTTTAACAAAAGCCAAAAATTCTATTGAATAGGAATTCCAATTGAAAACCCATAAGATACATTCACTAAAATCGATTCTAAAGTACTAAAACCCAAACATTTCTTAAGCTTCATAAACCAAAACTCTTCCAAAATCCAAAGGATTAAAATCAAACTTACCTTGAATCTTCACCAAATAACAAGATTGTTGGCTCAAATGGAGGCTCCTATCTTCCTCAACCTTTTTCCATTCTTGAACAGCCTCAAAATCTCTCTTGAAAACTAAGAAATGATGAAATCCTAGCTTTTCCTCCTTCCTTTCTCTCAAAAACAAACCCTCTCCTTGCTTTCTCTCTTATTTTCGTTTCTTCTCTTCTTCTCCGTTCAATTCATGTTTTCCTCTTCTTAAAAAGCAAGACAACTTCTCCTTTTTCCTATAATACCCTTAATTGAGTGTGCAAAGTCCCTTTTACCCTTCCTTATATGCCTTGTGACTTAAATGCTTAAGTGAACTATCAAAAACACCCTTATACAATCTTACTATGTTAACACTTTAATTTAATTAACCTATGTCATATAATCTTACTAACATTGACATAATAATTAACTCCATAAAATACTCTATTAAGACCACAAAATTTATTTAAGTTATGCCTAACTCCTTCCAAAAATCCAGACCTTTTTTGATTAGGTAATTGAAGGAATTTGATAACACTTCCTTGTATAAAAATGTTTTTCATTGTCTTAAGTTTCTAATAGAACCAAAATTATTTAATTTGGTTCAGAAATCTGAAAGTTATATCTTAAATATTTTTGGATTATTCTTATGCTGAAACAATATTCTATGCTCAACTTCCTTCCAAACATTGACATTTTTAGAGACTGAATTAAAACTTGATTTCATCAAACAATTTTTATCCTTATATCTCTAGTCCAAATCAAAAATCATTTCATTTGGATAACTAGAGAAAAAGTTATGGATAAAATACCGAAGCATACTTAGTGAATATGTTTCAATTACATTTTCCAGCTTATAACTTGTAACATTTCACATATAACCCATCTTGTACCTAAACCATCTTTTCTACTTTATTTCAAATTCAAGAATTCTCCTTTTTATTTACACATGACTAATCGCTAATAATTTCTCACTTAATAGTTCTAACTTCTAAGAAAAATTCGTGGTCCAACAAAGAGCATCCAGTTTGCACGGGGAATTGGTTGCGAAACACCCCATAAAGGAATACTTATAATCCAAAGTAGAACATTTATCACTACTTTATATGGAATGCTAAGTTTCCTTTATTCTACAATAACAACAGTAACGAGAGAAGTATTAATGTCTTATTGTTCTCTTTATGAAATCCATTTCTTTAACAAAGGCTAAGAGTTAAATGTATTATTTTGGATACAATAGGCAAATTTAGGGAACATGTGAATATAATAACCTTATGGAGTAAAGAGAAGCTAAAGACTGAAGAAAGGGAGGAAGTTAATATTTAAAAAGAGAAGGAACACAAAAGGGAGTACATAGATAATGATGCTATTAAGGAATTATTGACAATCATTTTAAGGAAAGAGGGCTCATAATGCTTATATAAAAAAAGGTTAGAGTAAAAGATCCAAATTATTCCTTATTATATTGATAGTTTGTTACTAAAAAGAGCATTGGTTGATTTACTTGGTCTTATTAATTTCAAATCATATGTCCTTATTATATTGCAATATCTAGCCTACTTGCAGCCTAACAAACTCTTATTCGGGAAGAAATGTGGAAGTAAGTTATTAGTTATAGATCTAGGCTGAGTTGAAGTAAAAGTGTCAAGCTAGTGACATTAAACAATTTATTTTTGGAAGGCAACCTAAGTATTAATCGATAATTTTGTTTAGTTTGTTTTATTTTAGGTTTTAATTTCTATAGTTATATATATATATATGTGTGTGTGTGTGTGTGTTAATTTTATGGTTTAATATACAGTTTTTTCTTGGTTTAAGATTATATTGGTGTTACTTTTCATCTTTTGTGCCTTATTTATTTTGAGGACTTTTTATATTTAAAGGCTGGTAGAAATTTGGCTAATTCTAAAGTTAAAGAGAGTTACGCACCTATGTCAATGGCCATGTTCTTTTACATGCCTATGTAAAGCAAAAAAATGACTATGTTTTGTATAAAGAAGAGGTGACAGGAATTACAAAAAGATACTTGAGCACCAACATGCCTGTGTTGGTGATCACGTTATTGAAAAATCAATGCAAGTCACCAAGACGTCTATGTTGCCCAAACCAAGTAAGTTTTTGAGAAATAGAAACATACGTATGATGAATTCTATCTTCTTTTTCTTATTTTGAAAAATGTTATAAATGTTAATGACCGTGTAGATTTCAAGTGTTTAAATTTCAATGTTAACAGTACAATATTAAGTCCTAACATGCTTATATAATTTATCATCTTATTTTAAGTCTTAACATGGTCTATATACATGCCTATGTTCTAACCTGTGTTCAGACCTATAATAACACATCTGATAAACACGCCCATGTTAAAGCATAATACACTTATGTTCTTTAAGAATTAAAACTGAAATTGCTAAACATGGGCAATTATATGCCCACATTTAGCAAAATCTTTTTAAAATTGTTTCTCGCCACTTAAAGACACTTTTTCAATTTCCCTTTTATTTATGTCCTCTAGATGACGGTCCCCTACGTCCCCTTTATGTGAAAATTAATTAACCTTCAATAATTTAAGATATGTTTGATGCTCTACTTCCATTATTCTTGATTTGTTGAATAATTTTTTAGGAAAATAGATGTAAGAACCACTAGTATGGGTTTTGTGAACTTGTTTGAGATTACCTATGTGATTAGAAGAGTTTTAAGGGTTCAATTAGGTTTCTTTAGGCTATTTTGCATATTAAATTTAATTTTAAGGATATTTGAAGTTGTTTTGGATGATTTCATAGTGAAATTAGATTCTTATGGGGCTATTGAATTCTTCAATATGAATTCAATTACGCAACTGTTTATTTTTTAATAAAATTGCATTTTATGGGGCTTTTTAACCTTTTAAATTAATTTATATAGGAAATTTTATTTTGTTAGGTTTTATTTGAATTAATTAGGGTGCTGAGTGAATTAATTGCAATTTTGTAATTAATTGATATTACGGATTGTTGTTTGATTAGTTTGAATATTTTGGGTGTTAATGCCATTTCATTCCATTTTACAAATTAATTTTAGGCTTATTTGATTCATTTTGTTTTTATTATTAATTTATAACTAATTGATGGCGAGAACACATTATAATGTGTAGTTTGTCATGGTTTGACTTATATAAATTATTCCATCTATTTTGGAGATTTTTGTTTAATTTCATATTTTAAGGAATAATAAGGAAAAAAGAAAATTTACCACACCAAATAAAGGAAAAGTAAGTGTCTGAAGAGTCAAAAGGATGAGGGTAATTCATAATAACCACCCTAGTAGCTGGAGCCGACACAACTTACACCAATAACACTTCCCATGCTAAGTTTCACAATGTTGGCTTACATCTTTAGGTATAAGCCATATGTGAAGAGCAAATGCATCGGCTGGGTGATGATTAACTAGATCAGGCTGAGTCAGGATCTCCTAGCTAGACTAGAAGAGTACACTACTATTGGGTAGTTTATAATGATGCCAATATGTTTTTGTCGCAAGATTAACAAAAAGGAAATTTGGTGCACTATTGACAAAAAGTTGTCTTACGAGCTTATAAACTCCAAGGCAAAATAATTGGAATCCCTTGCAGTAAGATATTTGTATTCACTACTTAGTCACATGATCATCCTTATGAATTAATCTAAAAGAAATAGGAGTTGGAGTGGGAGATCATTCATGAGACCTAAAAATCCTAACATGATTATGAGATTTCAACCTTTAAAGAGGATCTTAAATTTGTGAGCATGACGAGATAAAATACTAGCAAATTCTTTAGATGTGGAATACGAATTTCCTCGACTCCTAACCATGAAAATTAAAAGAAAATATATACTAAAGTATTTTTAAAAAATCTACATAGGTTTTGGATGGTTAAGTTTGTAAGGGGAACATCTTTTAGAAGTGTTAAAAGACAATCTATAGGGAAAAAACACTTTAATAAATCCACACCCAATGTCTCAACTCCGTTATACAATCCATAACAAATTGCAACACCAAATCTCTCTTTTTCTTTGAAAATTTAAAGAGTAAAAAGTTATGAAATATGAAAGTTTGACTCAAAAGTCAAAATTAAAGTAATTTGAAATAAGATTGACCAAAATCTATTTAGTCAATAAAAAGTTGAAACTATATTATTCAATTTTATCAAAATATGTCCAATGTGTGTCTAACTTGAAAAATCCCCAATTTTGTATCATTGTGCCTAATTTGAAAATTTCAATTAGGGCAAGAATTGATAAATTTTAATAAAATTGAGAATGGGAGTAGCTTCAATATTTTCCTACTTATAGTAATCAACCATCAATATCATAGAAGTTAGCATAATTCCATCAATTTCATAGAATTTAGCATAATTTTAAGTAATTTGTAAAACCCCAAAATTATAATATTAAAAAATGCTTAAAAATCAAAGTCAATCAAAACTAGAGATGGTTAGATGTAGTTGGGAGTTATAAAACCTTAATTTAACCTTCAATTTGCTAATAAAATATTAAATTGAAAAATAATGGAAAATACTCAAATAATTGAAAAGCCCCAATTTTGAACCCTAACTCACCCATATTGTAATTTGACACCATCTGAATGCAACCTTATAAAATTAAATGCAAAATCATATCTAGAAGTATAAAAATAAGGGGAATTAAGGAATAATTGAAACAAAAATCTTCAATTATGGAAAATCCTCAATTAAGAGAAACTAGGGCTTATCCTAAAAGAAATATGATGTATTGAACCTTAGATTTGATGTATTCTTGCTCTAAAGATGAAAATAAATTCATTTGATTTGAAAGTACTGTATAAAATTCACCAGAGAGAGGGGAAGTTTCTTTAATAAAGAGAGGGAGAAGAGCACTATCGAGAAAGCTCAAAGAAACTCTAGTAAATCATAATGAAAAGACAAAAAATGAGGGAATTGAGATGGAGTGTGGTGAGACAACAATGATAGGAAGAATGTAGTGATGAGAGTTAGATTTTAGAGACAAATAAAAGGACTTATGGTTGTTATTATAATAAATGAGGAAAAGAAAATTGGTTTAAATATTTGAATATAATATTTGACCAAACAATAAAATTAGTTGACCAGTGTAATGTGTTTTTGACCAATATAAATGATCAACCAACTAATATTTTCAAGGACTGGAAGACATTTGTTGATCTATATAATGTAATGATTAACCATACATCGATTAAACTTGTTACAAACATATGGTACACTTCAATGTAAGGAATTTTGAGAACACTTCAACCATTGTGACTTAAAATTACAATTTTTAAATTAAACAGCCTTAAAAAAATCAAAACATTTAACCTTATAGTAATTCAAGAGAATGTCATTGAAATCCAAATATAAACATTAAAGAGATCCTAATCAAATATAATTTACTTTAATCATGCCCAATTTTCTCTTATTTGTGCAAAATACTTATAAATTTAGTGAAAATATTTGAAAATTGATATGCTATATCAACAAATTCTAACTTAATATCCTATTTTACACATTATCGCTAATGAAATGATATTTAATTTATATATACTTAGTTTTAGAGTGTTGAAATGGGATTTTTAATAAGGAAAATGGTATTAATGTTATCAAACCTAATTGGTATCTTTGTAAAGTCTGTGCAATGGTATCCAAGTAATTATCTATGCCATAAAATTTGTTTATAATAACTATTAGTCACCATATATTCAAATTTTATGGTTGATAAGGCGACCAAATTTGTTTCTTACTAAACCATGAGATTATTGTATTTTCTAGGAATTAACAAGTATCATATGTACTATTTCTATCCAAAAGACTACCAGAATAATCCACATATGAATAACCAATCAAGTTAAAGAATATATTCTTGTGATGCCAAATTCTTAAAGAAACATTACAACATAAATATCTACGTATGCACTTAATGGTTAAAAGATGAAACTTCCTAGAATTTAATTGAAATCTAATATATAAACAAATATTAAACATAATATCTAGCCTACTTGTGATAAGATAAAGTAAACTACCAATCATATCCTAATAGAGCTTTACGTCAATCTGCTAATCATTTTCATCCTTGTTTAATATAGTTGTGAAACTTATCAATGGTCCCAATGGCTTGGCACATTCCAAAATGCTTAAGTTTTTCTTTAGTGTACTTAAAGTTAATTAATGAAGGTGACCTCATTCATTTGCTTGATTTGGAGTCAAAGAAAGAATTTGAGCTCTCTCATTATGCTTATCGCACACTCCTTACTCATACACTTAAAAAATTCCTCGCATAACCTTTGATTAGTTCTGCCAAACAAAATATTATCTATATAAATTCAAACAATTAGAATGTTATGCTTTTGTGTTTTAATAAAAATAGTTAAGTCAACATTGGCTCTAGTAAAATCATTTTTTAAAAGAAGTGCACTTAACTTATCGTATCAAGCTATATGAGCTTACTTCAAATCATTTTCTAAAGGTTAGGTGCATCATAAATTTCAAAATTAGGAGGTTTATTAACATAAACTTCTTCTTGGATAAAACCATTTAAAAATACACTTTTAACATATAAGTAAGATGCAAATGTAAGTGATAATCTAATGGATTATAATCTAAATACCTTGTTATCATCAAAACATGTATTGTAAGATTGCTTGATTCAATATAAGAATACAAACCCTCTCAACTTTTCCTTAAACCGAATTTCCCTTATGAACTAGCTAACCTATTTCCTTTTTGTGTAACCCATCTATCTCTTTTTTTTTCCCACCTTGCTTTATATCTAACAATTTACAATTAAAGGTAAACATGAAAAACTTGAGCAAACCTTCCCCATAACCTTTGGTTAAGAAACCTTGGTTAGGAGGCATTCCCTATACTCCCATCCCTAAACCTACCTGAAAACAAAAAGCCTACAACTAGGGCCAACCTATAGTGGGATAATCATGAAGGAAGGTGGTTAACAAACTTGAGACCTTTGGTTAGCTACACTTTATGGCCTCATCCTCTTGTGAGCTACTTATTTCTCCTTTCGAAGAGGTTATGCTCTATAGTGCCAAGAAATGGAGTATAATGCTCATTGGATACTTTATTGACAAAAGGTTGTCATTTCCTGTTGTTCAACACTAGGCTACTGTCAATTGAAGAAAGACAAGACTAAAGAACATTTTAGTGAATAAAGATAAATTATTCATTTTTAGGTTTAGCTCAAATGAACAAGTTTAAAAGTTGTTGGATCTAGGACCATGCCACATTCAGGGAAAGCCTCTATTACTGGAGAAGTGGTAACTAGGATTAAAGTTAGATAAATCTAAGTTAAGAAAGATCCCTATCTGGGTGAACTTCCATCGTGTCCCTTTAGAGTATTGGTCCTCTAAAGGTCTCAGTCACCTTGCTAGTGCGATTGGGAATTCATCTACTTTAGATGACAATACTGCTAACCGCAAAAGAATATGTTTTGCTAAAGTCTATGTAGATATCGAACTAGATATTGCCTGAGTCATTATAGATAATAAGGTTCCATTTACTCTAAATGGCAATAATGCTAACCTCAGAAGAATAGGTTTTGCTAAAGCCTATATAGAGATTGAGCTAGATAAGCCTGAGTCATGATAGATAATAAGGATTAATATCACTAAGGAACTTATCATCGACACTTTAATAGTCACTTATCTATAGAGACCTTCTAAACCTAGCCTAAAGAAAGTTTGGATACCTAATAAGCAACTAGATAAGGAGAAGATTACTCAAAAACCTAAAATCTATCAATATCTTTGATGCTATGCATGTTGAACTAGAGAATGCCATGATTCATTTAAAGGGTGAATCTACTAGTAAGACTATGCAAGACCAAGGTGTAATGGAAAATTACATTGACAACCACACAAATTAAATAACCCCTCTTAATATGGAGGTGAATTTGGATGAAGAGGGTTGGAAGAATGAACAAGTTATTTCATCTTCACATAGAGTTGTGAAGGATCAAGATTCTAAGAGTATATAATACAAAAGCAAAGAAATTCAGTTAGCTCCTACTGGAAATGGGACAAACATAGTGTATGGAAGTAATAGAGGAGTGGAAGGAAGTGAAAAAGGCTAGTTTTATCCTAGTACTAGCACTCATAGAGCTAGAAGGAAGAAAACTAGATCAAAAATCAACTAATGGGGTTATTTGTTTGGAATGTAAGAGGCCTAAATAGCCTCAATAAATAGCTACATTTTAAAGACTTCTTAGATCTGAAGAAGCCTTTTTTTGTTGGTCTTATAGTGACCAAAATAAAGGAGGCATATTATAGAAATGGTATGAATTTTTTACTGGCTGATTTTAACCACTTAGTTGATATTAATAGGAGAGTTATATTTTCTTTTGATCCCTCCATCATCTGCCTTACAAATTGACATCCTTTGGCCAATTTTTGCATTATGAGCAACTCATAAAGGCTATAACTTAGATTTCCTTTCACTATAATCTATATAGGGAACTAAGAACATCAAAGGAACAAATTATGGACTAATCTACAACAAGTAGGGACTCCATATACAAACATTGGTTACTTTTTGGAGATTTCAGCTACATACTTTCCCCTAGGGAATCTCAAGTTACACAATGCAAATTCTTCAAGCTCCAAGAACTTTCTAATCTCATCACTAAGTTGGGAGTAATAGATTTGAGATCTATTAGCCACTTTCTCACTTGAAACAACAGGGAAAGAAAGCTTATACAATGGAAAATTAACAAAATTTTGGTTAATGATTCCTCACTTACCGAATTCCCCAATAACTTTAATACCTTTGAAAATACTCAATTCTTAGATCATACAGCTACCCTGCTAGAACTGAAGGCTTAGACAATAAAACAAAAGGCCCTTTACATTTTTCAAATCCCTTTTACATCATTATGAATTCAATTCTCTACTTGCTAAGTGCCTGCAATTAGAAGGTTGCTTATAGATGCTCTCTCTTCCTTAAAGATATCAAAACAAGATGTGTGAGATTAATGAAAGAGGCTTTTGACCCTCTTAAGTATGATAAGAGAAAGGATTTTGACCAGTTGAATTGTATACATGAATCTCTAACCAGAAATCCTAAGGATCCTTATCTCAAATTAGTAGATCAACAAGAATTGAAAAAGCATTTCAATGCACTAGCGACATACTCCTTACAACTTAAGTAGAAAGTTAGGATTAGATGAATTTAAGAAAGAGACAGGAATACAAATTTTCCATAATGTGATATATGGGAGAAGGAATATAAACAAGATCCTAGCTCTTAAAGATAATAGGAGGAATATGATAAATGATCAACTAAAACTTAAGAAACTTGTTATAGAGCATTTTAAGAATATACTAGGAAGGAGTAACCAAACCATTGATTTGCCTCAAGATCTGATAAAGAACCTTAGTAACTTGGTTTCTTATGACCAGATGCAAATAATAACTAAGGAAGTAACTACTCAGGATATTAAAGAAACCTTATTCTCATTGTCTCTAATAGAGCCCCAGGACCTAATGACTTCAATGCAAGCCTTTTCTGGGCTACTTAGGAGATAATTGGAGGCATGGTAACTGAAATTATAAAGTTCTTCAAGAATGGTACGCTCCTCCTTGAAATTAAGAAAACCTTTATCTACTTGGTCACCAAATTAACTAGTCCATCAACATTCAATGACTATAGATCTATAGTTTGTTGCAATGCCATTTATAAGATAATTTCCAAGATTTTGACAAAAAAATTGAAAATGAAATTTCCTAAGCTCATTAACTTATGTCAAGGAGCTTATGTTAGTAGCAAGAGCATTGTGATGATATATTGTTAGCACAAGAACTGTTCAAAGGTTATGAAACAAAAAAACTCAATAGTTGTGCTTCGCAAGTTGACTTTACAAAAGCATTTAATTATGTGAATTGGGAATTCCTATTGATTACTCTACAAGCTATAGGGAAGTTTATTCAGTAGATGAAAACATGCATCCACTGTTTCTGAGTTATTGTTAATAAGGAGCTTAATTGTTTAAAGTAGTACAAGGCCTAAGACAAGGGATCCTTTGTCATCTTATTTTTTTGCAATTACTATGGAGGTCAGCTATAGAATCATAACATTAAAAATTGCCAAACACCCTGAATTAAGATTCCACCACAGATGTGCCAAGCTGGGATCTCACAAATTTCCTTTGCGGATGATCTTTTGATACTCTATGGAGCTGATATAAGATCAATGCATGCAGTGATAATCTTTTTGGAGGATTTCGAAGCTATCTCAAATTTGAGATTCAACCCGAGGAAAAGCTAAATGTTCATCTCTAGTAATCCAACTCATTTTGTAAACCAGATTCCTTCTTCTTAGGGTTTGAAGATTAGGCAATTGCCTTTGGAATACCTAAGAGTTTCTATATAAGTGCTGGTGATTGTGTCCCTCTTCTGGTATCAGTTCAAAGGAGAATCACAACCTAGTGCAACTGATCTCTTTCATATGGGGTAGAATACAATTAGCTATTTCAATTCTAAACAACCCTTATGTCTACTGGTGCTCACTCTACCTGAAAGTATCATGCAAGAAGTTGAAAAAGCTATTAGGGATTTCATACGGGGAAAAGATGGAGCCAATACAAAAGTCCCAAAGGTCAAATGAAGCAGACTTTGTACACATAAGGAATATGGAGGAATCTGATTGATCTCTATTCTCTATAAATAAGATGTATAAAGTCTCGCGGGCCAAAAGACCATGAAACATCTACGAGGGAAAGGAAAGCTTATGGATAAGACGCATTGACACGTACCATCTAAACAATGAGTGCATCTGGACATTGAAGAACAAGCAAGCTTTCTCTTATACCTTTCAATCTTGAAAACTAGGTCCTTTATATAAGCTGAGTTGAAGTATGATGGTAGTTAAAATCCAAGCCCCCACTTCCCAACCTATGACTAACCAAATGCATAAACATCCGCAAAACTTAAAAAAATTTGCTGTTGATACATAGCGAGCATGAATGTGTTGATGATATGTATAAGTAGTTAAGCTCTAGTGATCTGAAAATTATATGATTTTACACAAGATTAGAAGATTGTGATTTGTGAACAAAAATTTAAGACAAAGGAGAAGCTTTTAGAAGATATTATGGGCCCACAATTGCATCAGAAATTATAAGGTCATTAGGCTTTAAGGATTGTAGCTAGGAAGGGTACTAATTATCCAAAATCAGTTAACAAACTCTCTCTAATCATATCCGGCCAAAAACACATTCTGTCTTACTAATGATGGTTAAGAAACACTATGAGAAAATGCTTGCATATCACGGATGTTTAGAGTACCAAGTATTTCCATTTCCTTCTCCATTTTAACACAAACCTTAGCATATCCCACTCTTATCAAGCTAGTTGTATGTTCATTAAGATAAACAAGTATGCCTATAGAGCTAATTAGGTAATTGAAATTATTAAATAATACTCAATAGGAACATTATGAAAATAAACCAAAGGTCCTGATCCAAACCATTCAACATTCTTGGGACATCATTAAACTTGAAGATGAAATAGTCTTCCTTGTAATAAAAGTTTGCTCTAAACCCCATTTAACTAAATAATTAACATTAACTTCTATTAATAACTACATCATTCTTGGAAGCTAATTCAGAGAATTATCTCAATACATTTAGCATATGATCCTACCATACTTATCATTTTGCTTCAATCTATGAGTCACTTGAAAACACCTCGTCATAATAATAATCATAATTATAAGAAGATAAATAATAGTCATAATTACAATAATAATAAGAAAAGCTCAAATTAATATATAGTAATTCATAATAGAAGTAATGACAAAATTTAATAATAGTAATAATTATTAATTCACATTTTATTACAAAATTTAAATCTTAGTAATAGTAACAACAATAATTAATAATAATTATAATAACATGTTTAATTTTCTTTAACAAATATCATACTAAAATTAAACAAAACAACAAATACTTGTCATAGTTGGTAATAATAATAATAATAATAATAAGCGTAATAATAATAATATAGAACCATATTAATAATAGGTCATAATAATAATAATAATAATAATAATAATAATAATAATAATAATAACAATTATAATAATAAAAATATTATTATTACAACGTAAATACATTAATAATAATAGCAATAATCAAAATAATATTAATAATGTTTCCAAAATTAATTCTAGTAATAACAATAATAATAATAATATTAAAATTTATAATAATAATAATATTTGTATTATTTAGGAACAGATAATAATAATAATAATAATAATAATAATAATAATAATAATAATAATAATAATAATAAACATAATAATGATAATTGTCATAATAGTAATAATAATAATATATTATTTATAATTATAATTATAATTATAATTATAATTAATATTATCATAATAATATTAATAATATAATCATAACAACAGTAAAAATAATATTATTAACAATATTAATAATCAAACTAATACTAAAAAATACATTTATTAACATCTACAACTTTTATTACACTACAGGGGTATTTTTGTCATTATTATTGTCTTCTTTTCTGAAGACGACAACCAAACATATTTCTGTCCTTAGAACGAGGATAATTATCTTTGTTCTGTCCATCACAACCAAACTTCTTCCTGTCTTCAATTCTTGTTTTGTTCTATCCTGTCTTGTTCCGTCTCATCCTGTCTTTGCATGCTGAAGACGATAACCAAACGCAGCTTGGGAATGGACCGACTACCTTCTTCTGATCTGATAACTGGCACAAGTTTCCTCGGAGAATTCTCCAATCTAAGTGCTACAGTACCAGCAAATACAAAAATGAAGCAGGTAATCAAAGATTGATTCGACATGTCAGAAGACTTGGCGGCTTTAGCGTGTAGCAAAATCACGAACTTCTCTCATTTAACACAGCTTCATGCACATCTCATTCACAGCTCTCTCCACCACCATAACTACTGGGTCTCGCTGGTCCTCACCCACTGCAGGCTTCTCAATGCCTCACTGCGTTACTCTCGTCTCGTTTTCAGCTCAGCTACTTACCCAGATTTTCATGTGTTCATGGCCATGCTCAGGTATTTGTCCCAGTTGGGTACTGCCCATCAAGTTTTATCTTTGTTTAGACACATGATACGTGGTGGGGGAAATGTAAAGCCTGGTGCTTTTGTGTTCCCATTAGTGATTAAAGCTGCCGGTGAAGCTTGCATTGCGTTCCACGCTCATGTCCTGAAACTCGGTCATGCCAATGATCCTTATATTCGCAATGTAATGTTGGACACGTACGGCAAGCATGGTCCTTCTGAGGTTGCTTGGAAATTGTTCGATGAAATGACTGATAAAAAGCTACCGGATTGGAATTCGGTGATTTCTGGATGTTGGAAGTGGGGGAATGAAGCTGAAGCTTGTAGACTATTTAATTTGATGCCCGAGAGGAATGTTATTACTTGGACTGCAATGATTACTGGGTATGCTAAGTTAAAGGACTTGGTGAGTGCAAGGAGGTATTTTGATGAGATGCCAGCAAAAAGTGTTGAATCCTGGAATGCCATGCTTTCGGGTTATGCACAAAACGATTTTGCAGAAGAAGCTCTGAATTTATTCGGTGACATGGTCCGTGCTGGAGTTCAACCTAACGAAACTACATTGGTCACTGTTCTATCAGCTTGTTCATCATGTGGTGATCCCTCTCTTTCTGATTCAATTTTGAAAACTATGAAACGGAATGGATTCAAGATGAATTGCTTTGTAAAGACAGCTTTACTTAATTTATATGCAAAGCAGGGGAATCTTGAGGGCGCTAGGAGAATTTTTGATGAGTTGGGGGTGTATAAGAGCTCTGTTACATGGAATGCAATGATCTCAGCATATGCAAGGGTTGGTCAGTTGGATAGTGCTAGAGAACTATTCTCTATAATGCCAGATAGAGATGTTATTTCGTGGAACTCAATGATTGCAGGTTATGCTCAAAATGGCCATTCAACAGTGGCCATTGAACTGTTCAAAGAAATGATTAGTACTAAACAATTTCAACCAGATGAAGTCACTATGGTTAGTGTTATTTCAGCATGTGGACATCTTGGTGCCCTAGAATTGGGTAACTGGGTGACCAATTTAATCAGTAACTATGAGATTGAGTTGACCGTTTCAGGATATAATTCTTTGATTTTTATGTATTCAAAATGTGGAAACATTAAGGAAGCCCAGAGGATCTTTTACGAAATGGAAATAAGAGATGTGGTCTCCTACAATACCTTGATATCTGGATTTGCTGCTCATGGCCAGGGTAAAGATGCCATAGAGTTGATGACAACAATGAAGGAAGAAGGTATCCTACCAGATCGTATAACATATATTGGAGTCCTGACAGCATGCAGCCATGAAGGATTACTAGAAGAAGGCCGGAAGGTATTTGAATCAATAAGAAATCCATCTGTAGATCACTTTGCATGTATGGTTGATTTGTTGGGGAGAGTTGGCCAACTTGATGAAGCAATGATATTGATTGACAATATGGCCATGGAACCACATTCTGGAGTTTATGGTTCTCTATTGAATGCGAGTAGGATTCACAAAAGAATTGAATTTGGTCAACTTGCTGCAAACAAGCTCTTTGAGCTTGAACCACAAAACTCTGGAAATTATGTTTTACTTTCTAACATTTATGCGTCAACAGGTAGGTGGAAAGATGCAGCTAACATTAGACAGATGATGAGAAGAGAAAGACTCAGAAAGGGAACTGGATGGAGTTGTGTAGAATACAAGGATGAGTTGCATAAGTTTGTTGTTGGGGACAGAATGCACGCGAGATCACATGATATCTATAGACTACTGACAGAACTATTAAGCAAAATGAGAACACAAGGCTACTCAGCTGATAAGAGCTGTGCTCTAAGGGATGTTGAAGAGGAAGAGAAAGAAGAGATGGTTGGGATTCATAGTGAAAAATTGGCTATTTGTTTTAGCCTTCTTGTTGGTGAAGTAGGATCAGTAATTAGGGTGGTGAAGAATCTTAGAGTATGTTGGGATTGCCACACTTGGATAAAGATGGTGTCCGTGATGGTGGGAAGGGAGATAATTGTAAGAGATAATAACAGGTTTCACTGTTTCAATAATGGGCTATGTTCTTGCAAGGATCATTGGTAATGCAATGTGTACAACTTGTCCTGATCATTCTAATGACAGTTGTCGCTGAAGCATTTGCTGAGAGAGGTAATCTTAAGGTTGTTTTCAGCAAAAGGAGATGAGGCTTTTGGAAGAAGATATTTGTACAGAAATAAACTTGTGGAATTATACTGTACCTGTTCAGAATGATAAATGAATCCTGCGGTTGCTTCGAAGATGGCTGACAGATCATTGAATGGGGAGCAGCATCTTTCAATTTGGTCAAAATCAGAACTACTTTGATTTGGCTTGGCTCTGAAGTTGGTCATCATTTTATTTTTAGTTTGAGTGAGGGAAACTACCATTTGTTATGCTTTGAAATAATTCTGATATTGGCTAAAAACTGAATGATTTCCGGAGTTACTTCTAGTGAGTTACTTGATCCAATAAAGTTACATCTGAACCTTTTACACGGGAGACACTGAGCAGATCAGGTAAGCCAAAAAATTCCAAATAAGCTGCCTACCCAGGTGAAACCGTATGTATTTCTACATGTACAAACAAATGAAGCCTTGTTTTGAACGGAAAGTTCAAGGATGGAGAGGCCAACGAATTCTCAGTAACTCTGAGTTTTAAGCCACTTCATGGGACAAATGCTACAATATTACTGCTGACATGGGATAATAAAAGTTGTTAGTTATTGGTGTAAAATTTTGATGTGTGGATGCATAGAATTCAATAAGAGATCTTGTTTTCTGATGATTGTTTGGGTTGCTGTCATGGTGCAATTTCTCTTTTTCCTTTTGATTAATTACTGATGCATATTTTTCTCAACGGAGAAGACAAAAATATAAGCATGCTTGGCCCTTTCTTGTGTGTTGAGGGCTTATGTTAATGTGCTTCATTTAACTGTATTCTGAAATCAAGAGGAATAAGATTTCTTAACAACTGATTGCAGAAGGTTCATATATTTGAAGAGCTATTTTTGTTATTAAATTTATGTTTGAATATCTTTTTTTTTTTTTTGCTTTTTTCATTTGACTTTCTTCTTAATTTAGATTTAGTGATCTCCATCTTGTTTTTTTCCGCTTATTAAGTTGTGTCTGGCGTTGGTCTCTTTTGATGCATTCCTTCCTGCAGATGTCTAACCAAATGAAGCTGGATAAGTGCTGTTCTTCTTGTACAACTACTTAATTCCATTTAGGTACTTCACTGCAGCCTCTTACCGCCTTCTACCAATTTAGGTACTTCACTGCAGCCTCTTACCGCCTTCTACCAATTGATTCTCAGATGCATTGGCCTTGTGATCAGGAAAAAACGTTAAAATAGCTCATAGGAGTAGTGCTTCTGCAATTTGAAATTTCACGTTTGAGCAATCTTCTGAAGTTTTTCTTTTTGGTTAAGATTAGTCAGTTCTCGTTTCTTAATTTCATTCAGAATTGCAATGTGTGAATAAAACAACTGGATTCAAATTGAGAAGGCCAAGGTGCATTTGAGAAGGTATTTAGTAACCTTGAAACATGAGCTCAAGATGTTTTAGAGCGATAACTAAAAGCTTCTGCAGACAATTCCAACTATATATGTAAATTACAGGCATCGTAATTCACCAGTAGCATTCAGTAACGATAGACTAAGTTAAAACTTGATAAGAAAAGAGTAATCTAACTCTTCTTCATGCTCAGACTAGAAATAAAAAGAGTTAACTAACGCATACCAATTATGTAAAATCGTAATAAAATAAAATAATAAAACATCAATACATGTACATCTAAAATACATACCACTTTTCACCATACTCTATGCTAAAAACTACAGCCACCTTCTTGATTAATGATCTAAAATGCAATGCCAATATATGAATTTACATACAAGTAAAATGTTCATAAAAGGTGTTAATATAACTATAAAAAGACCAACTTCAGTAAATTAGTTATCTTGGTTTTCCATTCAATTGGCTACGTCCGTTTCCTCTTCAACTAATTACATTGATTTTTGTCCCAACTAGTTTCACATATCACTAAAGTATAATCACATCCATAAAACTTCTACAGCACGCGCATGCCTAATCATCAAGTCACATCTAATCACATGGCACGACACTTGACACAAAATAAAAATAACTAATCTATTACCTTTTGTGTGTACATTTCATAATAACATAAAGTCACACAAGTATGCATTCATATATTCATATACAGGGATAGATCTAGAAATTATTTTAAATAAAGGCAAAATATTTAAAGTACTCTTACATTGCTGAACAAGATACAAATATTTATATATTTGTTAAACAAAAATCACATTATTATCTTGAACTTCTTACACACAATTTATTACAATCGTTCCTTACGAATAAAATTTTCTCATGACAAATAAGATCTTCATATTCTATCACAATTATTAGAATGATAATCTGAAAATTTTTCTGCAATCCTGGATCAGACTAAAGATCATCTAAATTGACTTCTAAATGAGGATGTTTTAAATGAATGGAGCTAGAATTCTCATTTGTAAGAGGCCTTTTGAGAAATTTGTCCATAACTGAAATCAAAGTTAAGTAATTGGGGACAAATTGAACACAAAATAAATAAAAAAATTATCTATTCACAAAAATTAACTAATTAAAACTATTTGAAAAACATTTCACACATATGCAAATTTATGAAATTCACAAACAAAAAGTAAAATTTTCATATATACTACGATTGGACTTGATATGGAAAAGGATGTACTATATTACTTGGAAACTTTAAACCAATCATCTATTAGCAATAATAATCTATCTTTGTAAATTTTATCATCATTAAGAAGGGATATCATTTTGTTTCGTCATTTCCACTAGGTCGTTCATTGTTTACACCTTTAAATTTAATGATCATGTTTCCTTCACTTTCTAAAGAGATAGATGTAACGAATTTTTATTGTGATAGGCTTGAGTTTACCAAATACATCTATATGTCTTTTCTTCACTTATCAATACGAGATCTTCTACTATTTTCAATTTAATTCATAGGGGTATCTAGGGTACTTCTTTTATCCCTATTATCACTAGTGCTAGATAGTTTGTATTGTTTTTGTTCATTTTTACAACTTTATATGCTACGATTTTTCATCTACAAGTTTATATTTTCTAATAGTTTCTTTCTTACCTTGTCAGTTGTCAACCTTCAATTTGCTATCTATTACATGCTTACAGCTTTTTACTTCTGAAAAGACCAAGACTAGCAGATCACTTTGTTTAACTCTCCTTGATATTTTCTTCTCTCTCTGTGTAAAAGTTTGAATGGAAAATCTTATCTTGCGTCTTCACTAAAAGTATAAAAGAATGTAAATATTAAAACTGTGCTAACTCTATTACATCTTACAAGAACCCATCTCTAAATTATACGTACTACACATTCTTCCAAAGAAAATAAGTGGGAATTTACCTATCAGCAGTAGAACGGGGTGGGGCCTGTGGGGAAATCCTTTCCACAATTGCGTTCAATATAGATTATTGTTTTTTACTTTGAGTGTGGTAGTCCTTGTGAAGTTAGGGGAAGGAGAAGTCAAAAAGACAAAAAATAGTGTAATGAAGAAGCCAAAAGGGTAGAAAAATTTGAATGAAAAAAGTCAATTAAGTATGTAGTTTTATCTCTCTATTTGTAAGCTTTCATTTAAAAAAATCATGGGCCCAAATAAAAGTAATCTAATAAAAATAAATGGGCTCAGCTTTTATTTTTTATTTGATATCTTAATATATCTATAATAATAATAATTATTTTTTGTCACCAATTAAATTAATGGGAGTAAATTTTGCATTTTTTGTGGATTTAAAATTTAAAATAATAATTTTAAATCAAAATTTTTAAGATTTAGCCCCCACTTGCCCCCACTATAGCTCCGTCCATGTCCATATATAAATACACACACTATCTCACTAATGACTATGTAGCATAATCTACTCTACTTACTCAAATGTATAACACAACCAAAACCGTTATCCTCTAACAATTGACAACCATTCTTTAAGTTCAAACACAATAATTATAAATTAATCCAAAAAATTTTAAAGAAATTGTATTAATGAATAAAAGCTCTTGAAAGACATACAAATTGGCTTATAATCTACTTATGACTAGTTTCTTAAGTGATTGCAGTTATTAAGAGCACATTTAGAAGAAGTTATGCAACATATAATAGAATTACTGGACTTAGAGTTTTTTTTTCTCTTCCATTGTTATGGATTGAAGGAGAACCTGTTTTGGCTTAAGAGCCAACCTCTTTTCTTATGTTGTTATCTAGAAATATGCAAAATTATACAACATAGCTACTTCTACTAAATCATGATGGCAATGTTATAGTTTTTTTTTGTTGATTTTCATTTTATGCACCATCTTCTTACCATGCCCTCTATTACAAGGTTTTGTTTTATGTTTGTTATAATATTTTCTCTTATCCAAGATAATGAGCTTTAACTGATCTTGACTTTTGTTTTTGATAATTCTTTCATTCCTTTATCTTTAAATAGAATAATCACTAGAACATAAGATAATCTAAAAAAGTTTCTCCCAATCCTCTTTATTGTAATGACAGTAGCAAAAATCTTAAATTCTAACGCGTAACCCTTTCGAGTAGTTATATTTGGAGAAGAGATGGTCTCTTGATTTTTTTTTGGTAAATGAGGTGGTCTCTTGATTCATTCTCTACATTTCACAACGTACAATTTGGATTTGTGTTATGAGAGCCTCTTATTTTATCCAAAGTGCTTAGCCTATTTTTAATGGAAAGCCATATATAGTATAAAGTATATCTTAGGAATAATTTGTTTGAACCATACCAACTTGCTCCAATGCACCTTGGGTGTTGGATTCCTCAATACTTAGTATTAGAAGTTGATGGAGAATAATCCTAATGTATGTTTTTGTCAACCTATACTATCCTTTAGATGTTGGTTTGGGTCTTTTTAGGGAAAGTTTCCTAAAATATTAGACAAACCTATTAAGTTTGCATGTCATTCATTTCCTTTTAAAAATTCTTTACCTTAGCTTTGGGATTTAGCAAATGCGTCAAATGAAATGCTTCAAGAAATAGATAAAAAGGTCCCTTTTCACTCCAGATATCAAACCAAAGCTATGTGCATACTCCATACTAATTTATGCTTAATTTCCCAATAGAGCTTTTCTCTTAGATTGAAGATTTGGATAAAGGTCTAACAAGAGTCAAACCTCAAATTGATTCCTATATGCACTAATTATCCAAGTAATGTAACTAAATTGATTACACCAAAAGATTTTTTTTAATTTGTTAGGAGTCTCTAAATCCTTTTGGTAAGTAGCTCTTTATTGGTGATTTGCATTGGCCATAAACATAGTCCTCCCTCTTCTTTTGGCACTCCAATGTCGATTAATTTGAATTTAGCATAAGGTTTTTTATGAGCATCCCTATTTCATAGGAAGTTTGTTATTTTTTTATGAGCATCCCTATTTCATAGGAAGTTTGTTATCATTCTCTTTAATGCTTTGTGAGATTCTTTGGTAGTACCATGTGCGAGATCCAATATACATACAGATTCTTTAAGATAGATTTGATGAGTTATTGTTGGACTAAATTTTTTTTAATTTATTTGTTTGATTATTTTTAGAATTGAACTCATTAATTTGGTGAGTATAAGTTGAAATTAGAAATTTAAAAGCGAAATGTTAGAATTAAATTAGATTATGGTATGGTGTTTGAGAATATTAAAGAAGTTAGTAGATGGATTAAATGAAAGAAGGGGCAAAATGGAAAGGACAAGGTAAATGAAGGGTAAAATGGGGAAAGACCATTTAAAATGGTCCTGAATTATTAGAAGAAGAGAGGAGAGTCGTAGAAGAGAAGAAAAACCAAGGAGAGAAGAGAGGGAAAAAACGTAGAGAGAAGAAAAGAGAAGAGAAGAGTGCGTGGAGTGTTGGAGAAGAAGGAAAATCGTGGGAAGCTTAGAAGGAAAAAGAAAGAAGGAGAAAAAGAAGAGGAAATCATCTTGTTAGAGGTAAGTCTTCATCTTTCTTCTTGCTAGGTTCAAAAAGGGATTAAATAGAGCCTAGGGTTTGTGTTGAGAATGAAGGAAGAAAGAAGAGAAAGATGAACCACTCGATTTTTGGATCTCTAAGCTAGGGTTTTGGTTTTTCTAGCTTAAATGAACTATGGGTAGGTTAGGTTTAAGTTCAATTTTTAGCATTTTTTATTTTTGAAGTTTTATAAAATTCCATGTGAATTTAGATTGAATGGAAAATTGGTTTGTTTTAGGAAATGAAGAGAACCCTATCCAAGAGAAAGAGGAAAGGCAAGCTCGAGTTGGATTTTTCCAAGCCAATTAGGTAGGTAATATCTTTATAGTTGTTGTGTAATATGGACAAATCGTCTTGTTTGTATATTGTGTGTTAAATTGCTAAATTATGAATTGCTGTGATATGGAAAATGATTTATGATGTGTTTTATGTCATGCATTGTATGATGTATGACATTTGGATATAATTGAATTGTGCTTATGACCATGTTATGCTATTTAAATGTGTCATGGCATTTTGTATAAAGAAAAAGGAGGAAAAAGCATGATAATATGAAAACGCATGGAAATGAATTGAGCATAAATTTGTTTGTGATTCGACAAAAGAGGAACTCATTTCATTAGTCACATGCACGTTGACCTATAACCTTCTCCCAGCTACCTGCTTGAGGCCACGAGATCCTGAGAAATCGGACTTATTTTGTTCACGGTGTAAACTTCGATTTTTTTGTTTCGTTCCACATAACTCTCGAACCATTTGTTGTGCATTTTATCATTGATTTTTTGAGTATAATGCATAATTGAATGTTATGTTTTGATGGATGATTACATGATATGTTCTAGGTGATAACATCTTGTTAACTATGAGTCGTGAGTTGAATTATTGAGTATTGAATTGCTAGATATATATGTACATATTCTTGAATACGTGGCTCATTACCGATGACTATAAATATAGCCACTGAGTTGTGTAGCTCACCCCACTATTCCCTCTTCTGGTGCATAACGTGAAGGTTAGCGATCCTCGCAAGGCAATTGGATAAACTCCGAGATAGCTAGCATTTTTGTACTAAGTTAGTTCGATAACTTTTGAGTAGCATTAGCAGCATATTGATCATGAGCATCTCTATGTATTTTGCATTAAGCTAATAATGTAGTGTGGATATGTAAATAAAGTTATATTCAAACACTATTTTGTTTTAGCAATAAGATTGAGTATTGAAAAAGTTCTTTTGTCATGATGATAATGAAATACGATTGTGTTTTGCTTGTGATTCTCAAAGTTGGTATATTGCAATTTTCAATCCTTTCATAAGGTCAGAAATTGTGTTCCGAACTTAAAGTTGTCTTCATAAAAGTTGTAGATTATCCTCTAAGCTTTCTAATGGTATAAAGTTTGTAATTTTTGGACTTTGGGTCAAAGAGATATGGCCTTTGCACGTTAACATCACTGGTGTTGACATAAGCTGTAGCGCTATCCCTGACATAAATTCTTTCCTAATTTCAACAATTAAACTGCATTTATGTAGGTTGAATTATGCAAAGTTGCCTTTTTGAAAGTTGTAGCTTATCTTTCTAGCTTTCCAACGGTATAAGATATGAAATTTTTGGACAGCGTAGTAGAGAGATATGATCATTATAAGTTAGGTATGTTGCACTCGAAGTATACATGCCTCTCCAGCCTCAGGTGTGATCACACCAAGGAAAGGTGTGACCACACCCTGGGAGTAGCCTCGGGTGCGATCGCACCTTGCAACTTCTCTAATGTTTCGCCACTCGAAGGGTTTTGCAGCTCTGAACATGTTTGACTCTTTTGGCCATAACTTTGTCATTCGACCTCCAAATGACCTGATTCTTAAAGAAATAGATTCCTAACACATTCCTCTATCTCCATAAAAATTTGTAGCCTTTGTAGTTAAGCTGAAGAAGATTGATGAAAAGAAAGTGAGGGCATCGATTAGAAGAGTATGAATTGATTATGAGCATACTTTGGTATTTTAATCATATCTTGATCTGTAGAGCTTCGAATCAGATGGCTCTTGTTGAAAAATAAACTAGAGACATAGAGCTACAATTTTTTAGAAGAACTCTAACTGTAATTATGGTATTAGAGAATGAAGATGAACCGATGATGACTAATGTGATTTCCGTTGAAATATCCCTATAAGGAAACCTATTCACACTTTATGACTCCAAGGTTGGACTCAGAAAATGGGGCCCAACATCTTATGGTATCAGAGTGATAGTTGGACTCTGAAAATAGGGTCCAAAAATTATAGCCTCCCTACATACGTTAAGCTTTTGTTACATGAATAAGTAATTCTCCTACGAAACATATTAAATAAGGCTTAATAGTCACCATATGTTTGCATTTTTATTGAGATAAGAATTCTTATATATGAGAATAAGAGACTTTCTATCTTCAAATCATAGATAGAGGAGAGCAATTGAGCTTGTGAATTTTCTCTAATAGAAATCAATACGTAACTTTTGTCTTTGTTGATATTTAGTCTTGAAAATTTACTAAATATGTAAGTTTTCATTATTACTTTAACTGGGTTAGCATCTTCCCTACAAAACATAAGTAGACCGTCTATAAATAAGAGGTTAAAAACCTTTTCTTGCCAAATTTATTGTGGAATCTAAAGGAAGGATCCATTATGATGTTATAATTAATGAGCTTAGTCAATACCTCATCATAAATTAAGAAAAACTAGGGTGATAATGGGTTTTCTTACCTTACTTCTCCTTGAACACTTAAGATGGCTCTCAATTCACCAGGATACTAAAAGATGTGATTATGAGGCATTGTTCAATCCAGATTTACTAAAAACCAAAAGCCACTAATGAGTGTGAGATGAATTCCTAATTAATTAAGTTAAAAACATTGTCAAAGTCAATTTTCATACATAACTCTTAATGGAGTCATTACTTTGATAGCCTTCGAATCTTTTATATAAATAGAATGTTATCACCTATTTCATGCCCCTAATATAAAGACTTTGAGATTTGCTTACGAGAGATTCTATTACTACATTCAAACTTGAGGCAAGTATTTTAGATATGATCTTATATAGGGTGTTATAGTACAATATAGGCCTAAAATCTTTGAGTTAGTTAGGATTAAGAATCTTAGGTATTATTCAAATATGAGTTTTACTTGTATCTTTTAGCTATTTTCTTGAGATGAAGAACTCCATTATTGCCTTGTTAATCTGAATCTTTTTCTAGCTCCATGATTCTTTGTAAAAGAACCCATTTAATTTATATATAGACCAGGGGCTTTGTTGTAATTGAGGCCTATTAAGGCTTTTTTTCCACATCTTGTAGGTAATAGCTTGATGGGATCCTAAGCTTGTTGATATAGTGATTGCTTTTGGGATAAAAGAGTTGAGTCTTTACAAAGAAGAATAATGGTTAATAGATGTGCCTAAGGTTTCTTGAAAGTATTTGTAGACCTCCTCCTTTCGATCCTTTATATCTCAAATCCTTTCTCTATTATCCTTAACTAGGCTTGCAATTTATTTTGTATTCCTTCTAGATAAGATAAAGAAGAAAGTAGATTTCTTATCTCTATCTTGCTTCTATTGAACTCTTAATTTCTACTTTAATAAAGAGTTGTGGGCAGCAAGAGCTCTGTTGTAATTACTTAAAAATGTATTCTCTTTCTTAATCTTGGTTTGTTCTTTAAATCTAAGTACATATCAAATTGAACAAGTGTAAACATGCTCCTCATCTCATTAAAGTTAAAGAATTTATTACTTGTAAATTTCTAATGTAGTTCTTTGAGTTATTTTTTCACCATTCAAAAATTTTAGACACATTTGTGTTGCTCAAATCCCTCTACCTTATTTTCCTTACCTATCTCTACTACCTCCTAGAATCCCTTAAATTTTATGATATAGTTTATGAATTTAAAAAGGGTTATTTAGATGAGGGAAATAGTTATATTATGGATCTTAATTGGTAAATGGTCTAAGGTGAAATAATTACCAAAGATAGCTTTACTTCCCTAAAATTTCACCTTCCAAAGATGATTTATCATATCTCTATCCATTTTCTTTCTTATAAACCATCTGCCTTATTATTATTGCTATATGTGAAGTGGATTCCTTTATAATTAAGATATGTGATCCCTACGCTCTTGATGTAATATTTAAAGTCATTATAAGGTCCTTTTAAGTTCGTAAGATTCTAAGGTAGGAATAGTACTATTGAAATATACAATGATCATATAAGGAATGTTCATATTTAAGCTTTTATTTTCCTAGTCCTTTTAAAAAATTATTCATAAGGTCAAATTTGCAACATATACAAAGTAAAAGAATAATTTATATTTATTCAACTCTACCTTAGTGAATAAGTGTAGAATTTGCACATTGAGGAGATAATCTATGACCTCTAGCTTATTAGGGTCGTATTTTTAACTCTTCTTCCATTATGTTAGGTATTGTAACTAATGATGATTTTCTAATTGTCTTTAATAAACCAGAACCTTTTGCGTTGATTTCCTTTAGTTTATTTTCCTAAAGGCCAATTGATATTCTTATATGTAGATAATCTGATAGTACTTGTTGCTTTTTATGGCTATTGAGACCTATAACATTCCAAGATAAGACTGATAGTAGAGAAGATTTGAGGGGTATTTGATTCCTTTGGATTTGGTCTTCCTTCCAAATTTCCTTTTTAACGCTAGGGTGAAAGCCTCTAAGCTCTCCATAACTTCATATTTTACATTAGAGGTGGTAAAAACATCTAAGATTTTTATTTTATCCCTTTCATTAGCTTCTTTATGCCTGAGTGTGTCATTATTAAGAGGTTTGCTTGCAATTAGCCCTATTTGGTTAACTTACTTATTGATATCTTTTTTTCTTAATAAATTAGACACCTCCAGGTTAGTTTCATTATATGATTCCTTTCTTTTCCCTTTTTCATCCTTTTTATTCAACTCATTTGTGAGTTTACTACTTTCAGGCTCCCAGTTTCCCTTGTCATCTTGTTATATCCTTATGTTTGGGTTCTCCATTCCTATTAACTCATAATAATCACCTTTAGTGAAAGATTTGTCCTTTTCCTCCAATCCTTTCCTTATTTTTGAGAGTCGGTTTTTAGTAATAAGAAACCAATACTGAGTATTCCATCATTTTCTTAGGTTAATTTAATCTCATTGTAGGTATCAATTTAGTGAGGCTTTGATATATTAGTTTATACATAAATTCTCAAATATCCCATCCTTTTTATTGATGAAATAATTTCATCCATATATATAGGTTTCCTATATCACTTGTAGGGCATGGACCAATACCTAAGTAGATCATTATAAATATTGATCCAAATTGGAATTTGTTTTTTTTTTCAATTGTTCAAGTTGCATACAAGGAGATTACTTCTATAAGAAGATTAGTTTATCATTATATCCTTTCACTCTTAAGGAAGGAAAAAAAAACACTAAGTTTATCTACTAGAGAGACATCTTTAACTAGGTGGCGCCAATTTCTTTTTAAGTTATTAAACTTCTTTTTAGCACCTTCAAAATAAATGGAGCTTCCTTTCAGGAGTCCTTTCCTGGCTTACATACTTGATTCAGCTTTGCCACTTTTTAGTTAGCAGAGAGGATTTGGATTCCTTCTCAGAGAGGAGGAAAACGAGTGCTTGAAAGTTAAAGTTCTTTCTATTTCAGAAAAGAAAAAGTATTGTTAGAAAAGTTGAAAAATAGTTCTTTAATGGATAAGGTAAGAAAATTGTTTGTGGGGTAAGAAAAGGGGAAGAAGAGTTCAAATGCTAAGGAATTTAAAAGGCAACAAGTGAGATGAAACAGATAAGTAAGAAAAAGATGATGAGTAAGGAAAATAAGGGGGCTAAAAATGATGTTGTTGCCAATTGTGAAGAATGATCACTAAAGGAAATGAAAGTAAACATAAAAATAGGGAGGTAGGGAAAATAAGAGGAGTTAAAGGAGAAAAATAGAAGGAGATTATGAAGGAGATGAAAATGTGGGAGACCGGAATGTGGGAGAGGAAGGCAAGTATTATAAATAGAGGGAAGAGCATCTCTTACTAGTTATAATCTCTCCTTTTTGAAATTTATTTTGTTACTATGCTCTTTAATCCAACATTTAAATTAAATAAACAATACCCAACTAAATCCAATAATCAAATTAAAAACTAGAATGGAAAATATTGACATTCAACATACCAATAACAAATAATAACTCTTATGTTCATGAAATTGCACGGACACAAGAGTGGGAAAAATGCCTTAAACTACAAGAATCAAACTAATCCTACGCCTCCCTATTAACGACATCAAAAACTTGTTGATCATTTTGCAAGCTTTACAATATATAGCCTTCAAATGCTGCAAGCTTTACAATAATGATGGATATGACATATGTCCTGGCTCTGATATCGTTGAGTTCGGTCCATCTCATTCATTCTTCTAGGGTTCTTCACAAGTGTATATGTGATTACCTTGGTGTTCATAGAGATTGTATCAAGTACTTTCCTCCATCCTGGTTCTTCAGTTTCTTCTTCCTCATTTGACTCTTCACTAGTTGAGTCCTCTTTTGCCTGCTGAGGCGACGTTGTACTCAAACTCGCCTGACTAGTCCTGATCTTTACATGCATCTTTTGGCTGATATCTTAGAGTTTCATGTTATGGGACTTAAGGATTTCAGTACACCATAGATGATGATGATTTAGGAAGTCTAGGAGATGGATAGTTAAACCACTACAGTCCATGCCATAATACTCAACAATGGCAGAAACCAAGTATCCTATACCTAAATTGTTGCTCCTCTTGAACAGAGTTGCAATAATAGCATTCAACACATATGTGGAGGTGCACATTGGAATGATGTGATCCATGCACCACAACATGAAGAGTTCTCTTGTTGAACACTTATTGGTTTCTAATTTATCAAAAAACAGTTGACACATGAATTTGTGCAATAATAAGTGCTTATGGGTCCTTATGATGTTGTTGTAGACATTTTTGACATCAAAGTGCTATAACCCAATAAGCTCATTCTAATATCAAAAAGCACGAAAATCATCGTGCTGATCGATAATGGAAAACTAGGGGAACCCACACATATCGCACATGATTTCGATGTTCAGTTTATAAGCTCATCCCCGCAACCTAAACCACATTTCTTTAGGGTTCTTGATTTGTAAGAAAAGGGAAGTAAAGAATTCTAGAGCGAGCTTTTGGTAGACGGGAAATTGGAAGTGTATAAATTTCACCCATTGAATTCTTTATGTTAAGTTTTCTACCCTATTGTGTAGTTCTAGCCTATCAAATATATCAAAATCAAAATATGTCGAGACTACAATTTGTTTAGTCTTGAGGGATTGGAAACGAATACCTTTCTCCTTTGTGTAGATCAGGAGTGGTGCTATGAAGTCTGCTGCCCTGTTCCTTCTCACTCGTCCGGAGACATGGTTTTGTCTCAATGATTGATCCCGCTTTATAGATTGCTTAATGCACGATATACTGAGTTGTGAGTAGGTAGAAGTTAGGAGAGACTGGGGGTTTGAAATTTTAGGTAGAGAGAAGTAAGAGTGTTTGGACATTCTAAGTTTAGAGAGATAAAGTAAAAATGAAAGTGAGTGAAAAAGTGAAGTTAGAAATGAATATATAGTTGGATAGAGGGTAAAATGGTACAAATGAGTCTGAAATTTGCATGCCCCCTTTTTGCCCTATCATAGGCCACGATCGTGGCGTGCATTTTTCACCAATTTTTAATTTTTTTCTTTTCTTTCATCCTTCTTCACTTGTCTGAAATCACTTCTCAACTCTTTATAGCCCTTTCACCTCTCTTTTCCTTACTTCCTCGATTATTTAATTCATTTAGAGTCCTATACCTTGTCAATTTTGTTTGGAAACAAAATAACCTAATTGTGGAATCCAACTATCTAAAAATAAAAAAAATAACATTAAATCAATAGACCATAGTTTGCCTCCCATGCAGTGCTTTTGTGAAAAAGGTAAATTTATCAATTTGTACTTGCACATCCTTAATGATCTCCTTCAGTTGATAAACTATTCTGTCTACTTCTTCACTGGCATCTTTATAGGTTCTAACTCTCTAAATCCTAATTTTTGACTAAAAGTAAAGGACATCATATTGATACTTGCTCCCAAATCTGTGAATGCTCTGTCTATTTCAACTCCATTGATATTGCAAGGAATGTAAAAATCCCTTAGGTCCTCTTTCTTCTATGCTATATTAGGGTTTTGTTTCGCTATGCGCTCCCTAACCTTCTTCTTATTTGATTCCTTTAGTGTCAGCTTCGTTTATAAATGTTTCATTGCATCTTTAACCTTGTTTATTTCAACCTCCCTAGAATTTCTCGTTGCCCTACTTGTAATTGACTTCTGCCAAGTTAGAATAAGGTACAATCATTTCGGTTGAGGTTCCCTTATTTTCTTAATTATGAGTTCACTTGGAAAAAATTCCATAACTACATGTCCTTCTCCCTTAGCTCCATCTTCCTTTGCATGTTCGAGTTTCTTTTCCTGGGTCTGGGTAGTAGCCATGATCCATTCCTTTGGGTTAGACTCGGCATTGCTTGGAAAGGTTCTTGCATTCCGAGTAGAAATTGAATCTGCTAGTTGACCTACTTGGACTTCTAGATTGTGTATTGAAGAGGCGTGTGTAGGAAAATCCCAGTGTAAGCATCACATGCCCACGGTGCGGAAAACAAAAATTTTTGTTCCGGGACCTTCCCGAAAGCCAGGATCCATGTGACTATATAACAAAGTCAAACCAAAATGGCCAAAGGAGACCATCTCTAACGGTATCCACGCAGAGATCGGAAAACCTAATCGGGACAAACCCTTTGACCCGGGAATAGCTAGAACAAGTTGAAGACTGCTAGATCTTACCTTGTTCTTGGAGAGCTTGAAGAATAACGATGAAGAAGGAGGATGAGAAGCTTGAAGGAGATGGAGAGCTTGATGATCGATGATGAGAGATCAAAATCTCTTAGGTTTTTACAAAAACCTCTCCTTTATTAAAACCAACGATCATGCTCTTCTTTCTTCAAAAGCCACCGTAGATCACCTTCTTACTTCTCACCTTTTATATGTCTTATAACTCATTTAAAGACATATAAAAGCTAATGGTCATCAAGCTCCCACGTTAGCCTTTTATATATATATATATATATATATAAAAGTTAAGATGACTAAGCCCCTCCTCCTTCATCCACGTTGCAACATATATATATATATATATATATATTAATTCTTTAATTAATTAATTATATATATATATAAATAAATGTCAAGTGGTCCGATCCACTGGGAATTGGTCCTACCGCCCACGGTCCCGATATGGAAAAAACCCCCCGAAATATTTTTCAGCAATATCGATGTCGCGATCTCATCGGGACATATCTCGATCTCATCGGGATCCATTTAATCCTGTTGCTCTTCATATATTGGAACTCTATCCAAAATTATTTTACGAGTTCTCCGAGACACTCTTATGCGTGTGACCCATTAGGTTCCCGGTTATGTTGGCCACTTAGATCAACACTTAATCTAAGCAAGTCATGAGCGGTATCTAGCAACACATCATGACCCCCAATTGACCGGAAAGTAATTGGTTTGACGAATGAAGCTATATTCATCATGGACCATATCACGAACATTTTCATAGACAATTATCGTGCAATTCGTCCTTTCACCATGCTATACCCCACTTGGTTATGAGTATGGGCAATGTGTCAACTCTTACTAGAATGACTACGTCAAATTTAGTCCAAGTGATTTCAGTTCTTGTCCTGGGACTCATTACTTAATATGTCAATATGTCAACGAAGACACTCTTCATGACATATGTACTCTGATCAGAGATTTCCAAGTAATGACCCTGACAAGAGGCCATGGGTATCATCTTCTGCTATCACAGAAGTGGTGAATCCTCTATTGGCTACTCAATTACCTTCGAATACCTCAAACTGTACCCAATCACCACCCTATGAGCGACCTCTGTGAGGTAACAAGGAATGGAGTCAAAGCACAGAATCAGTATCCAAGATATCCTTGAGCACCTCAAGTCTAAGGATACTTGCACCATTGCTATGATGAGATTATCACTGACATTAGAATAGTACATCCATGTGATGATCTCATAGCAGGTCATCCAATGTACTTACTACGTCTAGTAAGCATCCACATCTCAACCCTAAATATCTCATATTTACAGCTTCGAGATCCACCGCTGATCAAATCAAGGAGCTTGAGATGTGCTAGTCTTTCCGGACACCGATGTCCGGCCTCGGTAATCCTATGACTAGGGATAATTTAGATATCTTGACATAATTGCACATGATAGGAATCTCAGTAGTATGATCACATCATAATTTCCTTCATGCTATGTCATATATCATGGACTTCATTAATTTGCTTATTGATCAATATCAGTTCATAAATAATGAACAACAACGTAATGAAATATGCATTTCTTTATTTATTTATAAAGAATGTACACAATTTTGTACAAAACGCGCTAAAGGCTATTGCCTTTAGGGCACTACTCTAACAATCTCCCACTTGACCTAAAGCCAATCGCCTTGATATCTAATACCATAGGCGAGTACATGAGAATCAAAACTCTTCTGTGACAATGACTTTGTCAACGGATCAACAATATTCTGCTCTATGAGAATTCTCTCTATCTGCACATCACCTCGACCAATGATCTCCCTGATCAGGTGATATCTGCGGAGTACGTGTTTGGATTGTTGATGAGACCTTGGTTCTTCGCTGCAAGAATAGCCCCATTGTTGTCACAATACAACCGTATGGGCCCATCATCGCTAGGAACCACACCAAGTTCGAGAATGAACTTCTTGATCCAAATCGCTTCTTTTCTTTGCATCTGAAGCGGCAATGTACTCTGCCTCGATCGTTGAATCGTGATCGTCTCTTGTTTGAACTCTTTCAACTGATCGCTCCGCCGCTCGGTGTGAATATGTAACCTGATTGGGATTTGGAATCATCCTTATCGAGTTGGAAACCGCATCAGATACCGCCACTTTGAGATCTCCATCCCCATATATCAAGAAAACATCCTTAGTCCTTCGCAAGTACTTAAGGATATTCTTGACAGCCACCCAGTGACCCTCACCAGGATCCGATTGGTATCTGCTTGTAACACTTAAAGCATATGATACATCGGGTCTCGTACATAACATAGCATACATGATAGATCCTACCGCAGATGCATACGGGATCATAATCATGCACATCCTCTCATCTTGTGTCTTAGGACACATAGATTTCGAGAATGTTATCCCATGAGTGATGGGAAGGTACCCTCTCTTGAATTGTTCCATGCTAAATCTCTTTACCATCTTGTCTATGTACGTTGACTGTGAAAGACCAAGCAATCTTTTTGATCTATCTCTATAGATCCTTATCCCAAGGATATAAGTTGCTTCACCAAGGTCTTTCATGGAAAATTGTTTGGACAACCAAGTCTTGACTGATTGTAGCATCGAGACATCGTTTTCTAGCAATAATATGTCATCTACATACAACACAAGGAATACGATTGTAGTCTCACTAACCTTCTTATACACACAGTATTCATCCGGATTTTGTGAGAAACCAAACTCTTTGATTACCTCATCAAAACGGATGTTCCAACTCCTGGATGATTGTTTCAATCCATAGATAGATTTTTGAAGCTTGTATACCTTTTCGCCATCATAGGAGGTGAAGCCCTCAGGTTGTGTCATATACACATCCTCAGCTAGATTCTCATTTAGGAAAGCTGTCTTCACATCCATTTGTCATATCTCATAATCATAATGAGTGGAAATGGCTAGGAGTATCCTAATGGATTTAAGCATTGCTACTGGGCTGAAGGTCTCGTCGTAGTCAACTCCTTGTCTTTGACAAAAACCTTTAGCCACAAGCCTTGCTTTATAGGTAATTACATTACCATCCATGTCGGTTTTCTTTTTGAAAACCCATTTGCACCTTATGGGTTTTATTCCTTCGGGTGCCTCAACCAAAGACCATACTTGGTTTTCATACATGGAATCCATTTCAGCTTTCATGGCTTGAAGCCATTTCTCAGCCTCTGAAATTTTCAGAACCTCTTCATAAATGGTAGGCTCATCATCTTCTATAAGCAATACGTCATTCTGTTCATTCACGAGAAATTCATATCTCTCGGGAACAGAGCGTATCCTACGTGACCTACGAATTTCGTGTGTTGTAGAAGGTTGAATTGTTACTTCATCTGTATGAGTCACATTTGAGTTCAGCGGTTGATCAAGGTCGTCTCGAGCACCTTGAACTTCTTCAAGCTCAATTTTGCTCCCACTGTCTTCTTGTAAAAGAAACTATTTCTTTAAAAAGACAGCATGCTTTGAAACAAACACCTTTTGTTCCTCAGTAAGATAGAACTGATATCCCATTGTTTCTTTAGGATATCCTACGAACAAACACTTGTCAGATTTTGCATCAAGTTTATCTGACTGTGTCCGCTTCACATAAGCTGGACAGCCCCAAACTTTCAAATGAGTAAGATATGGTCTTTTGTTAGTCCACATCTCATATGGAGTAACATCAACTGTCTTTGATGGAACTCTGTTTAACAAGTAAACAGCTGTCTCGATTGCATACCCCCAAAAGGATTTTGGTAACTTTGCAAAGCCCATCATTGATCGTACCATGTCTAACAAGGTTCGATTTCTCCTTTTCGCCACACCATTATCTTTGTGGTGTGTAAGGAGGAGTCCATTGAGATAAAATCCCATTATCTACGAGATAATCCAAAACTCTTGGTCTAAGTATTCCCCACCACGATCGATCGTAATGTCTTGATACTTTTTCCAAGTTGGTTTCTACTTCATTTCGAATTGTTTGAACTTTTCAAATGCTTGATTTGTATCTCATCGATACAGTACCCATATCGAGAATAATCATCGATAAAGGTAATGAAGTAAAGAGAACCACTTCTAGCATGGATGGACATCGGACCACATACATCTGAATGTATTAGGTATAATACTCCTGTCGCTCGTTCACCCTTTCCCTTAAAGGGTAACTTAGTCATCTTGCCTAATAAACAAGATTCGCATGTGTCATATGATTCATAATCAAATGACCCTAAACTTCTACTCTTATGGAGCTTAGTTATGCGTCTCTCATTTATATGGCCAAGGCGACAATGCTATAAGTAAGTTGATTTTAAATTATCTCGTTTATGTCTTTTTGTGTCATTGACATTCATAATTGGATGTGACATATCTAATATGTAAATTCCATTGCATAATGTACCAATACCATAAAGCATTCCATTCAAACTAATAGAACAACCATTGTTACTAAAAGTCAAATGGAAACCAGCTCTATTTAAACAAGAAATGATAATATGTTCTTTGTTAATCTGGTACAAAATAACATTCATCCAATTTAATTACAAGCCCAGTGGGGAGTGACAAAAGTAAGTGTCTCACGGTTAATGCAAAGCAACTCTTGCTCCATTTCCCACACGCAGTCTAGTTCTCCTTCACGAGTCATCTCATCGTCCCCGAGGCCCCGCATATCATTGCATATGTGTGAGCCACAACCGTATCTAATACGCATATGTTATGATCTGAAGCAGATAACCTCAATGACAAACATACGAAGAAGTCGAGGCATCGATGCCTTCTTACGCTTGATTCCTCCAGATAAATTTATTTCTCTTCCGGTGGCGGTCTTGCCACAATGGAAGCAAGTCCCTTTGGTGCAGTCTTTTGGTTTCTTCTTCGCTATACTTCCTTTCGGTTTCTTAGACCTCTTCTTCTTGATTTCTTTTCTTGGAACCGGAAGAAGAGTCCACCTTAACACTTGCTTGCTATCCTTCTTGATAGCTTGCTCTCATCGTCTTGAAAGCAGATTGATCAACTCAGGGATTGCCGTGGATATTTGATTCATCCGATAGTTTAACACAAACTGTGAATAACTATCAGACAATCCAACTAGAATTAAGTCAACACTTAATTCATAATCCATAACAAAACCTAAGACAACCAACCTCTCAATATACCCATTCATCTTCAGTGCATACTGCACTGCAGATGAACCTGGAGTCATCTTAGTAGTGAAGAGTAACCTCGAGGTCTCGAACCTTTCAGACCGAGCTTGCTCATCAAACAAACAGCTCCCTAAGATGAAACACTATGGTATGAGCATCCATAGACTCATGCTGCTTCTGCAACTCTGGTGACATCGAGGCAAGTATAATACAGGTTGCAATGTCACTGTCTTTGAGATGCTTTCAATAAACTTTCTGATCCTCATCAGAAGCATCAACAGTAGGTGGATCAGGAAGTGGAACATTAAGGACATATCTCAGTTCCTCAGATCTGAGAACAATTCTCAGATTTCTCAGCCAATCGAGAAAATTTGGTCTAGTTAATTTGTTTGAGTCCATAAGCGAGCGCAAGTTCACACTTGAAGTCATCTTTAATCAACCTAAAGAGAGAGAGAGAGAGAAAGAATGTTAGAATAGAATTAAATGCATGATCATAAGGACTTGCATGTCATGCATATGGCTTCCACTAGTTTCAAAGAATCCATAACCCTCAGTACGAATCCAAGAAACATTATGAAAAAATGTCCTAGTGGGTCGATATCCGATATTACCAACAATGACCTTGGGTTTACCCAACAAGCCACCTTAGGTCAATCGGTAGGTATTAGTCATACCAATTGCATCATAGATATCCGACATTACTAAAATGACCTTGGGTTTACCCAACAAGCTACCTTAGATCTATCGGTAGGTATCGGTCATACCACTTGATTCATAGATGCAACTATCAACTCGTGATGTATGCACACTCATTGGGTTATCAACTCTTGATGCGTGTACATCTGATGTACACTATCCAATTTCGCCTCTGTCCACGTTGACCTTGAGTTTACTCAACAAATCAACGCTTCTAGTGAAAACCGACCCATTAATCCGAAAATCTTATTTTCATGGTTCGAACATATTCGTATAGAGTGAGCTTGGGTTTACCCAACAACCCAACTCTATAAGAACTCTGGTTCTCCCCATATTAATGGAAGACGTGAGTTTTCATATTAAGTGTGAGGGTTTTCAGGTCTCATCTACTTCTTCTCCAAGCTATAGGATTATAGTCACCATGACTATATGGAATGATTTAGGGCAATTCATCAATCACATTGAATCTATACCTAAAATCATCCATCATCCCACCTATGCATGTTGTAAGTCGACTTGTATATGTATAAGTCGACTTATGCCTCTGTATAAGTCGACTTATGCAAGTGTAAGTCGACTTATGCAACTGTGCACAAACAAGTCGACTTGTAACATTGTGCAAGTCGACTTATGCGTCTACAGTGCACGGACAAGTCGACTTGTGCATGTGTAAGTCGACTTATCCGTGTGGAATTGCTATCTAATCGGCTAATTTCTCAATCCGTGCAGTTCAAATTCACAACACCAAGTCTAATACACTTTACCTTGATGTACCAATGAAACACTTTCATTGTTGCTTACCATATATAGTCAAACTATACATGAAAAACTTGAAATCGATGAATACACTCTTATTCATTTAGATTTCTAAAAAATTTTGCGAATATCAAACTATCATCCTAAGTATCTCTAGGTAGTCTACACTTTATCAAGACTACTTCGGCACTGGTCACAAAATTTGTGACGGCCAAAACAATCAAGATAAGGGAATATACTAACGAGACGCTAATGAGACACATTTGGCATCCGAAAATTGTTTGGAAACCCAATTTCAAGAAAATCAATTTGGAAAGCATGGAACATCAATGTAACACATTTTTAATCACATTAAAAATGATCCAAGGCATTGGAACTAAAATCTACACAATTTCTTATTTCAAACAAAACAGCTCCAGCAACTTTCTCAAAACTGCCAAGCTTTTACTTTTGCTTGAAAAACTCATTGAAAAAATTTCAATAAATTCAGAGAAACTTACAGAGGTTACAACACGTTCACAATATGCTCCATGAATTTTTTCAGGATTTATTTCCATCAAAAACTTATTCAAACTCAGCAACTAAGCCAATGTAGAATCTATGTTCCTCAACACAGTTATTCCCAGCAGCACACAATAAATTCTCAAATAAATAGTAAATCACCTCGAAATTTTTTTTCCTTTCTCATAGAAATTAATAAACATCTTAGAGACATTTTGGTGAAAGAAAATCCAAAAAACATTTTTCTACAATTTCTTCTTGAATTTATAAGCATGCATGTTCAAGGAATGTGCACAAAGACAGCAACCAGAACATTAGGGAATAAATTAGCAAAACCATATCAAATCACATTGATAAATCCCAAGCTTCCACAGACATATGCAACAACATCTTGTGAACATATCTGGGCAAGAAAATTTCGAAAACTATATTTCTATACTGAATTCGAAATTCACTCAATTAACATGCATCATCGTCACAAGCAATAAGGAACTCCGACCTAGTCATGGTTTCTTCGTTATATACGACACAAGTGGCTCTGATATCACTGTAGGAAAATCCCGGTGTGAGCATCACATGCCCACGGTGCGGAAAACAAAAATTTTTGTTCCGGGACCTTCCCGAAAGCCAGGATCCATGAGACTATATAACAAAGTCAAACCAAAATGACCAAAGGAGACCGTCTCTAACGGTATCCACTCAGAGATCGGAAAACCTAACCGGGACAAACCCTTTGACCCGGGAATAGCTAGAACAAGTTGAAGACTGCTAGATCTTACCTTGTTCTTGGAGAGCTTGAATAATAACGATGAAGAAGGAGGATGAGAAGCTTGAAGGAGATGGAGAGCTTGATGATCGATGATGAGAGATCAAAATCTCTTAGGTTTTTACAAAAACCTCTCCTTTATTAAAACCAACGATCATGCTCTTCTTTCTTCAAAAGCCACCGTAGATCACCTTCTTACTTCTCACCTTTTATATGTCTTTAATAAAAGCTAATGGTCGTCAAGCTCCCACGTTAGCCTTTTATATATATATATATATATAAAAGTTAAGATGACTAAGCCCCTCCTCCTTCATCCACGTTGCAACATATATATATATATATATTAATTTTTTAATTAATTATATATATATATATAAATAAATGCTGAAGTGGTCCAGTCACACTGGGGTCGGTCCTACCGGCCTACCGGGTCCCGATATGGAAAAAACCCCCGAAAACGTTTTTCAACAATATCGATGTCGCGATCTCATCGGGACATATCTCGATCTCATCGGGATCCATTTAATCCTGTTGCTCTTCATATATTGAAACTCTGTCCAAAACTATTTTACAAGTTCTCCGAGACACTCTTATGCGTGTGACACATTAGGTTCCCGGTTATGTTGGCCACTTAGATCAACACTTAATCTAAGCAAGTCATGAGCGGTATCTAGCAACACATCATGACCCCCAATTGACCGGAAAGTAATTGGTTTGACGAATGAAGCTATATTCATCATGGACCATATCACGAACCTTTCCATAGACAATTACCGTGCAATTCGTCCTTTCACCATGCTATACCCCACTTGGTTATGAGTATGGGCAATGTGTCAACTCTTACTAGACTGACTATGTCAAATCTAGTCCAAGTGATTTCAGTTCTTTTCCTGGGACTCATTACTTAATATGTCAATATGTCAACGAAGACACTCTTCATGACATATGTACTCTGATCAGAGATTTCCAAGTAATGACCCTGACAAGAGGCCATGGGTATCATCTTCTGCTATCACAGAAGTGGTGAATCCTCTATTGGCTACTCAATTACCTTCGAATACCTCAAACTGTACCCAATCACCACCCTATGAGCGACCTCTGTGATGCAACAAGAAATGGAGTCAAAGCACAGAATCAGTATCCAAGATATCCTTGAGCACCTCAAGTCTAAGGATACTTGCACCATTGCTATGATGAGATTATCACTGACATTAGAATAGTACATCCATGTGATGATCTCATAGCGGGTCATCCAATGTACTTACTACCTCTAGTAAGCATCCACATCTCAACCCTAAATATCTCATATTTACAGTTTATGAGATCCACTGCTTGATCAAATCAAGGAGTTTGAGATGTGCTAGTCTTTCCGGATTATCGATGTCCAGTCTCAGTAATCCTATGACTATGGATAATTTAGATACTGACATAATTGCACATGATAGGAATCTCAGTAGTATGATCACATCATAATTTCCTTCATGCTATGTCATATATCATGGACTTCATTAATTTGCTTATTGATCAATATCAGTTCATAAATAATGAACAGCAACGTAATGAAATATGCCTTTCTTTATTTATTTATAAAGAATGTACACAATTTTGTACAAAACGTGCTAAAGGCGATTGCCTTTAGGGCATTACTCTAACAGCGTGGTTTTTATTGACTTGCTCAAATTTGTTTTCAAGCCTCATATGTGCATTCTATATACCTCCAATTTTATCTAAAATCTTACCCAATTTGGATTCCATTGAGCTTTGTTTGTCTTGTTGGAAGTCTGGTTGTCCTTGAGGTCTGAACTGTCCTCTGGCATTATTTATCCACGAGAAGTTAGGGTGATTCTTCCACTAGAGATTGTATGTGTTGGAGTAGGGATTGTTTCCCCTCCTTGTCCATATTGAGCTCCCATATAATTCAGTTGCTCTGGATCACTTTCCTTCATCAAGAAACAATCCACCGTATCATGGTCCATTTGTCCACAGAGTTCACACTTAAATTGCATGGCTTTCATTGGAGCTAAGGACGAAGCCGTCATATTGTTGAGCTATCGAGTCAAGTTATCAAATTTCACTTGCATTTTTGTCATTTAATCAAGAGCTACAATTCCTTTTTGTTCTCAAAAAGTAGTAGTTTGTCTACTCCGCTCGTTCATCCACAGGCAACTATTACTCGCCATCTCCTCTATCAGCTCTTCTACTTCATCTATCGTCTTTCTCATCAATGATCCTCCTGAAGCTGCATCAATTGTGCCTCTCATATATAGGGTTACTCGTTATAAAATGTTTGCAACAAGAATTCCTTGGGTAAGTTATAGTGTGGACATTTCCATTGCAGATATCCTTATATCATTCTCACGCTTCATAGATCAATTTCCCATTAATTTGCTGGAAGTTGGTAATCTCCATAATGATCTTCATAGTCTTAGTCAAAGGAAAACACTTATTTAAAAAGGCACAAACTAGCTGATCTTAAGCTATGACATTGGCTGAGTTGAGGGAATGACACCAAGCCTTTGCTCTATCTCAAAAAAAAAAAGGGAAATGGCCTAAAGGTATCATAGATTTCAAGGAAGTTCACTATATGGGCGTTAGTATCTTCATTTGTTAGTCATAAAACTGCACGTTCTGTTGAAGCATGTTTAGGAGGGCTGGTTTTGATTTCAAACAATACTGCTAGTACAGGTGGCCTAACTACTCCTTGGTTAGCCACATTGAACCCTGGTCTCATAAAGTCTATAAAGGTCCGTTGTTGACATACTTGGTTGACTCAGTGGTCCAAATCTTGCTAAAATTTCTTGGCCATTATTGCTTTTATGATTTCCTTTTCTTCTTCACGTCGAGCTTTCCTAAATGGACCGTTCTAATTGAGTTATGTCTAAATTTAAAGTTTCAAATACATGGCTCAATTTTCTTATAACTCTTATGTTCATGCAAGAGCACGATATCAGAAATAGAAATAAAGAACGAAAACAAAAATTAAAAACTAACTAAATGCCTTAAACTATAGAATTATTAATCGCCTCCCCGACAACAATGCCAACAACTTGATCGTGATTTTTTCGATGTGTGTAAGTTTTAATTGATTAACCTTGACAATTCGCAAGCACATGGATCGTTCACATAGTACCTAAGGTTTCGATCCCACAAGAACGGATAATCTAATCCTAAAATCTAAGGCAAAAACAAATAACAAAAATTTAAATGTAACGAACCTAAAACAAGAATGCAATTCAATCAAGCAAATCAATTCAAGAATTAATCACGAAAATGTTAACAAATTAACAATTGCAACTCACACTTAAGAGTCTACCTAAGAAACTACCAATTGAGAGAAAGGAAATTTTACTAATCTTTAACACTATCCTAATTGATTATGAATTACTAGATTATTGGTTCTAGACGATACTAGCTCTCGAGTTATAACCATCAACCCTAATTTATAAACCCTAATCAGATTATAGGAATTGCAGTATCTCGATTAACAATATATCCAAAACCCTAATTAGATCTAAAGTTGTCCAATCAACTGTTAGGAACCTACGTAAGATCTCTCTTCGGACAATTACCGATTTGATTAAATTCTCGTTCTATTAAATCACCTAACTCTCATAAGCCTAATTTAATTATTTTTCATTCGATTCATCCTCTCAGTTTATTACCGAATTATGTAATCTCATAAATTAATCACAATAAATCTAATAAACATAAAACAATCAGATTTCATTAAATTAAGAATAAAACCCCGAAGGTGAGTTTAGAACATCTCAATATTCAAAAATCCTATCATCATAATGTATTCCTAATTCTATACAATAATAAAATGGAAAACAAATAGAAAATACGATCTAAATAGAGACGGGAGGCAGCGATACCAGGAACTCGAGTCGGATTCTTCTCCACTTCTCTCTTCCTTCTTCTCTTTCTCTATCTCTCGACAATTCTCTCTAGAGTTCCTCTAAAAAGTGGCTTATGCAAAAGCTCCTTCCTCTTCTTTGTCTTATTCTTTAAATATCTTTTATGTTTTCAGCAGCTCTAAGGTTTTTTGGGGATCCAAAAGGTATGAAAAATCCCTCGAAACTTGACGTTTTTTAATGTCTGCATGTCTGGTCGATGCAAGCCACGATCGTGGCCCTGCATGCCACATTTGAGCCTTTTGTGTCGATTGTGGCAAGCAGGCCACGATCATGGGCCATATCCTGAGCTTCTATCACGATCATGGCATATGTGCCATGAACGTGGGTCATTATTTAGGTCTTAGTATTTCCGAAACTTCTTCGTTCTTCAATGTTAACCCTAAAACACTAACAAACACATTAAGGTACATCAAAAATATAATAATCAAGCTCAAAGACTTGTACTAACACATAAAACACTTAAAACATAAATAATTAACAAACTAACACAATTCTAACATAAACATATACTAAACGATTGAATTAACCATTAAATACATATCAAACTAAACCCTAAAAAATGATGTAATTCACACTTATCACCATTACTTTTCTTTATTTAGGAAAAGTGTGAGAAATTCAAGGTTAACAGAAGAAAAATGAAAACTCTTCATAACACCAGCTCCAAATCATTTGTTATCATACTACAAGAATTTATAAGCTCTTTGTTTAAAAATTATTGTTATATTAGTAAATACAATATTATCTATTGCGTTTCAATTTTTAATTCATATAACAGACTTAAACTCAACTATATGGAAAAGAGTGTGATAGGATCACACTATATAAACTGACACACAATAAGGAAGGTGAAGGTTAGACATCTCAAGAAGTGCAAAATAATTATGAAAGTATAAAAATTTAATTTTATATTTTATTTATTTATGTAATACTAACTAATAATATTGGAATTACATCTCGATTTGTGTTTTAAATAGTAAGACAAAATGCAGGAGTTGTTACAGAGATCATTTTTTTGACGAAAATGTGCACGATGTAGATGACATTTATAACAACCTCCTTGATACAAGATCAGGATATATCATAGGTCTTGGGTATGACCCTAAGCCAATTAGTTCATCATCGTTACGACCAACATATATAACAATGCTTCAAGAGGAAAATCAGTGGCTTAAGGCTCAGTTACAATATAATGAAGACAAGTTATATCGTATTAAAGAAAAATTATAATTTAATGAATAAAAATTAGACCGTACTGAAAAAGAGTTGATCAAGCTTAAAAAGATAATCAAACAACTACTTAGGTCAAAATATATAAGTAATAGGGACAATGAGGAGTCTTAGTTTGTCCATAAATTTTTCTTAACTTTTGTAATTAAAATTTTATTACATTTTAGTTTTTATAAAATGCATTTAATTTTTAATTATGAAACTTTTTATTTTATTTAATTATTATTCAAACAATGTTACCAACAATAATTAAAAAGTGACTTAATTATAATTCAAACCATGTTAGAAACAATAACATGAATTAAAAATGTTCTTAATAATTAGAATTAAATGATAAGTTGGTAGTGGACGAGTAAAATTGAAAATATGAATTCGTCACTAAAAATTTTTAGCTACAAATTTAAAATCGTTACCAAATCTTTTTACCTACATTTCTCAAAACATTTCTAATAACCTTTAGCTACGTTTCCAAAATGTAGCTAAACATATTTTGCTATGTAAAGTAATCCTTGATAAACATTATTACCTATGCCTACGCTAACAAATTTAATTACTTTTACCCACCAAAATCAAACGTCACAATATGTCATTTGCTACGTTTTTTTTCTTCTCCTTGTCTTTTTTTCGGCGAAGGAGTGACCGTAACAAAATTAGTTACACGACGATTTTGTAAAAACATCGCAGATACCTTTTTACTATTGGGCTTCAATGATTGGACAAGTTTTTCCGTCCCAAGTCGCAAAATAGTTTTTGCGACAATTTGTTGTCTTCTAGTGACAAAATATTTTTTCGCCAAAAACCTCCTCTCTTGCAGTGAAGGCTCGACCTTTTGGTTACAAAAATGTAGAAGTGTCGCAAATGTTCGAGCCCGTTGCCAAAAGCTTATCATTTTGCGACGTTTTACATAATCGTTGCCCAAAAAAAGTAGCTATAGTTCAACTTTATTGTAGTGACGCATGTGAAAGGAAAGAATAGGAGTTGAGAGAAGAGGTTGAGGCAAGAGAGGAAATTCAGTAATGGTAGGTGAAGAATTCTAAGCATCGTGGCACATAAAAGTAGATGCCGATCGAGGGTGAGAGGAAGAAGGAAGTAGAGAATGAGACAGCTCAAGAATCAAGATTACCTCTTGAGTTGAGAAGAGACGATAAGGAAAAAGAAGCAGTGGAGTTGGGCACCGGAGAAGAAAAGATCATGCCTGAACCAGTCATGGCTCCTTTTCTTAAACTGGTAAGAAACGAAATTGGGTGACAGGCTATATAAATCTCGCCCAAAACCATTAGCTAGAATAAAAAGTCAAAAATTAGATTTGACAAAAGGGAAAGGCGGGTCAAAAAATAAGCCAGGAGGGGAAGAAAGAAGGTCAAGAATTTCGCAGGGTTGACTGATAAAATCATGCAGATTCACTTACATACCCCATAACTTACTGTAGTTGTCTTTTAATAAATGTGATAGACTTGGTTACTACATTCACGTCAATTGAATTAATAATTATTCACGAGAGTAAGACGAATCAACACTCTGATGGTAAGATTTTTAATTATTTTAACAGTACGGATGGAATAAATAATTAAATGTGAATCACTATTTAGTTAAATGTGTAGGAATATATAGTTTAATTCTACGTCTTTCACAACTCTAATCACGCAAGAGAGAGAATAAAAGTCACGAAGTACGAATTTGATGAGTTTAGATCTTTTGTTTAATATTATGGTGTCTTATTCTGTCCAATAAATTTTAGCTATTAATTTATATGAGTCCCGCGTAAATTACGTGTGAGTCCTGCGTGAGTCCTACAAAATAAATAGTTGAGATTTCATTAGATAGAATAAAACAGAGTAAAACTGGACAGAGAATCTTTTCTCGAATTTGATACATGTCACGTGGTAAATATTAAATGACTTGTTTTCTGGACTTCTTTTTCTTTCTGTTTTAAACGTTCGAGAAGGTAACGATCTTCCAGGAGATCTCGATGTTTATGTAAATGTCCTGAAAGCAGCTGGAAGTATACAACTTAACTGTACGTACTCGTAGTAATAACTAACTAGACAAGTGGTCAGTTTATTATTTCCTAGTACCTGTCACGTGCTTTAATTTAGATGAAACCAGTGACTGGATACATTATTGATGAAATCTAACTTTTTTAATTATTTTATTTATTTATTGGGGTTCCTTATAAATAGTTATACCTTGAGAAGTTGGATAACAAATCTTAATAACGCTGATGAATTTGTTGGACAATCAAGTTGGGATTTGATTCTGACCACAACAGAACAATTATAAAACTTTTTTGCTACTTTTTATTTTCCGATAACTAAGATCCCTTTAATTTTATAAAATGATTAACACAAGTCATAATAAAGCAGAAATTTAATTCGTACTTTATTCTGAAGTTTGATCATAATCTTGTCGTATCACTCAAATTATTTTTAAAACCGATCTGTCGCAACCACCTTAACTGTACAAATGTCCAGCCTCTAACAATATCCACAGAATAAGTTAAGAGAAATTTGTAACTCTTACAGAAAGGATTGAACAAGAAGTATCTGCTCCATAGAGCTTAAGCCTATTTATAATAAGCTTTGAAAGTTTTAGCAATTTAATTGAAATTAAAATTTAGAATTACAAATAATTCTAATTAAATACCAATTATGCTTAAATAAAATTCAATATTTCATTTTGATCCTTATTTATTAAATATCTCGTATTTAATCATAAAATTTCTCAAATTTTACAATCAAGTCCAACTCATTTTACATGTAAGACCTATTAGGTTCCCAAATATGTTAGTAATGATTATAAATTATAAATCTAATTCATAATTAAAATTAGATAAATTAAAAATTCTTTTAATTTATCTTTAATTCTTCAATTAAACAATTTATAATCATAGATCAACATTGATGCTTAGTAACACATCATGGGTAACCAAATATTTATGAATGCCAAAGTGATTTTGACTAAGCTTTCCACGCATAATTTTTCTGTATAATTCAATCATTTTATCATACAATGTTCTGATTAGACATAGAGCATGAAATTAATATCTACTATATTTTGAGTCTAATCGTATTAGTTCTTTGTCATTAGTTATCAATTCAATTAATGATATTTGTAAATTATTTATAAAAACATCATTTCATCTTGGCTAAGGATTTCTTGAATTAATACTAATCGAGAACAACGAAATATTCTCCCTAATTACTTTAGGGTGATGAATCCTATCTTGATCACTTAACTATCTCTATATAATTCATCCTATATTCAATGACAACCTATTAAATAACTAATGATTAAATAGACCATAAGTAGTATCAAAACATTGCAATCTCCATACAAGATAAATTTAATGACCTCAAGTCAAATGATCACTTATACAATCATCACAATGAGAATTCCATAGACATAAAAGTAATGTTCCTAATGAATTTCTCATATTGGGTCTGTTCAGTGAACTTATTTACTAACAAGCACTCACACATTTATTTAAGCATCTTTATACTTTAGCCTATGAGATCGACTACTTCCTTTATAAGGAAAAACAATATATGCTAATCTTTCTGCATTCTATTAATATTCAATTTTAATAGAACAATAACTAAGAACAATTTAGGGATAATATATAAATACAATATGAATATCATAATTATAATCTCACTATAATCTTATTGCAATGTACAATTATTCCTGGACTTTATCATATATATCTAGACATGTATAAGATAAATAATATCTTTAAATAATTTATTACTAAAATATAACAAAAGTGATTGGGTGTAGGGCATAAACTAACGTGATTCCCCACCACTTGTCTTTAAGGCAGCTTGTTCACTACCGGAGAAAAGGAGTTAGAAGCTTGAAGAACCAGCCACCGTCTATGAGGAGCCCATTTAAATATTTAAAGGTGCAACACCAAGTTTAGGTTAATAATTTTGTAAACAACTGATATTTTTGAGAGGACGAATCGTGTCTGTTATAATTGATATTACATGCAATATATAGAAAACAGAAAATAACTACCTAGTCTTATCTTAATTATTACAAGTAATTACAAATATAGACTTGTACAAAAAGACTAAAATAGACTTCATGTATTCTTTCCAATATGCCCCCGCAACACAATGTCCTGAGACATGACATTCATCTTGGTCCTAAAAAAATTATGCTTGGTTCGAGAAAGCGGCTTTGTAAGAATGTCAACTGGTTGGTCCGTGGTGGAGATATGACGGACATGTAGGTCGTTATTCTGAACTCTTTCACGAACGAAATGATAATCAAGCGACAAGTGTTTCATACGAGAGTGAAAAGCTGGATTGGAACAGACATACGTTGCACCAAGGTTGTTACTGAAGAGAACTGGTGTAGTTGGAAGCGTGATATGCATTTCATGAAGTAAATTCTGGACCCACATAAGTTCTGATGTGGTTGTTGCAATGGCGCGATATTCTGCCTCCGTCGATGAACGAGCAACCGTACGTTGTCTTTTAAAGCTCCATAAGATCGGATTACCACCTAAGTAAACAATGTAGCCAGTTGTGGATGTACGAGTGTCAGCATCGCCACCCCAGTCAGCATCCGTAAAACCCTGAAGATCCAAACTCTTGGCTCGGAATAATTGTAAACCATAGTCGTGGGTGTGTTTGATGTAGCGTAACGTGCGTTTGGGTTGTTGCAAATGGAGTGCCGTAGGCTTGTGCATGAATTGCGAAAGTTTGTTGACAGCATAACTAATGTCAAGTCTTGTCAATATGAGATATTGAAGAGCACCAAGGATACTGTGATACTTTGTTTCATTGGCACTTGCCAAACCATCATAAAGACATAGCGTGGCAGTGGTGCAGATGGGTGTGTTGCACGGGCTGCATTTGTCCATATCAAAGCGTGTGAGAATGTCATGGATATACCTTTGTTGAGAAAGAAATAACCCTCTGGAGTTGGGAATGATCTCGAGACCTAAAAAATATGATGGAGTACCCATGTTCTTTAATGAAAAACGTGTAGATATAGCCGAAAGAAATTTCTCCAGAACAACATCCGAATTGCTGGTGAGTAGAAGATCATCAACATACATAAGAAAGTACATGATTGTGTTGCTGTGTTTGTAGATGAACAAGGAGTTGTCACTGTGACTGCATTTGAATCCATAGGATAGAAGGAACTGTCGTAACTCCTAGTACCATGCTCGAGGTGCCTGTTTTAGACCATAAATTGCTTTGTTGAGTTTGCATACATGAGTGGGATATTGTGGATCAACAAATCCAGGAGGTTGACGCATGTAGACTGTTTCATGGAGACTGCCTTGAAGAAAAGCATTGTTGACATCCATTTGGTGAATACGCCATTGTCGTGTGAGAACTATGGTTAGAAAAACCTTGATCGTTTGATGTTTGACAACTGGAGAAAAAGTTTCCTTGTAGTCAATACCTGGAAATTGGCTGTAACCTTTGGCCACCAATCGAGATTTATAACAAGAGATTGATCCATTGAGATTGCGTTTGGTACGAAAAATCGACATACAATTAACAACATTCTGTGCCTCTGTAGCAGGAACAAGTGTCCAAGTATGATTTCGGATGAGAGCATCAAATTCTGAGCATGCAGACTTATGCCAATGAGGTAGTTTGAGTGCCTGAGTAATGGTATGAGGTTCATCAGGCGAAGGTAAAGGATGTTTGGATATGGTGAAGAGTTTAGGTTTGTGGATATTGTTTTTGGAACGTGTGATCATAGGATGGGTATTGTGAGTTGTAGTAGGTTCGGAGGTAGTTACAGTGATAGATGAAGTGCTGGCATCGCCAATTGGGGCTACTCTTGTGGGTGGTGTAATAGGAACAATATGCGAGAGTTGATGATCAGGATGATCTGAACCATTTTCCTGAGGGAGTGACGTTTTGGGAAGGAGACTATTATAAGGAAATTGGTCATCAAAGAAAATGACATGACGGGAAGTATAAATTTTATTGTTTTTAGGATCAAAACATTGATACGCAAATTGAGAAAGGGAGTACCCGAGAAAAATACATGGAGTAGATCTTTGTTGGAATTTATTGCTTGTGTAAGGTCGCAATCAAGGAAAACATAAACTACCGAAGGAGTGAAGATGGTTGTAAGACGGTGGTTGACAAAATTCCAACAATAAGAAGTGCTAGCATTTGTGTGCGCCACGTTGGATAATTTGAACCACATAATTTGGAGTCTTCTGTAAATTCAGGATTGAAAACAACCAGATTTGTGGAGGAAGTGTTAACATCAATAGTAGAAGAAGAAGAGTTATCGTTGGCCATGATAAGATCGTGGGAATTGCAATTCAAGCTTTGGGCTCTGATACCATAATAATTTTGTAAACAATTGATATTTTTGAGAGGATGAATCGTGTCTATTACAATTGATATTACATGTAATATATAGAAAACAGAAAATAACTACCTAATCTTATCTTAATTATTACATGTAATGACAAATATAGACTTGTACAAAAAGACTAAAATAGACTTCATGTATTCTTTCCAATATAGGTAAAGAGTAGCTCAAACTAGTAATTACGTGAGGGAAAGGTAGAACACGTATTTGAAAGGAAAGATTAAGAGTTGAGAGAAGAAGTTGAGGCAAGAGACAAAAATCAGTAATCTTAGGTGAAGAATTCTAAGAAAGATGGCACGTAAAAGTAGATGCTGATTGACAGTGAGAGGAAGAAGAAAGTGGAGAATGAGACAGCTCAAGATTACCTCCTGAGTTGAGAAGAGAAGCTAAGGAGAATGAAGCAGTGGAGTTGGCTACCGGGTGTGAATCAAGAGATATCGGGGAAATTACTTAATTGCAATTGTATTCCTTGTATAGTTTAAGGGATTTTTTGTAAATATGCATCTTTGCACATGTGTGACCTAGTTCTTTGAGATATATATATATAGCAGTAAAGGGAGGGCTGAGTTACGGTTTCTATTAGCCCCGAGATTTTTTTTATTATTTATTTATTTATTTAATTAAGCATGATTAGACTAATTAAGAAATTGAGTTAGCATGAATTAAATATGATAGCATTAAATAGCATATGGCATTAATTAGCATGTAGTAACATAAATGAGATAGGTGGTGAATAAATGAAATTTAATATGTTGGTTGGTAGTTAGGTTAAGAATTAATGGAATTAAATGTGTTAGTTGGGCTTGAATGAAGTAGGAAAAGAAAAGAGGAATGAGTTGGGCTTAAAAAGAACAAATGGGCTTGAGTAAGTTAAAGAGAAAATGATGTAGGAAGAAAGGGATTTAGAAGAAGTGAACTTGGGCTTGGGTTTAAGTTAAATGAAAGTAGTATAAGGAAGGAAGGAGGAAGGAAGGGAAAGGAGTGGGCTTAGGTCTTATGGGCTTAAGTTAAGTGAGTAAGGAGTTTAAAAGAAGAAGAAAAGAAGTAGGTTAGTAGAAGAGAAGAGGAAAGAAACGAAAATCAAAGGGAGAGGGAGAGAAGTTACGGCAAAGTGGAGAAGAGAAGAAGAAAGGAGAAAAGTTTGTGATTTTCCAAGAGTTTGGGTAAGATTTTGAAGAAAGTCCAAGAGTTAAAAGTGTGGAGGAAGGCTAGAGCTTCCTTTTGAACCAATAAATCACTTGGTTAGCTAAAGATTCAAGGTAAGTCATGTTTTCAAGGTTAAGCTTTTGTTGGTTTTATGGTTTGGAAAGCTTAGAAATGAAGTGGGTTTAGTGATTCTAGGGTTGATTTCATGATTAAGGTTCATTAGGTTTTCAATTTTAGAAACCCTAAATGATGTGAGATTCTTTTCTTGCCATGAATGAAGGAGGACAAGAAAGAAGAGGAGAACAAGAAGAGGAGCTTCCTTAGGCAAGCTTAAGCAAGGATATAAGGTGGGTTTCATTTTTATCTTTATGCTAGTAAGTGTGGAATGCTACTTTAACTAATGAATTTAATGATTTGTGACTATTTGAGATAAGCATTGATTGTGCCTTAATTATGTATGTAAATGGTGTATGATTGCCATTAAATGAGCATTTTAATAGTATATGTCATTGCCTTGTTATTGCTTGAAATTGCCATGAATTGAATGAGCATGAATGAGAATCATGAAATGTGAGCTAAGCATGAAATGGAGCATTTTCAAGAAAATCACTTTATGGATGCATGAAAATCCATTTTCAGAAAATCAGTCGATGGACAAGACAAGTCCAGGTTTTATGCATGAAATTCAGTGTTATGTGGGTTAGTTAAGTCCACCAACAGAGTCACGCACGTAGACCGATAAAAGCCTTCGCCCATTTGCCCGAATGTGGCATAGGATGTTCCTTTTGGACTCCTCAAGATATGACTACACTTGTGTAGCTCATCGAAACCCGTGGACTTTTCAAACCATCGGTGTGTGATTATGTGTTAGCATCGTTAGCAAGAATGATGAATGCATGAATCATGAAATTTTGTTGTTAGCTTGATGAATTTGTGAAATGCAAGTTGCAAGATTTGTTAATAAGAATATTGCAAACAGTATGAGTAATGAATAGATTCAGTTTAGTAGTATAAATATAAGCGTGTTACCCACGAGCGAAAGTTCACCCCCTACTTCCCGTCCCATCTCTAGGTGAAGATCTGGATCTCGAAGAATGAGCTCAAGGCATACTCCAAGATCTTAGTGTTTTGCCTATGTATTTCATGTTTTTGTAATGAATGCTTTAGGTTGCATTTTGAGAAAACATATCTATTTTGATTTGAATTGTAATAGGCTTGAAATGCCTACTAAAGCATTGTAAGAACATTGTTTTGATATAAATGAAATGCATGAATTATGATTTATCATGATCTCCCAAAGCCATTTACTATCATGTTTAAGCATAGTTTCCAAAGTTGTATGAAATTGCTTTGGAATTCATGTGAGTAGATGAATGATGTAAGTTTAAGTGAGATTATAGCATGTGGAGAGTGGAGTGGATGAGTTGAGAGGTTTAGAAGTGTTTATGGTGTTTGGAATAAGCCAAGAGAGATCGTAGAGGGTTAGGTTTTGAGTTCAGAATAGATATAAGTCGAGTTATTGGACCCATAAGTCGACTTGTGAAGCTTTTGAATAATAAGTCGACTTGTCAGTTAGATAAGTCGACTTGTTTGTCTCGATAAGTCGACTTGTAGGTTATAAGTCGACTTGTTTGTCTCGATAAGTCGACTTGTTGGTTATAAGTCGAGTTGTTTGTCTCGATAAGTCGACTTGTTGGTTATAAATCGAGTTGTTTATCTCGATAAGTCGACTTGTTTATCGACAAGTCGACATTCGCAGATCCATAGATAAGAGTGTTATTTTGGGGATTGTCGAGAGCAGTCAGGGTCCAGGCCTTAGTCAGTGTATGCTCACCACCAAAGTGAGTCAAATAGAGTGTGTCAAGTTAGGGTCTTAGCAAGGCAAGTGTCTCGAGAATGAGCTCCACCAGGGACCACCTCCCGGGACAGTTGGGTCTCGGATCCAACATCTATAGTAAGTTATATGCAGGTTGGGTAACGGGATCCAACAGTTGGGGTCCGGTCTCCGGGTCGGGGCCCGACAGTTTCTCTTCACCAACTTGTCTCTTTCTCTGTTGGTTTACTTTTTCTCCTCCAAGTTCTCTGTTTCTCCGTTGGTTTACATGGTATCAGAGCAAGGGATTTCCTTGTTTTTCTTTTGTTAATTTCTTCGTCTATTCTTATGGGTGTCTACTGTTCAGTTTTGATCTGAACTGTTCTTATCATCTGAACTTTATTTTTCTTTCTCTTCCTTAAAAAAAATACTTCGTTTGATTTTTTTTTTAATGGCATCTGAAAGGGAGATTTCATTACCATCAAATTTGATGGTGGCAATTATCCAAATTGGAGGTTCCACTTTCATTTTTTTGTTCAAGGGAAGGGCCTCTGGGGACATATTGATGGTTCTATCACAAAACCACCTGTGGAAGGGAAAGAATTGGCAGATTGGTTAGTCAATGATGCAAAGATTATCTCTTGGATTCTGAGTTTAGTTACCATGTACATTGGGTCATCTATGAGAGGTTTGCGTACTGTAAGGGAGATGTGGGAATATCTTGCCAAGGTATACCAACAATCTAATCTTGCCAGTAAGTTCCAAATAGAACATGAAAATTTTCAATATTCTCAGGGAGATAAAAATAAACATCAATATTATGCTGGGTTTATGATGTTGTGGTCTGATCTTGAGGTTGCCAGTATGGAGAATATTATCAGTAATTGTTGTGTTCAGAATTTACATGTGATATATGATGAAAGAAAAGTTATGCAATTTCTCATGAAGCTCCGGTCAGAATGTGAACCTGTTAGGGCAAATATTTTGAGTCGGACTACTGTGCCTGATATTGATATTGATTCAGTCCTTAGTGAATTATTGCGCGAAGAGACTCGCTTGATTACTCAGGCATCCTTAGAGAGTAATAAGGGAGTAGACTCAGTTTTTATTGCTGGAAGAATTAAAGGTCGACAAGCTCCGAGGGATTGGTCTAAGGTTTAATGCCACGAATGTAAGGAGTATGGCCATGTGGTTTCTCATTGTAAGAAGAAGAATTTTTGTGTTTACTGTAAGAAATATAGGCATATCATTCCTGAGTGTACTGCTAAGGGATTTAAGGGAGCATCAACTCATACTCCCAAAGCCTATCATGTTCTTACTGATGGGCAAAGTGAGGTGTCCTCATCTTCCACTCCAACAGATACTTTCTCTAATATGCTTACTGCAGATGTGAAAACTTTGGTAGAAAACACAGTATCCACAGCAATTTCCTTTGCCTTTTCTGCTATTGGGTTGTCTGGTAAGGATTCATTTCCTAATCACTTGCCATGGATTATAGATTCTGGTTGCACTAATCATATGATTGGTACCTATCCTCTAAATATGTCATTTAAGCCTTTGACTGGTACAAAGAAAATTCTTGCAGCTGGTGGTGATGGGCTTGATATTGTTGGTACCAAAGATTTATCATTATCTCTATCTCCCACATCTAGCTTATCTTTACCTAATGTTCAGCTTGTTCCTAAACTTACTGCTAATCTGATTTTTGTTGGGCAATTGGTTGATGATACTGATGATAATGTTGTCTCTTTTTTTCGCAATGGATGTCTTATTCAGGACCTGCACACTGGGGAAGTGAAAGGGAAGGGGCGTAGGATGGGCCGTCTATATGCTTTGGATGTGTATCAACCTGCTCACAGTTCTGGAAATTCTTTACATTGTTTGTCTGCCTTTTCTTCTAGTGTAGGTTTCAATAATGTTTGGCACTTATGGCATAAACGCCTTGGCCATCCAAACTCTGAGAAAATTGTTTTTTTGTTTCGATCAAGATTGTTAGATGCAAAATTCACATCCAATCTCTCTTCTGTTGACAAGTCTTGTTCCATATGCTCTTTAAATAAAAGTATTGTTTTGCCTTTTGTCTCTGGAAACAGTACTACCACTGCTCCTTTTTATATTGTGCATACTGATGTTTGGGGGCCTGCTCCCTGTACATCACGTTTGGGGTTCAGGTATTTTCTTATTTTCATTGATGATCACACTCGTTACACATTGATATATTTTCTTCGCAAGAAGTCTGAAGTTTTTCCCTATTTCAAAATTTTTCGAGCTATGATTGCTACTCAATTCTCTAAAAATATTAAGGTTCTGCGATCTGATTCGGGGGGTGAGTATATTGATGGGGACTTTAAACAATTCTTAGACACAAATGGGATTTTATATCAATATTCGTGTCCTGGCACACCACAACAAAATGGTGTGTCAGAAAGGAAGAACAGACACATCCTTACTGTTGTTAGAACCCTCTTAAGTGAATCTCATGTTCCTCCACATTTTTGGGTTGAGGCGGCTACTACAGCCATATATTTCATAAATCGTCTCCCTGAACCAATCTTAAATCAAACTTCTCCTTTTGAGGTTCTTTTTAAACGTACACCAGATTACTCCATTCTCCATGTATTTGGGTGTAGATGTTTTGTTCATTTACCTCCTCATGAGCGTACTAAGCTTTCTTGTCAAGCTGCAAAATGTGTATTTATGGGGTATAGTCCTAATCATAAGGGATTCTTATGTTATGATCCTAACCTTCGCCAAATTAGAATTTTTAGAAATGTTGTTTTCTTTGAATTCGTTCCTTACTTTACTTCAGTGGATTCAAACAATATTTCTACTGTTCCTTTACATGACTTTGATACTTCAGGCTCCTCTAGCTCTTCTCCATATATTGACAGCTCATCCAACACACCTTCTCCTCCTTCTTCAAGTCATGGTTCACCACCTAGTACCTCTTCTCCTCCTGTAAGTGTTTCTTCTGAACCTTCACATGTTTTACCTAGTCCTGATGTAGATACAAATGTTGTTCGTCGTTCTACACGAACCTCTCATCCACCTTCCCGTTTTGCTGACTCACTATATAGTTCTTTATCTGTTGTTCTTGAAACAACACAAATTCCTAGAACCTACAAGGAAGCTGCTTCGCAATCATGTTGGCAGGAGGCTATGGATGCTGAAATACAAGCACTAGTTGAGAATGATACTTGAGAAATGACTCATCTTCCTAAAAATGCCACAGCAATTGGTAGTAAATGGGTTTACAGTGTAAAATTGAAGTTTGATGGAAGTCTTGATAGATACAAAGCCCGCTTAGTGGCTCAGGGTTACAAGCAAGAATATGGCATTGATTATGAAGAAACCTTTGTCCCTGTAATTCAGATGACTACTGTTCGAGTTGTCCTGGCTTTGTCTGCTATTCGTCATTGGCCGATCTTTCAAATGTACGTCAAGAATGCATTTTTGCATGGGTACTTGAAAGAGACAATTTTTATGAAACCGCCTCCAGGTTATTGTTCTGATGGTTCTGTTGTGTGCAAATTAAAAAAATCCTTGTACGGTTTGAAACAAGCTCCTCGAGCTTGGTTTGATCGATTTCGTGAAGTTATGGTTAGTGCAGGTTTTGTTCAAAGTGGATATGACTCTTCTTTGTTCATTGGGTCTCAAAAAGGGGGTATGACATTTCTTCTTCTCTATGTTGATGACATCCTCAATACTGGTGATGATACAACAGGAATTGAACAGTTGAAGAACTTGCTCAATCAATCCTTTAAAATGAAGGATCTTGGTCCTGTCACTTACTTTCTTGGTTTAGAAATTCAAAGTTCTCCTCATGGTTATTTTATCAACCAGCGAAAGTATACTCAAGACTTAATCCAGCTTGCCAATCTCACTGATGCTAAGACAGTCGACACCCCTATGGAGCTCAATGTGAAATATTCTAAAAATGCAGGTACTCCTCTTTCTGATCCTACATTGTATCGACAGTTAGTTGGCAGTCTCATTTATCTTACAACAACTAGACCAAATATCTCTCATGTTGTTCAAGTTGTTAGTCAATTTGTTTCTTCGCCTTGCCAACTCCATCTCAGTGCGATTCATCGGATTATTAGACACCTTAGAGGTACCACTTCTCATGGGATTTTCTTTTCTTCTACTTCTCCTCTTCAACTTCAAGCCTATGCGGATGCTGATTGGGCCGGTTGTCCGGATACTAGACGGTCTACAACAGGTTGGTGTATATTTCTTGGTGATTCGCTTATTTCTTAGAAATGTAAAAAGCAACAGATGGTGTCCAAATCTTCTACCGAAGCCGAATATCGGGCAATTTCTTCTACATGTAGTGAAATAGTTTGGTTACACGGTCTCTTCAAAGATCTTGGGGTTCATCTTCCTAGTTCGACACCTCTCTATGGTGATAATCACAGTGCTATTCGTATTGGGTCTAATCCTATATTCCACGAGCGTACAAAGCATATAGAGGTTGATTGTCATTATATTCGAGAACATCTTAATGCTGGTCTCATTTCATTGCCTCACATCTCTTCTAAGTTTCAACTTGCGGATTTATATACGAAGTCTATGACTCGGGCTCGACATGATTTTCTTGTAAACAAACTAATGTTGTCTCCACATCAGTTTGAGGGGGGATGTGAATCAAGAGATATCAGGGAAATTACTTAATTGCAATTGTATTCCTTGTATAGTTTAAGGGCTTTTTTGTAAATATGCATCTTTGCACATTTGTAACCTAATTCTTTGAGATATATATATATAGCAGTAAAGGGAGGGCTGAGTTACGGTTTCTCTTCACCAACTTGTCTCTTTCTCTATTGGTTTACTTTTTATCCTCCAAGTTCTCTGTTTCTCCGTTGGTTTATACCGGGAAGAAAAACCCATTGAACTATTTAAAGGCGCAACACCTGGTTTAGGTAAAGAGTAGCTCAAACTAGTAATTACGTGAGGGAAAGGTAGAACACGTATATGAAAGGAAATATTAGGAGTTGAGAGAAGAAGTTGAGGCAAGAGACGAATATCAGTAATCTTAGATGAAGAATTCTAAGAAAGATGGCACATAAAAGTAGATGCTGATTGACGGTGAGAGGAAGAAGAAAGTAGAGAATGAGACAGCTCAAGATTACCTCTTGAGTTGAGAAGAGAAGTTAAGGAGAATGAAGCAATGGAGTTGGCTACCGGGAAGAAAAGATCGTGCCTCAACCAGTCGTGGTTCCTTTTCTTAAACCGATAAGAAACAAAATTGAGTGACAGATTTGATAAAAGGTGAGGCTGGTAAAAAATAAGCTACGAGAGGAAGAATGTAGAAAAAGGATCCAACTTTTCCGTTCGTAAAAACTTAAAATTTATAAACAAGTGATAGCATGGAAGAAGGTTACAATCATGCTTCTGTAGAGTACATTTTCTGGTTTAGCTTAATTTTACAGGAAAAGATACAATAGCAACTATTCAAAACGGAAGCAGTACTAAGTTACGTTTCAGTGCACCTAACCCCTCTATCTAACAATTAAATCTTTAACTAGCCATTAGATTAATTAGATGATGTTAGGATCCAAAATCCTAACAGGCACTATTCTAGCAATTCCCAAAGGAAACACCAAGAAACTCAAGCAATGAAACAGAAAACAAAACAGAGAAGAAGGAAATATGAAAAGAAACTTAAGGTAGTCATATATTGATAGGCTAATCTTCGAGGGCTAGCCAACCTCCTCAATACAAGATCCTCATAACCAATTCTCCGATATCCCCTTCATCTGTCCCACACTACCCCTTTTATTCCCTCCTCTCTAACTAACTAACAAACTCAGCAACAAATCTCTCACACCCCTACACACTCTCCAATTACTGATCTGCCCACCCTTCCTTTTCCTACAGTACGACTGATTATAGCGGGTCTCAACAGTACCCCCCCAAAAGAAGCCACCTTGTCCTCAAGGTGGAAAGAACTCCTTCCCTGCGATCTTTCCCTTCACTTTAAAGGTTTGGGGTCCTGAGCTCGCCGATGGCTCCAACACCTCCAATATGTCTGAATCGTCCCCCTCACAAGCTGGTTTGAGAATTAATACCTGGTTAACAAGCTCAGTTTCCTCTTTCTGTAAATCATCCAGCTGCTCATCATCCTTTAATAATATATGGAATTGCTTCTCACCGCATCTGTGTCCTGGTTCGTACTTGGCGTCGCATCGGTAATAAAGGCCCTGCTCCTTCTTCCGTTGGATCTCCTCAGCTGTCAGGAGCTTAAATGGATAAGGAGAGTCCCTCCGTTGTGGCTGTCGCCCTTCGACCATCCGATTTGGGTAAGGGTTCACCCTCGGACTGGGTGTGGTGGGAGGTGGCGTCGATCGATTTCCCTCCAAGGGTCGATTAGGGCTCCCGAGCATCATACTTGGTAAAGGAGAAATGACGGTATTTGTATCGTGTGTTGGGTAATTTTTATTACCCATTTCTCCACCCCCATACCCGGTTAACCCGCTTTGGGTTCTAGCTCCCTTAACGGGTTGGACAGATGGATTCCAAAGGGCCCAATTCCTACCTTGATCACCTGCGCCATCTCCATCATCTGCATCAAATAATCGGTTGATATCAGCTGCAGCTCCATCTTTATCTCCTCCTTCAACCCATTGATGTAGGCTGCCGTGACCACCTCTGTTGGAATTTCTCTTAACATCGACGACACCATCTCGAACTCTCGATTATACTCCGCCACCGTCCCCAGTTGATGTAACCGCATGAGAGCTAATAGAGGATTTCCGGCTTGAGCCCTTCCGAATCTTCGCACCACTGCGATCTTAAAAGTGGACCAGTCCTTCTTCGGTGACCACCCCTCTCTCTACAAAAACCAACTCAAAGCCTCACCCTCCATGCATACTGCTACTGCTGCTAATCTCCTTGCCATCGAAACTCCATTCAAATCAAAATACCGCTCTACTTTAAACAGCCACCCCAACGGATCGTCTCCATAAAATACCTGAATTTCCAACCTTCTGTGAACCTTCTCCTTCATCATCCACTCTTCTTCCATCGGTATTTCATCTTGACTCCGCGAATCTGTAAAATCATCGACCTCCTCTCGCGGTTCTTTACCCCGATTTCTATTTCCCAATGACTCTTGGATCTGTCTCATACATTCAAACAAGGATGCCATGTCTCCGACCAATTTATCAACCTTCTTCTCCACCGTATTCATCTTTTCATCCATCGTTCCCATGTCTTCCGTCAACTTCAAAGATCTCACGCCAATATTGTCAACTCTAGTATCCATTCTAGTCACAACCATCCCAGTACCTCACTGCTCTGATACCAATTTGTTAGGATCCAAAATCCTAACAGGCACTATTCCAGCAATCCCCAAAGGAAACACCAAGAAACTCAAGCAATGAAACAGAAAACAAAACAGAGAAGAAGGAAATATGAAAAGAAACTTAAGGTAGTCATATATTGATAGGCTAATCTTCGAGGGCTAGCCAACCTCCTCAATACAAGATCCTCATAACTAATTCTCCGATATCCCCTTCATCTGTCCCACACTACCCCTTTTATTCCCTCCTCTCTAACTAACTAACAAACTCAGCAACAAATCTCTCACACCCCTACACACTCTCTAATTACTGATCTGCCCACCCTTCCTTTTCCTACAGTACGACTGATTATAGCGGGTCTCAACAGATGACTTCAATACCCATTAAAATAAGTAATTAGAAAGGAAAAGATGTTTTGTGGTTGACTAATCTTGAAACCATTTTGTAAACATCTATTGCTAGACTAACCACGAAAGGACCATAATCAGCTTTTGGTTTCCATTGCTGAACTAGCATAGCCATCAACTTGTTCGTGATTCAAAATTTCAAGAGAAAACATCACTTCTTTGAGAAAATACACACTGCCTTGAAAAATCTGAAACCAACGTAATAATACTGAATAGCATTAAAGACAATTAAGAAGTATCATAGCAATCCTTATTTATCTGTCGAAGGCAAAAGGAACAAATTCAGTGTCCTTTAAAAGCCATCGATTGAATCAGCTAGCTTATATCCACTGCCTCAACTATTCCAAGCTTCTTCAGAGCACAGAAAAGTTTCTAAACTATCGAGATACAAGGCATTTTCTATTCGCTCAAAAGGGTCGACCTCGCATGTGGTCCGAACTTCTGGTAGCCTCGTATCACTCGTCACAATGTTGACCTTTGCATTCTCTTCTAAACCTGGAAGATTCTCCAAGAACGGCTCGTTACTGCAGCCATTTTTATCACCATCACCAACAATCAATTTCTCGTGATTCTCAATCTCATTCATCTCATTGTTTAGGTTGAACTCTGAGCTTAGAGTTTCCAACAAAAGGAGATCATTACCGTCAAACTCCTTTGGAAAATCAAATGAATTATCATCCAACGGCGACCATGAGATTGGGTTTTGATGATCATTTACTATTTTCCTGATGTTATCGTGTAGATTATGCAGTCTTTGAGGAATGGTAATGACCCTTGTCAATCGCACTGCCTTGGGTCGTATTACTTTGTTTGATTCTACCAATTTCTCAGCCTCCATGTTTGAGACATTTTGGATGCTCTTATTCCCTCCCGAATTGTGCGATTGGTCCTGGAAATCTTGGATGCCCTTATTCTCTTCCGAATTGTGTGGTTGTTTATGGAAATCTTGATGAGTAGCATTTCGAGGAACTCTTTTTCTCAAATTGGTATTCCAGTAATTCTTAATCTCATTGTCAGTTCGGCCAGGTAACCTACCAGCAATAAGCGACCACCTGAATGAAATAAAGGATTACTTAATCTTGCTTTCATTTTTATTCAAGGATTGCAAATGTTGGGTTTCTCAGGGGTTTCGAGGAATCAATCTTATGTAAGTACTAATGTTGAAGTACTATATACACAAATAAACACAGTACATCTCAACAAAACAATGAATTATTATCTTTCTATATAACTTTTTTCCCCCTTGATGTAAGACAATACTAATCATGAATTTTCACCATACCTGAGTTCATCTCATATTCTATATGAACCGAGCTATAAATGATATACATTGGCTCAGAAACATTGGAAAGCATGCTTGCTTTTTTACGATGTTAACTATAAAATATATCCTAGTTAGGATTCTAAGCAATGCAATGAAAAAAGAAAAATATACCTATTACCAAGGAGCCTATGGAGTTTGATGATGAGTTCTTCTTCTTCCTGAGAAATGTTGCCTCTCTTGATGTCTGGTCTCAGATAATTCACCATCGAAGTCTACAACTTTTCCCACATCGCTTCAACCCTACTCTTGCACATATGTGCATATAAAGGATTACACATGAGAAGCCATGAAACAACAATGGAAAGGTAATAATGGATATAGGTACTCGAAATATATACCAGCTCCTTGTGGAACGTCTCTCCATTTGCCATTACCATGGAGGCTGACATAGTCAATGAGAGCTCTGTCTTCGTCTTCTGTCCAAGCTCCTCTTTTCAGTCCTTCTTTCACGCAGCAAGGCCTCCTTCCCATGTCTCCAGTTATAACTATTGTGAAAATTTCACAACTATAGCTTCTGTGAGAGTGTGAGCGTGGTTAGGTTAATTACATGCATGTGTGTTGGTGAAGAGCGAAACCTGATTTATAGCCCATGCCAATTGCTGACTACATCACGATTACTGATCTTCTGTTCAATTTTATAGTTTTGCTAACTACATCATGAGTATTGATCTTCTGTTTAATTTTATGGTATTTTATTGTCTCATGAATCTCAACTATTTATTTATGTAGATTTCGTATAGGTCTCATATAAATAAACGTGGGTCCTATATAAATAAATGGTTAAGATTTATGGGACAAAATAAGACACCATAAAATTAAACAGAGAATCATGTCCCTACCTCAGTTGCCTTGCCTCTTGAATTAGTGATACCCAACTTCTAGTAAAAAACGTAATGGCAATTCAACACGTGTTTTTATTTAATAATCTTCTTAAGAAAATGCTTCGTGTGTTTATTCAACACATGTTTTTCCTAATATATGTTTTGACCTTGTTATTGTTGGCAACTAAGATTCGGGAAACTATATACTCCCTCATATCCAAAATAAGTGTCGTTTTAGAGAGATGCACACTTATTAAGAAAGCTAGTGAAATGTTTGATATACCCTTATTAATTGCATGTTGAATAGCCTTGAAAATGTAATCTGTATAATTAGGATGTGAGAGAAATTAAAGGATAATTTTGGAAATAAAATTATAAACATGCATGAAAAATCGTGAACGACACTTTTTTCAAATAATTAAAATCTCTCTAAAACGACACTTATTTTAAATATGAGAGAGTACTACTTTAATTATGTATTTTCAGTAAACTAACAATTTTAGAACACTATGCAGCTTTTTATGATAAAAGTATAAATATTGTGCTCTAATACTCCTAGTCTATGGTAATGAATATCGGTACAGTACCGAGGATTAGTGGTATCGAGTTTGAAAACTGGTTGGTACTGGTCAATACCACCGGTATTCAAAATACCGATTAAATACCAGTCGATACTGAAAATTTTAAAAAATTGGGAGACTTTTTTGCAAAAGTTTCAAAATTTTCCTCCTCCCTCGTACTTCTCCTTTCCCCCTTTTTTTCAAAGTTTTTAAAATAATAATAAATATTTTATTACTAATAATAATTATAAATTAAATAAAACTTAAAATAAATTATTTTTATTTTTACTTAATAAATTATTTTATTTAAATTATTACTAACAAATTATTTTTATTTAAAATTTTAATATTTTATATAATATTTATTAATAAAGTATTAATAAAAATATTTAAAAAATTATAAACTAATATTTATTTTATATATTTATAATTATTAAATCAAAATATATTTGAAATTTATATATTTTAAAAATATATTTAAATTTAATTATATTTATTAATAATTATTAAATTTATTTTATATATTAAATTAAAATTATGATTATGTCTAATTAAATGTAAAATGAAATGAAATGTGAAAAACTACAATTCTAAAAATAATTCAAAATTTTGATAAAATAAAAATAATTCAAAATTCAAGATTTTGAATTATTTTCATTATTTTACAATAAATTATTATGTTTAGATAATTATTATATATAGATATATATTATATATAGATAATTATTATATATAGAATTAGAATATAATAAAGATATATATAAAATAAAATTATACAATTGTACAATATAATAATGGACTATTTTGTAATTTTAAAAAATTTCAAGGACTATTTTATAAATTTAAAAATTACCCAAATCGCATTCGATATTAACCGACATTGATACAATCATCAGAACCCAATTTGGTACCAAATCTGGTACGGTATTCATAACATTGTCCTAATCACACATATAAACATTGACAATCAATTTTAACAAATTTCAATACTTTTTTCACCAATCAAGTTTTGGTTAAGAACAAGTAAATTGGTATCTACACTGTATCTAAATCCATTTTACTTACCATATTAAAACAAACAAAATTTTGAAATTGAAATTAAGTAAATAAAGTAGGAAACAAACAAAAACACATTCAGATGCATAAGAAATTCCAACACTTTATAGAAACACATTCTTTAGAACTTTAAAATTAAAATTTATCCCTTTAGAACTTTCATCGAACACTTTATAGGCATAAGAAATTCATCCCTAACTATTCACAAAATACTGGTATGTGACATTCTTCACCAACAGGAACACATTTAGACACACAATGAAGAATTAACAACTAAAATAGACGCAAACAACAAAAATGACATCAACCAAAATTGACCCAAACAAAAACTTCCCTATCGTCGGTAAGTAGAAAAATAAAAAAAACAGTGCAAAGAAGGAATAACCAACCATGATGGACGATTAACCGAAGACTAAGACGATAATGATAGTGTAAGGAACTGAAGGTGACGACAACGACGACGACGACGACGACAAGCGAAAAGGAAAAAAAATACAACTTTTTTAGAGACGTTTAACGGAGGAGGAGGAGAGGCTATCGGGTGGTTTAAATGTAATAAGGAAATGACGTCGTTTGTGGTTGAGCAAACAACAATGTTTTTCTTCAATTTAAAACAGCAACCCTAACGTCATTTGAATTTATCGATGGAAAAAAAGTTTTGTCGGTAAATTTCGTAGGCATTTTTTACTGGGAACCATTACCACCTATTTTTACGACTTTCATTATTCCGTCGCTAACTTTCATTGGAAAAGTTTGATTTCTTCCTTTACTGACGGATTTTTTCGGTGGCAAATTACTTTTTTCCCCAACAATTTTACCTACGGAAAGCAATTTTTACTACAAAATTTTTTGTATAGGTAAGTTTTCGTCGGTAATTTACGATTTTCTTGTAGTGTGTAAAGAGTATATGGTAGGAGATATTACATCTATTCTTCATGCTTTATTTGAGACATTGAGGTAATTACGAACCTCTTTTCAAGAGAAAGAAATATATTAAAAATCTCTTTCAAATGTTTGCAACTTGTACACTTAAATTAACTCTTAAATGCAATAGAATGATGAAATATTGAGTTTGATTATCAAAGTTGTGTTATCTTAACTTTTATACAAATTAAAAGCTCTCAATAATTATAATGAAGATGAAATTTTATGTTGAATTTTCAAAAGATTGTTAAGCTCCTTCAATATATTTAATTATAATTTTCTCACTTCTCGACAGCTTATTAAGTTCTTAACTAAGTCCGTTTCTTGCTTAATTATTTATTAGATCCACTTAATTACTATTTAACATTGAAAACTAATTCTCACATATTTTTAAAAATGCAATTGACCACATGAAATTTGATCGATTGATTATTAAAATATACCAAGTATAAGAAATTTTTGTTTAGTTTAAAAATCAAACCACTTGAATACATCTAATTACGATTCTTAGAGTAAATGCATTCTTAAAGATGTTTTCAACAACTTCTTAGATCTTTTAAACATTTCAATTATCTAACAAAATGTTATTGATCTTATTATAAAAGCCTAAGTAAGACCTTATTTAGTTTAAAATAAATAATGAGCTTTAATATTCTAATTCATGAAAGATTACATTAGAAAGAGAATTATCTATGATAATTTTGTTCCATCATACTTGATTGTCTTTTAAAATTTTTTACTTTATTTGCTTCTATGGTCTTCGTTATTACCCAAGTCAATTGATAGTGTATTTTTAAATATATCAATCAAATTATTAGAATTAGAATATAAAATTAGATAAAATCTATCCTTATGCGTTACAAGAAAACAAACACGTCACAAAAGGTCAAGAAACGTCGCAGAATCCCATTTGCAACATTTTAAAAAACGTTACAAAAAACATCACCGAAGGTAGTGTAGGGAGAAGGTTTCTGCGACATTTTATGAAAAACGTCGCGGAAAACCCTGACCTTTTAAACATAAAAATATGGAAAATAAGGTGAATTCTTGATCCTTCACAATCAGAGTTTCTAAGATACCTTACCATTCTTGCTTTAATTTGGTTCAGATCATAAAATCCATTAATGGCTTTTAGATTGTTATCCTATGAGTAGTTTGCGGACGATTAAGGATGTATTTTAAGGAGGATTAAATCTTAGAACTTTTCTTCTATTAACCATCATATATCAATTGACATAAAAGTCCTAGAGAATGGTATTTTGTCATATTAGAGATTTCTACATTCCAATTAACAATCCAGCAACTTGATACTTATAAGTTAGCATACCTAGTTCTTGTTTTCCAATGACTCCTCCAACTATCTCCTCTTCACACTTGGAAATAGTATCTGTCATAAAGCATGATAAATTAGAACTAAACTTTTGCAATTGAATGTATAAAATCTTATGAACAGATATTGTTCAAAAGAGTAACCACCAAGTTAATGGACACACCTATTTTTGGGTTAGACATGCGTATATTAATGGACAATGTATAACTTTTAAAAGTAGCGATAAAACATTCTAATTGTTAATTTTTTATAAATATAGCCTAAAGGTTACTTCAATAGTGAACGATTTGAATATGACTCAGCATGTCAATAGACCTATTAAATATATGACTGCCATATGACTTATTAATACCATGTCTGATTAATTAGTAAAATTAAAACCAAAACTCTCATCTCTCATTTTCCTAGTTTTATGCTCAATGGACTTACATGCTCTTTTCTTTTCTTTTTTGAATACAAGGGAAAAAGAAAACTTGAAAACTCGATTAAGCTAACACACGCAAAGCTCGGCGGTAATGTGCTCCCTGCATGTCCTGATGTAAGAGCGCGAGGACAGGAAATGGAGGGCCCTGAAGAATATGAAGCCCCGGGCTGCTCTGAGTAGCAAAAGTGGCCAACGAATCAGCACACTGATTGCCTTCCCGGTGGACGTGTCGGAATTGTACCTCCCAATCTTGTTGGAGTAATCTACGGGTGCCTGCCAATAAAACAAAATTGAAGTCAGTCTTCGTGACAACAGTCGAAAGAAAATTAATGACTTCCAAGGCGTCCACTTCTAAAATGATCTTGCGATGGCCGAGGGACTAAGCAAGTTGGAGGCCCGAGTGGACCCCTCGTAGTTCGGCTTCTAAGGCGGAGCTGCAGATGAAAAGCTGGAAGAAACCACCGCACCACTGACCATGACAGTCACGAATGAAGCCGCCCACAGTAGCGATGGGCGAGCCCCGCTGGTAGGCACCATCCGTGTTAACCTTAATCCAGTCCGTGGGGGGCTTTGTTCATCCCGCACGACTCCCAAGGAGGAGCCCCTGGTGAGGAAAAATACTGTCCTCCAACGCACGAGTGCGGGACATCCGCTGAACATATTCTAGGACTACTCGCGGGCCATTATCCGGCCACACAAAATCTGCGAAAAACAGGCTCTTATTTCGCCAGGTCCAGAGCATCCAGCAGGCGACCCTAAAAATGATAGACCAGTCACCCGACACGTCCGGGGAGAACTTCCTTTTCAAACCACCTTTAAATGGATAAAGGAGACCCTACTAGCTCTAGGCCTTAACACCAACCTCAGTAGGGATATGGCTTATAAATAGAACCATCTAAGTTTGGCAACTAATAACTTTGTGATTATAGTTTACTCTGCTACTTGATGTACTTCCTCTTACTAAATTTTAAGGCTGATGTATGGTGTAGGCATCCATCTAATTAAGGAATAGGTTGCTTTCTTTCTTATTGGTTTGTTGCTAGGAATTTTCTACCCTAATCTTTGCCTTGGGATGGTTTAATGTTGTATCTACCTTTAATGTGTCTTTCTCTTAATTTATTTTTCAACTTCTCCATGATAAGGAAAATGAAACAAGTATATTATAAAACAAACACATTCATAGTGAAGAGATCAATCACAAATCACTAAATTTGAGCATATTTAAGAAGAAATCATATACTAGTAAAAGGAGATAAGTCACCAAAATAATAAAGCCAATTAAAAAACATGAAAATCAAAAGAAAGTAATAAAAAGTTAAAGATAGAAATATTCTTTGAATTAAGTTTTGTTAATTGTACAGATTGCGAGAAATAGTGAAAAATGTTGTAGTATTTTCTTATACTACAAATAAAAGTTTAAGCTCATTATACAAGCTGAAAATGTGTTAAAATAATTGCTTTTAACTAATTAACTAATAATTATTTACAATTGACAAAAAATTAAACTAATACATTCCACATCCTCCTACTCTCAAAATAGAGCTTAGTGAATGTCAAACAAACCCAGCTTAGACAGAAAATAAGAAAAGGATGGAATAGATAAGGGCTTCATGAACATATGTGCAATGGTTGGTGGAAATGTGAATAGCAAAAATTAATTCTAACATTAATAAGTCATGCATCCTTAATAATATATAATATATAATTTCTTTGATTCATTAAAGTTCCAAACGTGGATCTAGCTATCTCCATCCCAAGGAAGTAATTAGCATTTTCAAGATCTTGAATGGTGAATTATTCATAGAGAGAATTTTTAACTTCAAGTAACTCAACTTTTGAAGTGTCAGTAAGTAAAACATTAACAAGATATAAAATGAGAGTCAGAAAAGGAGTACCTAAAGATTTTACGAAGAGATAATGAACATGGATGGATTGAATGAAACCAAATGAATTCAACAGAGTGGTAAATTTATAATTTCAATATCTGGAAGCTTGCATAAGCTTATACAAAAGTCCTTTAAGTTTACAAACTTTACCTTCCTTGGCCTTTGATTATCCCTCAAGTGGAATCATGTACACTTCATCTATAAATCTATGTAAAAGCAGCATTATTTATGACAAGTTGACATAAAGGCTAAGAATATGAAGATGTCATATCCAACAAAAGTCTTAGCCCTAAAAGAAAAATTGTCTACATAATCTATTCCTTCAACTTTGTTATACCCTTTGGCTATTAAATGGATTTAAATCTATCAGTGCTTCCATCAAGCTCCATTTCCGTTTATATACTCATTTTGAACTAATGGCTCTTTTTCTTTTTGGTAATTTGAACAATTCCCATATTTGATTAGCATTAAGAGCATTTAACTTTTGTTTATAGCTTTCATCCAATTTGCACTAGTTTATTCCTATTTATAAGACTGTGGCTCTTGGATATTTTACAACTTTACTACAAAAGACATATATGTGGATGTGAAATATGTAGGTTGAAGGTAAAGGTCAGTGACAGGTGGATGATAAGATAATACAGTCCCTTCAAACAAATATTGTATACCGGCACTATGATCATGATCATTAGAGACCATATGAAAAAATCATGTAAGAAAGTTGATGAATCACTATATTGCTTCTTTTTAATTAAGAAACATTAGAGGAATTGTAAGAATTTGTTAAAGCAGTTTCAGTGTAAGTAGAAAGTGATCAAATTCATTAAGTGAAGAAGAATCAGGTATATTTAGTATAATGTTTTCTTGATATATATGTTGGTGAAGAAGTGTTTTGCGGTGTAGGTGTGTAGGTTAAGAAGTCATTTGAATGTTTGTCCAAATCAACTAATATGGCTGACAAAGCAATATTGCGTTCTGAAGTTGAGATAAACTTGTATGGAAATTAAGTTTCATGAAAAACCAGATATCTAGATATAAAGAACAATTTAAGGGTCGAGATCAAATAATTTGAAAGCTTTCTAAACTTAATTGTATCTAATAAAAATATATTTGTAGGCTATTTTGTCAGATTTATCTTTATGCAGGCTGGTACTAGTTGCAAAATAAAGACGTTCAAAGGTTTTAAAGGGTTCATAGTTTGGTGAACGTTTATATAACATTTCATAAGGTGATATCCACTTGAGGACTCAAGTAGGAAGTCTATCAATTATATGTGTGGCTATAAGAATTGATTCTACCTATAATTTCATAGGTAATGAAGTTTAAACATCAAAGCTATAACCATCTGTAACAAATGCTTATGTTTTCTCTCTACAGCACCATTTTGTTGTAAAGTATATACACAAGATTTTTTTATGTAATTCTTAGCTCACTAAATAACCTTTAACAATCATTGATTAAAAATTCAGCTCTATAATCTGACCTTATAGTCTTAGCAAACTTCTCAAAATGATTTAATATCATTCTAACAAAACTACAATGCATGAACTACTTGACTTTTATGATGCATCAAATTCATATTGCTCTGCTATAATCATCCACTGAAGTAATGAAATAATGCCTACTACATAAAGATCTTTGTTATATGGTCTCTATATATCTATATGCACCAATTGAAAAATATATATCTTTTGTATTTAACTAAAAGGAAAAGGTAATCAATACTGCTTAATAAGATGATATATACCATAAAAATTTTCTAAACCATATGATTTATTATAAATACAACCAATATGTTGAAGTACAATAGCAAAAGGATTTCCTAATCTTTGATGCTAGATCAAGTATATATAGACATTGAATTAACAAAATCATAATCAAACTCAAGATTATGTAAGGCCTATTGCTTGATAGTTTCCTTATAAAATCAACACTTATCTAGGATGTATAATCTTCCTATCACCTTACCAACTGCTTGTATTTTGCTAATCTTCAGGCCCTATAAAATGCAATATGAAGTACAAAATCCAAAGGTTATTGATGTTATGCTAGTAAGTTTGTTTACAGATAAAAAATTGCATTTAAAGGTGGGAACATGTAAGGCTTCAGTTAACATAACGTTTTTGTTTAATGTACATCACCGATGTGATGAACAAGTTTTAAAAGTCCATCTGGCAAATAAACAGGGTAAACTTATCAATCACAATTCTTCCATTCAACTTGTTCATGCCTTCAATATTTCTTCTTTAACTTCTACTCATCGTTATTTCTCACTCAAGCATATAATACTAAAAATTATGAAAACTATCCATAAATCACTATGAACTTTCGTCGAATACTTCAAAGCCGTGACAGAGTTATCCCAAATTACTTAAAAAAATAATGTCTTCTTCTTTAACATACTGTCACACAATGCAAAGCCAAATGCATTGTGTTACAGATAATCAAAACAAACAAAAAAACACTTTAAAAATCATATTAAATCGTCGAGTAGAACCGAGTAAAAAACTAACAAAGTTAACATGACATTCATCACAAAGCACAAATGTTGAATGACTTACCTCTACTAAAAGACAAAAGCACTCCTACTGTAGAAGACAGAGGGACGTAAACTTCAGCAAGGAGAAAGTGGCTTGATAGAAGCACTCCAACAAAAAGTGGCTCGAGAGAGAGGGAAGGCGAAAGCACAACAGGCACACTTAAGCAGGACTGAGAAAAAATTGATGTTTTTCAATTACACGAAAGATTAGACGACGTCATTTTGGGGGGTGGGGACACGACGTCATTCTGGTGGGGGTTGGAGGGGGTAAGTTTTAAGAAAATCAAAACGATGTCATCGTTTTGGGGGCGAGGACACGACGTCGTTTTGGTGGGAGTGGAGCAGAAAGGGGTAAGTTTTAAGAAAACCAAAACGACGTCGTTTTGGGGGCAAGGACACGACGTCATTTTGGCAAAACAACGTCGTTTTGGTAGGAGCGGAGGAGAATGGGGTAAGTTTTAAGAAAACCAAAACGACGTCGTTTTAGGGGCAAGGACACGACGTCACTTTGGCAAAACAACGTCGTTTTGGTGGGAACGGAGGAGAATGGGGTAAGTTTTAAGAAAACCAAAACGACGTCAGTTTGGAGGCGAGGACACGACGTCGTTTTGGTGGGAGCGGAGGGAATGGGGTAAGTTTTAAGAAAACTAAAACAATGTCGTTCTGGTGGGGTAGAGGAGATTGAGGTAAGTTTTAACAAAATCAAAACGACGTCGTTTTGGGGGGTGGGGACAAGTCGTCATTCTTGTGGGGGCGGAGGGGACTTCGGTAAGTTTTAAAAACCAAGCCTTCTGCGACGTTTTCTTCAACAAAAAGTCGTACTCACTATTTTGTGACGTTTCATTGAAAAAACATCGCGAAATGCTTGACAAATCCATGACATTTTCATAAAACGTCGCGAAATATTGGCTCTTTTCGTGACGTTTAAAAAAACGTCACGAAAAGCCTCAACAATTCGCTGTGTTTTTTTTAAAACGTCGCGAATTGTATATTTTTGTTGTAGCATTTTTGTTCTTGTTTGACTTACCGAGAATAATATAACTAAATTTGTTTTGTCAAATTGTCATAGATGAGAGAGAGAGAGAGAGAGAGAGAGAGACCATTTATTATATCGTAAGAAAACAACAAATGTATAAGAATAGCAATGTCAATTGCAATGAATCCCTTGATATTGGTAGGTCCAAAATACACAAAGCAACGGCACATGTAGGCAACTTCCATGGATATTCATGCTCCTAAGTCCTACGCAAACCCATTTGAAATTGTTACCCTTAGATGACCGAAAAGGCCCTAAAAAATAAGGTGGAGGCAAAGAAAAGTTTTCTAGGTGTAATGTGAAAAAATATATATCACCAGGAACATGGGCGCAGGTAATCAGTGAGGTCGAAGAGATATCGAGATACTATACTGAAGACATGAATAGGAAAGTAAGGAGAGGGAAAATTGTTGGTGGCTTTTTTATCGAGCGTTTTATTGAACAAGTGAGGAGCATAAATGTATATAGAATTAGGAAAATTGTGGGTGACTTTTTCATTGGGCGTTTTATCAAACAGGTGAGGAGCACAAATGTATAGAATTAAAGCCAAGTGGGTGGGAACAGGCCGACTTCATCAACCTCATCCTTGTCCGACGGTTCCTTGGGGTGTCCCTTCCCTTGTACATTTTTCCTTTTAACTATTAGATAGTTTTAATGTTAACTTGGATTGGAATGCCCAATCTGGTTCTACTTTTCGTGTCCACAATAAGGAAATTAGATCTTTACATTATTTACACTCAATATTTGTGTTTATTATTAAATGCATGATAAAATATATTAATCAATTTTTATAATGAATATTTGTAAATTAAATTTCAATATTATAAATCTTCTTTTTTCTTTGCAATTTGTCTTGATATTAAAACAAAGATTACAATTATGAATAATTTAACACCTTAGTATTATGTCGTTGAACCCTAAGGTGCAGGTGAGTTAGTAAGGAGCTCTTTTAGCTTAAGTGGGGTTGCAGGTTTGAACCTTCCTCATGTATACAACCGTTTAAAATTTAAGATCAGAGTTTTACCTCCTGTAAGGGACCTATCCGACTCGAGCAGAGATTAGTCTGAATGCAGATGACTTAAAGATATCTTTTTATAATTAAGACTATTTTAAAATACCTCGTGAGCAATTAATAAAAAAAGAAGGTATTATATCTTTGCTTGAGAATGGTTGTCCAGCAGACTAAGAATGGGCATTTGAAAACAATATACATATTAGCGAAAATAATAATGGTAAAATGTACAAATCTTTTGGGCAAAAAGGAAAGATGAGGGGCTGGAAGTGGGATCTGAGCCAGTAATAATAGGATTCAGTAGGAGGATTTGACGAAAGAGACGGACCGGTCTCTTTTCCTATGTTTCGTACAACATGCATGATTGGACGGTGACTCAACCTATACCGTGGCTTGCATTTAATAAGCCTGTCTTCTATTGGCCACGCACCAGGACGACACTATTATTACGGGACACCGAACAAAAGGGTGTCAATTCTTTGGTCCTTTTTTTGTATCATTACATAAGTATACAAAAAAGGACCAGATCAATGTACGATTAGGAAATAAGTATTTAAAAAGGCTCTTCCATAAACATACTAATCCGTTGCGGTAACGTTTTGAGTATTATTTGTTAGTGCAATCACTACTCGAACAACTTCTTCTGAAACACTGAAAGGTTATTGATTTAGTTTATACTACACTTGAACACTTCTCTTTTTAAGAAAGAAGAAATCTGTATATTAAATTTGAATTTGGACTTTCTGTTCCATCCAAAACACACCCTCTTTTTTTCTTTTTTTCCTTTTGTCTTTCAGAAATGGGTTTTGTCGGTGTAGAGAAATAATAATGCAAAAATGAAAAACAAAAGACGAAGAAATGAATTAGGACATACATCTACTTTCCTCAGGAAACGAATCTTTGAGTAGGTACGTACTAGCTGAAAATAAAAAAGCAAAAGAAAACGTCTGCTTATTGATTCAATACCTACTGCCTAATTGCCCTCAAGGGTTGTGGCTCGATGGTTGAGAGTGGGGTTTGACTTTTTAGGCCTCGTGTCGATTCCACGCTAACCCTCTCAGAAGAGATAGGGCGGTAGGGATTTTCTTTAGATAGATAGAACTAGTTAGGCGCCAATAATGAGATCGTCCCTTGGCCGTCTGGGGTGGTGCTAGGCCAATTAAACTCTCGTAGGTTAGTGTCTTGAATTCGCATTTACGAAATTTCCTCGAATTCAAAGAAAAAAACCTACTGCCTAATTGTTACGTAAATTCAGCTCAATGTGCATTTACTTTTACAAGCTGCTTATTTTCATTGACCAGTTCTATGAAAATAGGCAAACAATATATAACTTCATATTGACCAGTTTTCATCAGCGTAAGTGTTTTCAAAGGAAACTTTATGGTATTGAAAGGAGAGAAGGGTCAGTGGCAAAAGTCATAGAGAGATGATTCATTATTGTACAGAGAGGTCTTCTCATAAAAGCATGGCCTCGTGTAATCACATGGAAATGTCCATTTGTAGATACAATTTTACAAACTCCAATTTATCACGGATAAAATTGACGGGGACGAAAGTACCTTCAATCAAACTCATCAACCGTCTTCATCGTAATTTTGGCAATTTGTGGTCCAACCAAACTGACATGTCTCCAGAAGCACCTTCCCATTAATTTTTCCCCTCGATCAAAAAATCTTCCAGTGGTGTGCACCTAATGAAAATTTCAGTTTTGGTGTTCTAATTTTGTTTTATTAAACCTTATTTTGTGTATATGACAATACTATTTTGACTTACTTAAACTCCGACCACGTATAACAGCTATTTGCAATCTGCAGGTTAGGTAGATATTCTCTCCGATTATGATATTCTTATAGTTTAAGTAGGGCAAAATACTATTGTCATATACACAAAATATACTTGACACAGTTTCATATGTAACTAACCTTGTAATTTGTATAGACCATCACTTTTTACTTCGTAGTTGTTGGTGCATACAGCCATGTAAACTGTCAATCCCTGATCAGCCCAACGGCAATGGCAATAGTGGCTCCACTTTTAACTGCTCCATCCATATTGAGCTTGACCCAGCCTTCCGGAGACTTGGTCCAGCCCACCAATTGGCCCACCACTAACCCCTAGGCCCTGTGCACACTCCCCGCTACAATGCTAGTTCTAACTGTCCAGTGGACATAGTTCAAGACAGCTCGATGGCCATTAGTAGGCCAGGTGAAGCCCTCCTCAAATATAGATTTATTACGTCATTTCCAGATGAACCAACAAGCTACCTCATAAATAGAGGACCAAGAAAACTGCTGAAAGCGGTCGCTTTTACACAAATTGCCCGTCACTCACTGTTCAACACCCTGACAAAAGAAGTCCGGGTCACGGAGAACAGGAGCAAAAGTACACCAGAAGGCTTTGACCTGCCTAAAGTCCTGCAAAGCATGCAAAGTCTTCTCCTCAAGGCCACAAGAAGGACACTGGCTGTCAGACGTGAGATGTCTGGCCACCCGTTGTTGGTTAATCAGAAGCTTCTGCTTGCATAGTAGCCAAAGGAAAGCCCGAATCCACGGTGGGCCGGCCCATTTTCAGATAGGATCCTAAACTCGACTAGACACACTCGGATCAGTCCCCTCGATTAAAGCGTAAGCAGACGCAGTAGTAAACTTGTCGCTGGGAGTAGGGCCCCACTGAAAAGTATCCTCCACGGTACTATCCTGAGGTAAATGGATCGCTGCAATATCCATGCAGGCGGTAGAGGGGAGGTAATGCTGGAACCGGTACCAGTGCCATGATCCAGTCCCAATCATGTATTCAGTGACTGGGGCGTAAAGATCCGTCTCCGGAATAGAAGAGGTGACCATGGAGACTAAAGGTCCCCATCCCGGCACCCAGGAGTCCAGCCAAAAAAGGATATTCCGCCCATTGCCTAACGTCCACCATAGTCCTTGACGGACAAAGGGCCAAGTCGCGGCAATACCCCGCCAGGAGTGGGAGGGCCTGGAGCGATGGAGAGAAAGGGGAAGAGGAGTTGGATCTAGGTGGTGCTTAGACCATCACTTTTTATTTCGTGGTTGTTGGTGCATGCAGCCATGTAAAATGTCACGTCAAGGTTGGTACTGGGAGAGCGTATTCACATGGAGAATTGGGCTTCAAATCTGCTGTGCCATTACTTTGGAGACACGTAAAGGAAGTTTTTTTTTGTTGATTACATTAAGTATCTCAGTTTAGTCGGACTAATCTTAAGCTTTTAAGACCTCACCCCAAGAGCCCTAGAGGAGGTAAACTTAGAACCCCATGATCTCTCAGGTTCCCACGTAGCCTGTACGCTTCTGCGCACAAGGAGTCTTCATATACTTGATTGTTCAGTTGATGATTGATCTCTAGCCCCCGCCAAAGATCAAGTTTTCATCATTTCAAGTTCTCTAAGAGGTCCAACTCCTACACCGTAAGCAGCGTAGGCGTCGTAATTGATCCGATCAAGGAGCTTTGCCTAGGAGGCTAGAGGATCATCAATAGGAATAATTCCTATTTCTCCTTCTTTGGCGTGACTCGAATTCAAGACCTCTTAGAAGTGACGGGATGACAATGGGTAGGGTTCGGTTCGGGTTTTACTCAACCCATATCCATATCTATTTTTTATGACTCAACTCATATCCATATCCATATCCATCAATTTTTACGATTTACTACCCATATCCAAATCCATTGGGTTATTCGGGTTTTTGGATATCCATCGGGTTGTATAGCACATAAAAATATAACTTCTAAATTGAAAATATGGAGAGCAAATTTTTTGCGAACGCTCTAAATCAAAATTAACTTAATAATAATAAGTCAAGATTTTGATTTGTATGTCTTAAAAAAACTATAAAATTGGAATAATAAAAATCATAATGTCTAATGCAAAGACAAGTAGACAACATATGTTTTTCACAACCAATAACTAAAAAAAAATTGAAACATCCAAAACTTCAAACTGTCTTTACGTGAACTCCACAACATTCAAAACTCCATCTCCATATCATTTGCATTATTATCATCCTATAAAAAAATAAAATATGTTAACAAATAAAGTCAAATTATAAGTTAATTTAATATTTTAAATAAAAATAAATAAATGATGAGAAATAAAATGAATTTCCAAATCAATCATTTCACTCGGTTCCTCTTCGCTTGCATCAGCATCTTCAAAGATCGAAACAATCGCATATGAACTTTGTAAAGCAGAATCTATAAGGAAAATTCAATATGAAAATTGTACATATAAGAAGTTTCATATACAAATGTTGTAAATATTAATAAGGAAATATGTATTACCCGAATAATCTCCAAGAATCCAATTTTGCAAGCACATCAATGCTTCAACAGTATTAGCATGAAGTCTTGAGCGATGTGAACTAAGAACCCTACCACCCATGCTAAATGCACTTTCTGAAGCAACTGTAGAAATAGGTATTCATAAAATATCTCGGGCAATCATCCTTAGTGTTGGATACTTGAATTCTTGTTTCCAGTATGCCAAAATGTCAAAATAGTTATTTTCAGGCATTGTATCTTCCTCTAAATAATGGTCCAGTTCAGATCTTAAGTTTACCCTTCTTTTCTTTGATTTTTTATACATGGAAAAATTATCGCTATCTCCACAATTTGCTTGATGTTTTCCAAGATTGGTAGCCTCACATGAAGACGATGAAACAACTGAATTACTACTATCCAAAGCATATTTGTCCTGATATTCTAACAGTAGTTCATAAAGCAAGCTCTTCACCCTCTCAATCTCAATATTAGCTTTACTTCCATAAATATCACTAAAATAGAACTCAACGCAATCTATCTTATTTCTTGGGTCCAAAACAGAAGCAATAGCTAGCATTCCATTCACATGAAACCAATATGCATCGTACTTTTTGACCATATTTAATGTCATAGCTCTAACAATATCACAATCAGACGACATCCACTTAAATAACTTCAACTTAATTTCACAAACATGCCGAAAGAACAAGTTCGCAGTGGGGTATTTTCTACTAGAAAAAAGCTCTGTTACCTTGTAAAATATTCTCAATTTGTCACAAATAATGTTCGCCAACTTCCAATTTTCATCACTAGGCAAAGTAAACTTCAATCGACTATTCAAATGTTCCAACCTCTTAAAAACACTTTCATATGGCAAAGCTGTCTCAAGCATCAAATAAGTAGAATTCCACCTTGTCTTACAATCAAGAATCAACTTTTTAGAAGATGAAACTTTCAAAAACTTAGCTGCATCCTCAAACTTCTCGATCCTTTTAGGAGTTGATGCCCAAAATGAAATACAATCACGAATTCTTTCTAACCCTTCACCCATGAAATCCAAACCATCCTTGATAATCAAATTTAATATATGAGCGCTACATCGCATATGCAAAAATTTTCCATTTAATATAAGAGAATTGGCATCAAGCTTCTCATGTAGAAGGTTCATCATTGCATCATTTGTTTTACAATTATCCACAACCACAGAAGAAATCTTGGTTTCTAGGCTAAACTCATACAAACACTCCTCTAAAAATTTCAATAGAGTCTCCTTTGTATGTGGGCATGGCACAAATATAAACCTATAAAATAAAATGATAAAAAAATTATTACAACTTAAATATAGAACACATAATGGTTCTCTAAGTAATTAATATTCAGCAATCAGCATGTATAAAAGAACTAATTACTAAACATGAAAATTACTATATCTATATATGGTAACCAAGATAAAGATTAAACAAAGTATTTGCATAAAGGAAACATGTTAAATCTAAGAAAATTAATTACCTTAGAATTCGATTTCTTAGAACCCAATCTCCATCAGTGAAGTGTCCAGTCACAACCATGTATCCTTTCTTTTGATTGGAAGCTGTCCACATGTCTGTAGTGATAGCAATCCTGGACCTATGATCCTCCAACATTTTTTTCAAGTTTGATTTTTCACTTAAATTTTTTTAAGGATATCATTTCTCAATGTATTACGAGATATCATCCTAAATTCATTGCTTAAACTCGCTACAAATCTTCTGAAACCAATGTGATCAACCATTGACAAAGGATACTCATGCATTACAATCATATTAACTAACTCTCTTGTTGAGAACTGCTGGCTAAATTTGTAGGTTTGCAATGTTTTTTTCTCATCAAACTTAGTCCCATTCCCAATTAATAGTGTTTTCTGGCCTCCAACAAGACTTAAATGTTTCTTTGGACAATACTTGTTCAAATGCTCACACAGATGTGAAGTCCTATTCGTACCTTTAGCAGAAAGCTTCCATTTGCAATACTTACACTCAGCCTTATCAACACCTTTCATAGTCACCAAATTAAACTCTAGCCACACAAGAGAAGTACGCTTCTTGCTTTTAGTTGCACCATGATCACGCAATTCTATAGCTACAATCTCCTCTTCTTCATGAGGTGGTGGACTAGAGAGATTCTCAACTCCTTCCATCGATTCCACACTATCACTCACGGTCACAGATTTAGATGGATTTTTTATAAGCAAATGACATACAGTCACGGAACCATCCAATGGAATTAGCTAGATTTAAACAAGTATAGGAGTTAACTGGATTTAAACAAGTGTAACTGGTTGATGACATTAGAAATAATAAATAGTATTAAAAATAATAAATAGTATTCGATGGTATTGGTAGTCGGACGACGTTGAATGTAGGAAATAGGAATGCAGAAATAACTTGTAATTTAGACAAGTGTAGCCTCACACCAGACTATTTATTATTTCTGATATCAACACCAAACAACTCTAATACTGTTGCGGACTTGCAGTGTTGCCTATGCAATATATACTGTCACAGAAAAAACGTGTATAGCTCTGCAATCAAGTGGGTACCTTGTGCCGTTGTGCGTGTGAGTTGCGACTTGCGAGCTGTGAGCCTGTGACTTGCGAGCTGTCACTGACGACCTTGTGCGTATGAAGACTGATGAGTGATGACTAGTTGCATTAATCACATGCAATGCAACGTAACAGAGATTTCTTGAGACGGCAACGGCTAGGAGTTGGAAGTTGGAACGTTCGTCGAGGGCGAGGCTGATGAGTTATGACGGCTGAACGTTTACGTATTACGTCGATTACTTAAGACTAGGGATGGCAATAGGTAGGGTTCGGTTCGGGTTTTACTCAACTCATATCCATATCCATTTTTTATGACCCAACCCATATCCATATCCATATCCATCGGTTTTTACGATTTACCACCCATATCCAAATCCATTGGGTTATTCGGGTTTTTGGATATCCATCGGGTTGTATAGCACATAAAAATATAACTTCTAAATTGAAAATATGGAGAGCAAATTTTATGAACGCCTAAATCAAAATTAACTTAATAATAATAAGTCAAGATTTTGATTTGTATGTCTTAAAAAAACTATAAAATTGGAATAATAAAAATCATAATGTTTAGTGCAAAGACAAGTAGACAACATATGTTTTTCACAACCAATAACTAAAAAAAAATTGAAACATTCAAAACTTCAAACTGTCTTTGCCTGAACTCCACAACATTCAAAACTCCATCTCCGTATCATTTGCATTATTATCATCCTATAAGAAAATAAAATATGTTAATAAATAGAGCCAAATTATAAGTTAATTTAATATTTTAAGTAAAAATAAATAAATGATGAGAAATAAAATGAATTACCAAATCAATCATTTCACCCGGTTCATCTTCGCTTGCATCAGCATCTTCAAAGATTGAAGCAATCGCATATTAACTTTGTAAAGTAGAATCTATAAGGAAAATTCAATATGAAAATTGTACATATAAGAAGTTTCGATTAATTAGGAAATTTTTGTTAGATTTTGTTGTATCTAATTTATTTATTTCCTTAGGTTAAGTGATTTCTTAGTATTTTCGTTTCTTTTAATAACTATGGTAAGATGTAAACAATTATATATGTACCAATTAATATTGCTATTTGAAAAAAAAATTGCTATTTGAAAACGGATCGGGTATGGGTATCCATCGGTTCGGGTTTTTACTAGACCCATATCCAAATCCATATCCACATCTATTTTTTACAATCCATTTAAAATCCATTTTTTAACATCCATATCCATTTTTTAGGGTCGGGTAGTACGGATATGGATCGGGTTGAAAACCCATTGCCATCCCTACTTAGGACTTTTTTGTTAGGTTTTGTTGTTTACGTATTGGAATAATAAGTTAAGTGATTTCTTAGTTTCTTACCATCTAAACGCTTGTTAAGTGATTACTTACGTCGATTACGTATTGGAATAATAAGTTAAGTGATTTCTTAGTATTTACTTTTCCGTTAATAACGATGGTAAGATGCAAACAATTATATATGTACCAATTAATATTGCTATTTGAAAAAAAATATTGCTATTTGAAAACGGATCGGGTATGGGTATCCATCGGTTCGGGTTTTTACTAGACCCATATCCAAATCCATATCCACATCTATTTTTTAACATCCATTTAAAATCCACTTTTTAACATCCATATCCATTTTTTAGGGTCGGGTAGTACGGATATGGATCGGGTTGAAAACCCATTGCCATCCCTATGAGAGTCTTAAATAAGGAGCTGAAACCATTTAGGCCACTCCTACTTGTCACAAAAGGTGGTTGTTGTGGTGGTAGTAAATGTAGTTGCCACTTAGATTGCGACCCAAAATGCAAATTTTAAGTTGGGTTAATTAAAAAGAAAATTTAACCTTTACTTAATTTTATAATTATACCACAAAGTTGACAATTAAATATTTAAATATTTAATATTTTCAATTTAATTTGATATTAACATTTTAATTAAATTTGCCGATGTAGTTTGGTATATGTTTTAGAAACCTAACTAAATTATATCATTTATAATAAGTCAAATTAACTAATTAAATTTAACTAAACTACGCTGCTTAATTACGAAGAACGGATTAATGGGTCATTTAGTTTCACTTTTTGTTGTTGTAGTTTTTAGTTTTTATTTTCTGTTTTCAATTTTTATTTAAAATATAAAACCTGTTTGATTAAAATTTTAATATAAAAACTTGTTTATGATGAGTTTGCTAAATACGACAATAGATATAAGAAACTCCAATCGATTGATTGTTATCCAAGAAAATACATTGCAAAAACAGAGAAACATTATTTTCTTATTTCCATAAAACTGTTGTTTTTAATTTTATAAACAAGAAATCACAAAATATAAACAAACATATTTTACTAACTTGTTTCATTTTTTACAAAAGAAAATGGTAAAAAAAGAAACAAACAGCTCCTAAAAATAACTAAACAATGTAATCTACATATGAAATCTCTAAATTGTTGCCTCCTTCCTTCTGCTAATGAAATCCCTAATGGCCTTTTTGGTTCAAGGAATAGAATAGACAGAGAATAGAATAGTTATTCCTATAAATAAAAAAGATGAGGAACCAAAAGAATGAATATTACTTTGTTTAGTTTAAGAAATAGAATAGATAAAGAATTTCTATTCCAATCTTTGGTTTGAAAATATAAATTTGAAATAAGAAAGGAATAAGTAACAAAAGACCAAAATGTCCTTATTATTATTATTATTATTATTATTATTATTATTATTATTATTATTATTATTATTATTATTATTATTATTATTATTATTATTATTATTATTATTATTATTATTATTATTATTGTTGTTGTTGTTTATTGTTGTTGTTGTTGTTGTTGTTGTTATAAAGGATCAAAATCCATAAATACCCAATGTAATATAAACCAAAACATATAAAATTAGGAAATGATGGCATTCTTAATCTAGATTGCATAACAAATGGAGAATATTTATTTTATGAATGGTATGCTCATATACAATTATTAATACAAATAGAAAAACCTTTTGGCGACAAAGTAGATAATAAAGATTCATTATGGAATTTTGTCATATATAAAACAACAAGAAATGCTCAAAATTTTTTACTTGAAAATGCTCAAGCTTTACAATCTACCCCACATTATAGAAGTAAAATTAATGATGAAGATACTTTTAAAGTAATAGGAGACGAAATATATAAAGAATTCTTTGGTCAAGACATTATTTTTCATAAGGCAGATATTGATCGTGACAATAGAATAAAGGCTTTAAGACATTTAAATAATATGCATATTTGATATTTATTACCTCAATCAATTTATTTGTGAATATCGAAACATTATTATAAATTACCACGAATTGAACAGAAATGTATATTAATGTTTTCATACAAAAACTACCTTACCCTTTTAATATCAAAGTACAACAAAATTTCATGAAAAATAGAAAATCATTCTATTGCTCATAATCTAGGAGGCACTATTCTAACTACACGAGAATTATTAGTAGATTATTGTTTAGAATCCAAATTAAAACAAACATTAAAACATCAACATTTAAATCTTTGTTGTTCCCAAAATGCAGATGTACCACAACAATATGGATGTGAACGAAGAAATAATATCTCTAAAAAGCAAAAATATTCAAAACCTCAACATCATTGAAAATATAGAAGATATTATAGATCTTATAGACCCTATAGATGGAAAAAATTCAAACCACGTCCCTATCAACCAAAGACTTATCCTAAATATTTTAGAAAACAACGTTCAAGAAAATATAAATCTAACCAAAAAATTTGTCCAAAAAAGAAAAAAAGATTGTAAATGTTGGCTGTGTAAAGAAGAAGGACATTATGCCGACGAATGGCCAAAAAAAAAAGATAAACAATATAACAATAAAGTACAAATTTTATATTCTTCTTTACAGCATTAATTAAAACTCATAGAATCTGACTATAATACCGATTCAACTCTTTATATTTATTCAGAAAACTCTTCAAATGAATCAATTTTATAAGACGAATCTGAATCAACAACCGAATTCCAATTCAACATTTATTCAAGTGAAAATTCAGAAGACTAAAGTAAATGCATATAGAAATACAGGAGCAACAATTTGTATAGCATCAAAATACCTCTTAACATCATGGAAAAAATTAGATAAACCTTTACAAATTCGAATAGCCGATGGAAGTTTTAATTCCATATGGTATGTAAGTTATTACAATAATATAATTATAGAAAATTATACTTTTATGATCCCTTCCATTTACCAAAAAGAATCAGGATTACCATTAATTCTTGGCAATAATTTCCTTAAGCTCTATAACCCTTTTTGTCAATACTCGCATTATGTTACGTTAAAAACTCCATAAATTAGGGATATTAATAAAAAATCTATCATTCTTAAAATACCCATATATAATACCACATATTATCACAAACTTAAGATTATAAACGAAAAACTCGATACTTTACATTTTTATTTACTCAATAATACCTCTATCCAATTGGAAGTTGACACTCTTTTAGATCAAGTTTGTAGTGAAAATCCTTTAGATCCAGAAAAGAATTATAATAATTCACTCATAGAAATTAAACTCAAGGATCCTCATCAAGAAGTCAATATAAAAAAAAACATTTCTTATACTCCTCAAGATGTAAAAGAATTTATTCATGAATGTAAAGAATTCTGCAGAACAAAAACGAGGCAAAAGAAGAATGGTTATCAATTATAGAAAATTAAATGAAGCAACAATAGGAGATGCCTATAAATTACCTATAAAAGATTATATTATAAATAAACTAAAAGGACATACTTGGTTTACCACATTAGAAGCTAAATCAGGATATTGGCAATTAAGATTACATGATAATACTAAAGCACTAACTGCAATTACATGTCCCCCTAAAAAATATTATCAATGGAATGTATTACCTTTTGGATTAAAACAAGCACCTAGTATTTATCAGGATTTATGGATAATAATCTCTAGATTAGAAGAATTTACTTTGTATATGTTGATGACATTATTATTTATTCTAACTAAGATAAATTAGATCATCTTTCAAAAGTTAGAATTGTCTTACAAAGATGTAAGCAAAAGGATTAATCTTAAGTAAAAGAAGGTTAAATTAGCACAACAAACTATTGAATATTTAGGAATACAATTTAATTATCAAGGTTATTTACAATTACAACCCAATATTTTACAAAAGTTACAAGAATTTCCTGATCAACTACAAAATAAGAAACAAGTACAACAATTTTTAGGATTGTTAAATTATATATCAAATCATGGCTTTTTAAAAGAATTAGCCAAAGAAAGAAGTTTACAGCTTAAATGCAGCACAAAATATCAATGGCATTGGACTATTGCAGACACAGAATCAGTTCAACGATTAAAAGAGCTCTGTAAGTCTTTACCTAAACTCTATAACTATAATCTCAAGGATCAATTGCTCATCCAAATGGATGCAAGCTTTGATACATAGGCAAGATGCCTTTTGGCAAGACCACCTAAGCACAAGAAGTACTATATTTGCAAATATATTAACAGGACACTTAATTCTTCGGAATTGAATTACCCCATTCATGAAAAAGAAGCACTAGCCTGTCTCAAAATTTTGAGAAAATGACACATTGATTTACTACCGGTTGAATTCACCATACAAACAGATTCTCAATATCTGTGTGGATTCACCAAGTACCAAATAAGCACTAATTATAATCAAAGACAACTTATCCGATGGCAATTGGAATTAGGTCAGTATCAATTTACTATTTAGTATATTAAAACAGCTAACAATTTTCTTGCAGATATATTGACAAGAGAAAGGAAGAAGTCATAATACAACTAGAGAATACACTATCACTAAAAGAAGCAAAACCTATGGATCTACAAGTTAAGATTGGAACTGTAACCAAAGAAATCAATAGACTCTGATCTACCATTGCTTTATTAAAAGACCAAACAGTATCAACACCAGAACTTTCTAATGCTACTCTTCTACCACTAAAAGAAGAAAACCTCAATACTAATCTTTTACGAAGAGCCTCACCCAAAACCTCTTCCACTACTACAACACCCTCAATATCAAATCCTCCACCGAAATCTTCAATATTCCCTACTACCACTCCTTAGAAGACTATTGATCATTGCGAATCCAAGTATTATGTCATCTACAATGGACCTTTTGCAGGCATCTATAATCAATGGCACAAAGAAACCATACACATCACTCGAAAAAGTAGCATTATTCATAAAAGTTTCTGTACACAAGCTGAAACAGAAAAATCTTATAAAGAATTTCAACATCCACCACTACGACCACAATACAAAACTGTATTGACAGCACTAACATCAGTCCCAACAAATATGACCTCTCTTGGCAAAGCAATATATATGGAACGAATCCATTCAGTACTAGCTAAAGCACTACAAGAAGAAGCAAAAGTGTTGACATTCAAAATGTTTGTCGACTGTTTTCAAGCACTCAACCAATGGACCAATGACATGAAGCAATTTCAATACTATCCTCATAATCGTGGAAGATATGGACCAAAAGCCATAGTATTTCCCAGAGCTGATCCATTGACTACCTATTTATTATTTCAAAGTGGATTAATTGACATAATCTACATTTAAGATCTCAAACTTCTATTCGAATTTCCACCTGGATTAATTCATGCACTCAAGCAATACAAGGATCGAGAACTTTATATCAAGATTTATAGCAGTTATCCAATATTTGAAGCAGCAGAAGTAGAAGATGCTATAAAGGCAGCTATCAAAGTATCACGAATTCCTTATCTCCAAGTCGGAGTTAGCAACCTTCATTATCCACCAATAGATGAGCCACCTCATTACGAATTCAATTGGGATTTGGTCAACAAACTCAATTTGAATTGTCTTGAAGGCGTTTATCATCAATGCACAAGGATTACAACAAATTCAATATTAAAGCTTAATTATCGTGGAAATCAGATCATCATGACATCAGCCTATAAAAGTCCAATTACAGCAAATGAATTACAGATTCTTCAAAAATTCAAAGCACCATTTGATCGGCTTGATGACTATTTTGACTCTTTAAGCACTGCTTGGAAGGACGCAATTTGCAAACAACTAAAAGAATATCCACATCATCAATGCTCAAAATGTCCATCAACTTCTAAAGTACCAGGTGCGACAAGCACTACAGATGACGACTATCTCGTCATACTTGAAGATTAAATCGTCGATATAAAGAGACAAGCACACATCTCAATAAAAGCATGTAGGTCATCTTGATCGTCCACCTGTAAATATTGTATCTTTTACTTTTGAATCTTTCCTTTAGCTTTTTCTTTATGTCAATCTTTGTCGGCCACCCCCTTTGGCCTTTAGTTCTTTCCGTTTGCTATATATAAGCAGTATGTAAGCCTTCTCAAGGCACAACAAGACTTATCAATAAACACTCTCTCTTCTTCTATAATCTCTTCGCATCTTAGCCTGGTTTGGCGTTTCAACGCGTAAAGAGAAAACATAGGTATGAGTTGAATGTTTATTATGTTTCTTTTTGTCACATTATACTAACTTGATCATCATCATCATTCATTCATTCCTTCAGCAGTATGACCTTTTCATATTTTCAACGAAAGCAGTATTTTAATATTCAGATTCGTCAAACTGAAGAACGACATGCAACATTTGAAGAATTATTAGTTGAATATACAGCTCAAAACAAACATGCTCATAATATATACATAGATCCTCGATATCAAGTAACAGAAGATCATCTGTTATATAAGGATGCTCAAGATATTAAGAATACAGCATCAGCACTCATGCAACAAACTACAAAAATGATTCAGTTTGTTAAAAAATGTTTTTCTTAATTATGTCAGATAAGGAACTTTTATGTAACTGAGATTTCAAAACTTATTGATTAATGACTTATTTTGAATATAAAAGACATCTTAAACAACATATCAGATTTTATCAAGAATTAGAAGAAGAACAAAGGAAGTTTATCCATCTTTATCATAATCATATAGCTTTAGCAAAAGAACATCAATGTTCAAGGCTATTAACCGAAGCAAGAATTTTATTAGATTAAACTCTTTATATCTATCATTCTGTTAAACAAGATAGATGAGAACTTCAACGCGAGATTCAACTTTTAATAGCTTAAGAAGCATGACACCACATCATTTAGCATATTTCTTTAATTATTGTTTATATTCTCTTATTTATCAATTATCAACTTATGCTTACGCTATTCTCGATTTACAACCTTTATTATCATTTCTTTCTCTTAGTATTATGTTTATTCCTCCGATCAATTACTCTTTTATTTTGATGTTAGTCAACAATATATTACTATATGTTTAGATTATTTATGGCGACAAGTTTTTCACTTAGATACTAATATAGTATATATAGTAGATCATGATAATAATGATATTATCTATGAATTTAATCCTAATCCGACAGATAATGATATTATCTACAATTTTGATAATTCGATTATGATAATATAGATGAAGATATAAATTATGATTTAGAATGACTTGTCCTATTTGTGACGATTTAGACTTAAAAGATTCAATATAAACAAAATCTTCTTAATCATTATTTAGATCATATCAAATATAATGAAGAATGAATAGATTATCTTATCTTTGTTGGAGTTAATAAACAAGGACGAAGACCATATGAAGAACATTTAGCAGTAATACAAGAATTACATCATTTATATACAAATCTTTTATCACATTTAGAACATATTAGATTTGTAACTCATCAATTTTTATCATCCGGCATGACTTCTATTACTAGACAAGAACCTCCAGTATTAGATGTCGATAATTTAGAACTAACAGAATCATTAGGAACCTTTCAAAATTCTACTTTATTAAGCCCGAATAAACAAAAACAAATAGCAAAAGCTCAATTAGATTTAAAATCAGGTCAAGATATACATAAATCAGTCATTAAGAAATTATTTCATGGATAAAATATCATTTATTTTGGAAAAATGATATTCAAAACTCCTATTAGAATCGACCAATGTAATGGATATTTACGAATTAGTTTGAAAGACCCCGAACAGATTAACAAACAATTATTACAAATACCCGAAACAAAATGAAAGAAAATTGGTTATATTCATCTCTCTACAATACAAATTCTTTTAAAATCAACTTTTCAAGACGGAATAGATTCACCTATTAGAATGGCAATTTTAGATGAACGAATGACTAATCTTAATAATCAAGTTTTAGGAATGATGAATGGAAACCTAGCATATGGCAAAATTATATTTAATACAAGATTAAAATTAGGTATTCCATTACTCTCTTTTGATTTACAAAATACCATCACTATAGCTAATAAATTTTATAAGGATAATCTCATGACTCAAGGACAATATCTGTTGGGCCCCGATCCGCTTTAAGCATTTTTTTGATTTATTTTGAGATTAATTAGAATAATCTGAGACTTAGGGTTTAATTTATAGAAATTTATTGAAAGGGTTTAGTTAAAATTAGAATTTTGAGAAATTCTCAGAAATTAAAAGAATAAGTTAGTGTAGGATTAAATTAGGAAGTTGTTTAGGTTTTAAGGCCTTAAGTTTATCAAGGTGGGCTTTTAGCCCATATTACTTGAAATTAGATGAGAAAGAAAGAACTAAAAAAAAAAAAAAAGAAAGAAGGCAAGTGAGAGTCGTATGAATGGGAGAAGGAAATGAAAATGGTTTGTATATGGTGTTTTAAGTGAAACTACAACGTTTTAGTATGGGTTTTAAGTGAGAAAGAGTTAGTTCTTTAGGCTTTTATCTACAAACTTCCGAAACTTTAAGAAGGAAGAGAGTTTTCGTAAATTATAGAGAAAGAGAGAGGGTTTTTCGGTTGAAGAAGAAGAAGAAGAAGAAGAAGAAGGGAAGTAAGAGATAGGATTTTTATGCTTGGAAAAGAGAAGTTTAAGAGTTTTGTGTAAGAAGAAAGTGGAGGGGAAGGTTTAATCTCCCTATAGAAGCAAAGAGAATTTCGTGGGTTTTGTCCTAAGGTAAGGATTTTCGAATTTCTTTGAGTTATTTGGTTAGGTTTTAGTTTAAAGAGCTTAGAAAGGTTATGGGTAAAGTTAGATAGGTTAAATTCTACACTTTCGTATCCTTAAAATCGTCAGATTTTGATATCCTACGTTCTTATGGGATACTCTTGTTTAATGAAGGTGAATTAAGGCAATTGAAGGAAGGAACAAGGCCTTTGGATCAGTCACAAAGCTAAAAGAATTGAGGTGGGTAATTCCTTAATATTTGAGTTAATGAGTATATTACCGTTTTTATAACAAATGTGAATTAAGGTGTTAAAATAACTTGGAAACTTTGTAGGAATTATGCTTGATGATGTATTGGACTTGTATGTGATATTCTTGTTATGAATTCTTGTTGGAATAGTTGGTTCATTGATTTGTTAAGTGGAACTAATAAGAAACTGTGATTTCGGAAAAAGATCGCCGTTTGGCAATTTATATGGAAATGAATTGGTAAATGCCAGTAGAGGCAATTGTTCTTGAATTGTGTGAATTATATGTTTCTTTGGGTTTGTGGTGGTCCCATCCGAGTCGGTGCACTGTCTATTATAGGCTTCTCCCGCCCGCTAAGTGGTCGTGGAGTTCTTCGAAGGACTCTATTCGTCACGACTACATATACCGCTTCAAGGAATGTGTCGTTCGCTCGCTTCGGATCCACCGAACCATCTTGTTTGTGATCTTATGAAAAGTTAGATCGTTTTGTGATATGTGCTATTTGTAAACCTGTTGATATGATGCATTCGATTTAAAAGATTTGAAACTTTTAATGTTTTCTTTTATGTGATATTGTTTGAAGATAAAAAAATGAATAACGGTTTCGCTTGTTTTCGCTTATTAAGTTATTACCCACGGAGCCGCCGAGCTCACCCCCTTTTTCCTCCACGGTGTCGAGCGAGAAATCGAGTCACCGTGATCGGATTGAGGCAACTCCGATCTGTTTTGTTTAGAAGTTGTATTTGAAGTTATGTTTTGAGAAAATAGGCTTTAGATTGCATTTTGGACTTTTATGTACTTTTTACTACTTTTGATGTAATCGGGTCAAAATGCCTCTAAAGCCTTGTATGAATTCAATTCCTCATGTTTGTGAAAATTTTGGATTTGAAATATATCTTGTGTTTGTTTCTTGTAAAAGTATTGTTGTATGGTTATAATGACAAAAGAAAAGAATGGGATTGTAAGATTTTATGGTTTGGAATTGAGTGGATGTTTAAAAGTGGAAATGCTTGATGATTTGAGAAATATGTAGAATCCTAGGAGTGTGTTGCTGCCTTGAGATATTGAATTTTTATGCAGGTTGTGTGTTTGATTGAAGAAATTTGGGATAAATGTAAATTAGGGGAGGTGCTGTCCAATTTTCCAGAAATTGGGCAGCAACTTCCATTCAATTTTAGAGTGGTTTAGAGCTTGAATTTGTTTGAACGGTCTTCTTGAAGAATGTAGAGAATGAATTGAGCTTTCCAACGACATGTAATATGTCTCAATTGGACTTAGAATGAAAGAGTTATGAGAATGGAAAGGCTTCAGCTGCTATTAGAAACACTGAACTTTTGCAGCAACTTTGGAAGACTTTTTCACCCTCTTAGAGGCTGATCTAGTTTTTGCTCTCTTCAGGAGAAATGTAGATTATCCTTCTACCTTTAAAATGAGATATGTTTTGCAGTTATTGGGATTAGTAATCAAAAGTTATGAGCTTTGGAAGTTGACAGTTACTGTTCACATAAGCAAAGTTACTGTTCCATTGGTTAGATTTTAGACTGAAAGTTCACGAGGGTTTTACCCTCTTTAATGATTGAATTAATCTTAGCACCTTCATAAGACTTGTAGAGTATCTTTTATCTTTTCAACGGGTAAAATGCACCATTTTAGACTTGGGTGTAAAAGATATGAATTTCCAAAGTTTAGGCTATGTGTAGGAAAATGTGTTTTGGCTGAAACTTTAAAACCAATTATGATCATATTAATGGCTCAATTAGTTTATAAGTCCTTCTAGGAAGTTATAGAGTTCCTTTCATCTTTCTTTTGTCACTGATTTCACAAAATTTGGGTTCGGGGTGAAAATTATAAGATTGCAAAGTTGAGAGTTTATTCAGGTTTTAGAAAAAAAGGGTTTTATGTTGCGGCGTGCGCCTCGCTAGGCGACGCCTCGCCCTCGAGGCAAGGCTCGCCCTCATGAGCTGGCGTCAGCGCCTGCGCGCGCACACTGCTTTTAGGTGTTTTTCTATTTTCTTTTTCCTTTTTCCTTTCCAATTTTCCTCTCTATCACTCTTTTGCTTATAAATTCCCCTTTTGACCTCCGATTTGCACGATTTTCGAATCATAACTTTGAAAAAAAATAGACTTTTTTTTAGTAAAATGAGAGTTTCGGGTTTTAGTGGGAAATTACGGATAAGATTATGTGACAGATTTGGATATAAATCTGTTTTTGGGCGATTTCGTGATCTATAAAGATCGGATTGAGGCGATTTCTGATTCTGTGTAATCGAGAGGTATGGAATTTTATTTTAGCTGAGAATTTAGATTTAGTTATGGGCCCTAGGCAGATTAATTTTTATTGGATGAAAATTAGAGCAATATTAGTAAATTTTGTTCGGATGACGTTAAATTCAGTTCAATTTGAGGTTTCTTTCGTGGTGAGGAATCCCTCCCTTGTGAGATGCGCGTCCAGATGTCACGTAGGACGTCGGGCACGCGACTCACCGGGGAGGGGTTCCAACACTTATGGTATCAAAGCTTTCGGTTGTAGGTTCGGGTAGTTCGGGTAGAAAGAGAAATGTAAGGTTTCGGTGGATGTATTTGAAAGTAATTTATGTGTATTATTGTGTTATTTTGAATTGTTTTAAATGCTTTTGAATGTGGATTTTGCATGAATTTTTGCATAAACTAAAGTGTTTAAAAACTGTGAAAATTGTTTTTGCATGCACTAAGATTTTCACGGGTTTTCTCTTGAAGGATTATTATGCCACGTCGGGGTAGAACCCGAGGGACTCGATCTCGCTCAAGTTCTCGCCAGGAGAGTACAGAGGGGTCTCATGTTCCACAAGATGCAGGGACACATTCTGCTCCTGGCCCTGAGGCACCTAGTGTTCAACCTGAGGAACCTCCTCCTCCTCCTCCTACTGTGCCGGTTATGGACCCGCAGGTCTTCCAGGCCTTTGCCCAGGCTTTTACTTTTTCCATGGGTCAAGGGTCTCGAGCTTCCATGCCAGTTTCTGATGTGAGAGGTGGACAGTTTGATAAACTGCGGAAGTTCGGAGCGGTGGACTTTCATGGTACCACCAATCCTGAAGAAGCGAGTCTTGGTTTAAGAGGATGAAGAGTCCTAGTTCAGATGAAATGTTCTGATGAGGAGAAGCTAGAATATGCTGTCAGTCTACTGCAGGGCGATGCTCTCCACTGGTGGGAGTCAGTCCCACAGAGCCAGGCTGTGCCACCAATGCTTTTATGGAAGGATTTTGGAGAGTTATTTCGGAAGAAGTATCTTTCCCGGTCTACATGCAGACAAGGCTGTGGAGTTTCTTAATTTGACTCAGAGAGAGATGACTGTTACCGAGTATGAGCGGAGATTCACCCAGTTGTCGAGATATGCAGCTCATATTGTTGCCAGTGAGGAAGATAAATGTAGGAAGTTTGAGGGAGGCCTCCACTTGGGCATCAGAGAGAAGGTAATGCTTCATAACTTCTGTGACTATCAGCAGCTGGTAGATGCTGCACTCCAGGCTGAGAAGCTAGAGAACATCAGGCTGGAAGTGAGCAGGAAGAGAAAAAGCAGAGAGCAGTCGTTCAGGAGAGGGGGCAGTGTGCAGTCAGCTGAAAGGGGTGGTAAGAGTGCCCGGACTCAGACTCAGAGTCAGGGAGGCAGTAGTGGCCCTCAGCAGAGTAGACAGTTCAGGGCAGAGTCAGTACAGGGTTCCTCAGCAGGAGGAAACAGCAGAACAGAGAGAAGCAGGAATCAGATTCCTCCGTGTCAGCACTGTGGGCATCCGCATCGGGGAGAGTGCTATAGGGTATCGGGTGCCTGTTTTAAGTGCGGGGAGAAGGGCCACAGAATCAGAGATTGTCCTCAGATGCTCAGAGGGGAAGGATCTCACCTCGTGCTCGTGAGGAGAGCAGAGACAAGTGGGGACCGCACCAAGATCTGGTAGGCGCCTGGTCGCCATGAAGCCCAATCTTCCAGGAGACCGAGAGGGCAAGACAGTCCGAAGTTTTGCTATGACTCGTGAGGAGGCTGCACTGCACAGAGGTTGTTATTGGTATGGCTCACTCTTTCATTCTCATTGTATGTTTCAGATTATTCGTAGCACCCATTCTTTTATCTCTGCTAGTATGATATTGCCCGGTATGCAATCGTTCTATTGGATGATTTTCGCTAGTTAGTATCCGTTAGGGAGGAATGTCATTATGAGCCGGATCTTTCGAGATTGTGAGCTTGTTATCGATGGATCTAGTTTGGTCGTGGACCCGCTACCTCTAGATCTCAAGGGTTAGATGTGATTGTCGGAATGGACGTGATGGAAAATACAAGGCGAAGCTAGATTGTGGTCGAAAGGAAGTTGAATTTGATCCGGGAGAGGGTCGATGCTGGTTTTCGGAGGAGATAGAAAGTTGACACCGCTTAAGGCTTGTTTCACTTTGTTGGTGACAGATTGATGGGGAGAGGCTGTGAAGCCTTCTTGGCGTGTGTTATGGATACTTGTGTGAAGGAGAGTAAGGTAGAGGATATTCCCATCGTGAGGGAATTTCCTGATGTATTTCCTGAGGAGTTGCTCGGTTTGCCACCGGAGAGGGAGATCGAGTTTGCTATTGATTTGGCTCCCGGGATAGCTCCTATTTCGATTCCACCTTACAGGATGGCTCCAGCTGAGCTGAAAGAGCTTAAGGAGCAGTTGGAGGATCTATTAGAGAAGGGGTTCATCAGGCCGAGCACCTCACCCTGGGGTGCGCCGGTCTTGTTTGTTAAGAAGAAGGATGGAACTTGGAGAATGTGCATTGATTATCTGAGAATCAATAAGGTGTGATGAAGAACAAGTATCCTCCGCCTCGGATAGATGATTTGTTTGATCACCGCAGGGGCAACGGTTTTCTAAAATCGATCTCAGTCCGCTACCATCAACTCGTGGATTAAGGAGTCTCGATGTGAGCAAGACGACTTCGAGACACAGTATGGCCATTATGAATTTTGGTTATGCCTTTTGGATTGACCAATGCTCCCGCCGCTACCAAAGCTCCCGCCGCTTTTATGGATCCGATGAATAGGGTCTTCAAGGAGTTTCTAGATCAATTTGTTATCGTGTTTATCGATGACATTCGGTATATTCGAGGGATGAGGGAGAGCATGAGGAGCACTTGAGAATTGTATTGCAGAGGTCGAGGAGAGAGAGTCAGATGCCAAATTCACAAAATGTGAATTTTGGCTTCGTGAAGTGATCTTCTTGGGTCATATTGTTTCTGAAAAAGGGGTACATGTAGATCCCAAGAAGATTGAAGCTGTGGTGAACTGGCATGCTCCGACCACTGATGGATCGAGGTGAGGAGCTTTCTGGGTTTGGCAGGCTATTATCGGAGATTTGTGGAGGGTTTCTCGATGATTGCCACTCCTTTGACTAAATTATTAAGGAAGAACCAGAAGTTTATCTGGAGTGAAGAGTGCTAGCAGAGTTTTGAGGAACTGAAACACAGATTGACTAGTGCTCCAGTTTTGGCTTTACCCACAGGAGAGGAAGGTTATACTGTATATAGTGATGCTTCCAGGAAGGGGTTAGGATGTGTGCTTATGCAGGGAGATAAGGTGATAGCATATGCCTCACGGCAGCTAAAACCTTATGAAATGAACTATCCGACCCATGATCTGGAGTTAGCAGCTGTGGTCTTTGCTTTGAAGATCTGGAGGCATTATTTGTATGGAGTGCAAACCAGGATCTTCACAGATCATAAAAGTCTCAAATATCTGTTGAGTCAGAAGGAGCTGAATTTGAGACAGAGGCGATGAATTGAACTGCTCAAGGATTATGACCTGTTGATTGAGTATCATCCGGGTAAGGCAAATGTAGTTGCTGATGCCTTGAGTAGAAAGTCTTCCATAGCATATGTGCAGACAGTCTATTTACCGCTATTGGAAGAGATGGCGAAGCTCAGGATCAGCCTGAAGCAGTGAAGAGTCTGATTGCATGATTGCTACTTTCCGGGTAAGACCGATCCTCAGAGAGAAAGTAAGAGAGTTGCAGGTTCAGAATCCCGAGTTGAGTAAGCTGCGGGAAGAGGTGCAAAGGGGTAAGGAGTCCGATATGGTGCTGAGTGACGATGGACTCCTGACAGTCAGGAATAGACTCTGTATTCCTGATGTTAAGGAGGTTAAAGATGAAATTCTGGATGAGGCGATAATGCACCTTATGTTATGCACCCAGCAAAGACCGGGATGTATAGAGATCTCAGAGAACATTTCTGGTGGAGAGGGATGAAAAAGGATGTGGCTGAATATGTGAGTAAGTGTCTGGTGTGTCAGCAAGTCAAGGTCGAGCATCGTGCACCTTCAGCTAATTGAGGCCATTACCCATTCCCGAGTGGAAATGGCGAGAGTCACTATGGATTTTCGATGGGATTGCCTAAGACCAAGAGGGAGGCATGATGCCATATGGGTGATTGTGGATAGATTGACAAAATCAGCCCATTTTCCGCAATCGATGCATGATCCGCTGCATGTGTTAGCCAAGAAATATATTGATGAGAATGTGAGATTGCATGGGATCCGGATTCGATGTATATCGATCGGGACCCTCGCTTTACTCGAGATTTTGGGGGGCTTGCAGGAGGCTTTAGGTACTAAGTTAAGTTTCAAAGATCGCTTTCCATCCTCATACCGATGGTCATCCGAGAGGACCATTCGGACTCTCGAGGAATGCTCGGGGCTTGTGTGATGGATTTTAGTGGAGCATGGGATGAGCACTTGCCTTTGATCGAATTTGCATATAATAATTCGTATCATTCGAGCATTCAGATGGCTCCTTATGAGGCTCTGTATGGGAGGAGATGTAGGACTCCCGTGTGTTGGGATGCAGAGGGAGATAGGAGACTTTTGGGTCCAGAGATGATACAGATGACCGTTGATAAAGTCAATTTGATTAAGCACAGGTTGAAGGCAGCTCAGGACAGGATGAAGAGCTATGAGGATGCTCATAGAAAAGAAATGGAGTATAAGGTCGGCGATAAGGTGTTTCTTAAGACTTCTCCGTGGAAAGGGATTCTGAGATTCGGCAGAAAGGGTAAGCTAAGTCCGAGGTACGTGGGACCGTATGAGATTCTGGAGAGGATTGGTCTGTTGGCTTACAGGTTAGCCTTGCCTTCGGAGTTATTTAAGATACATGATGTGTTTCATGTCTCTATGCTGAGAAGATATCGATCGATCCTCCCATGTCGCTCAGTCGATGAAATTCAGTTGAATGATGACTTGAGTTATGAAGAGCTTCCAGTGCAGATTTTAGATACTAAAGAAAAGGTTCCCAGGAATAAGACTGTTCAGTTGGTAAAAGTCTTATGGCGGAATCATTCTGTAGAAGAAGCCACGTGGGAGCCATTGGAAGCTATGAAGGAGAAGTACCCCCATCTCTTCAGTGATTCAGGTACGAATTTCGAGGACGAAATTCTTTTAAGGGGGGGAGAAATGTTGGGCCCCGATCCGCTTTAAGCATTTTTTTGATTTATTTTGAGATTAATTAGAATAATCTGAGACTTAGGGTTTAATTTATAGAAATTTATTGAAAGGGTTTAGTTAAAATTAGAATTTTGAGAAATTCTCGGAAATTAAAAGAATAAGTTAGTGTAGGATTAAATTAGGAAGTTGTTTAGGTTTTAAGGCCTTAAGTTTATCAAGGTGGGCTTTTAGCCCATATTACTTGAAATTAGATGAGAAAGAAAGAATTAAAAATAAAAATAAAAAAGAAAGAAGGCAAGTGAGAGTCGTATGAATGGGAGAAGGAAATGAAAATGGTTTGTATATGGTGTTTTAAGTGAAACTACAACGTTTTAGTATGGGTTTTAAGTGAGAAAGAGTTAGTTCTTTAGGCTTTTATCTACAAACTTCCGAAACTTTAAGAAGGAAGAGAGTTTTCAGTAAATATATAGAAAGAGAGAGGGTTTTTCGGTTGAAGAAGAAGAAGAAGAAGAAGAAGAAGGGAAGTAAGAGATAGGATTTTTATGCTTGGAAAAGAGAAGTTTAAGAGTTTTGTGTAAGAAGAAAGTGGAGGGGAAGGTTTAATCTCCCTATAGAAGCAAAGAGAATTTCGTGGGTTTTGTCCTAAGGTAAGGATTTTCGAATTTCTTTGAGTTATTTGGTTAGGTTTTAGTTTAAAGAGCTTAGAAAGGTTATGGGTAAAGTTAGATAGGTTAAATTCTACACTTTCGTATCCTTAAAATCGCCGATTTTGATATCCTACGCTCTTATGGGATACTCTTGTTTAATGAAGGTGAATTAAGGCAATTGAAGGAAGGAACAAGGCCTTTGGATCACCACAAAGCTAAAAGAATTGAGGTGGGTAATTCCTTAATATTTGAGTTAATGAGTATATTACCGCTTTTATAACAAATGTGAATTAAGGTGTTAAAATAACTTGGAAACTTTGTAGGAATTATGCTTGATGATGTATTGGACTTGTATGTGATATTCTTGTTATGAATTCTTGTTGGAATAGTTGGTTCATTGATTTGTTAAGTGGAACTAATAAGAAACCGTGATTTCGAAAAGATCGCCGCTTGGCAATTTATATGGAAATGAATTGGTAAATGCCGAGAGGCAATTGTTCTTGAATTGTGTGAATTATATGTTTCTTTGGGTTTGTGGTGGTCCCATCCGAGTCAGGTGCACTGCTCATTATAGGCTTCTCCCGCTTTGCCCGCTAGTGGTCGTGGAGTTCTTCGAAGGACTCTATTCGTCACGACGACATACATACCGCTTCAAGGAATGTGTCGTTCGCTCTGCTTCGGATCCACCCAACCATCTTGTTTGTGATCTTATGAAAAGTTAGATCGTTTTGTGATATGTGCTATTTGTAAACTGTTGATATGATGCATTCGATTTAAAAGATTTGAAACTTTTAATGTTTTCTTTTATGTGATATTGTTTGAAGATAAAAAAAAGAATAACGGTTTCGCTTGTTTTCGCTTATTAAGTTATTATCCACGGAGCCGCCGAGCTCACCCCCTTTTCCTCCACAGTGTCGAGCGAGAAACCGAGTCACCGTGATCGGGATTGAGGCAACTTCGATGTTGTTTTGTTTTAAGTTGTATTTGAAGTTATGTTTTGAGAAAATAGGCTTTAGATTGCATTTTGGACTTTTATGTACTTTTTACTACTTTTGATGTAATCGGGTCAAAATGCCCTCTAAAGCCTTGTATGAATTCAATTCCTCATGTTTGTGAAAATTTTGGATTTGAAATATATCTTGTGTTTGTTTCTTGTAAAAGTATTGTTGTATGGTTATAATGACAAAAGAAAAGAATGGGATTGTAAGATTTTATGGTTTGGAATTGAGTGGATGTTTAAAAGTGGAAATGCTTGATGATTTGAGAAATATGTAGAATCCTAGGAGTGTGTTGCTGCCTTGAGATATTGAATTTTTATGCAGGTTGTGTGTTTGATTGAAGAAATTTGGGATAAATGTAAATTAGGGGAGGTGCTGTCCAATTTTCCAGAAATTGGGCAGCAACTTCCATTCAATTTTAGAGTGGTTTAGAGCTTGAATTTGTTTGAACGGTCTTCTTGAAGAATGTAGAGAATGAATTGAGCTTTCCAACGACATGTAATATGTCTCAATTGGACTTAGAATGAAAGAGTTATGAGAATGGAAAGGCTTCAGCTGCTATTAGAAACACTGAACTTTTGCAGCAACTTTGGAAGACTTTTTCACCCTCTTAGAGGCTGATCTAGTTTTTGCTCTCTTCAGGAGAAATGTAGATTATCCTTCTACCTTTAAAATGAGATATGTTTTGCAGTTATTGGGATTAGTAATCAAAAGTTATGAGCTTTGGAAGTTGACAGTTACTGTTCACATAAGCAAAGTTACTGTTCCATTGGTTAGATTTTAGACTGAAAGTTCACGTAGGTTTTTACCCTCTTTAATGATTGAATTAATCTTAGCACCCTTCATAAGACTTGTAGAGTATCTTTTATCTTTTCAACGGGTAAAATGCACCATTTTTAGACTTAAAAGCGAAAAGATATGAATTTTCAAAGTTTAGGCTATGTGTAGGAAAATGTGTTTTGGCTGAAACTTTAAAACCAATTATGATCATATTAATGGCTCAATTAGTTTATAAGTCCTTCTAGGAAGTTATAGAGTTCCTTTCATCTTTCTTTTGTCACTGATTTCACAAAATTTCGGGTTCTGGGTGAAAATTATAAGATTGCAAAGTTGAGAGTTTATTCATTTTAGAAAAAAAAAAGAGTTTTATGTTGCTGCGGCGCCTCGCTAGATGAAGGCTCGCCTAGCGGGCGGGCGGCGCTTGCGCCTCGCTAGGCGACGCCGCCCTAGCGAGGCGGGCTGCTCTCGCCTCGCGAGGCAAGGCTCGCCTCGCGAGCCACGGCCTCGCTAGGCGACGCCTCCTCTGGCGAGGCCGCTTCGCCTCTCATGAGGCAAGGCTCCTCTCATGAGCTGGCGTCCTGACGCCTGCACGCGCTTCGACGCCTGTTTTAGGTGTTTTCTATTTTCTTTTCCTTTTCTTTCCAATTTTCCTCTCTATCACTCTTTTGCTTATAAATTCCCCTTTTGACCTCCGATTTGCACGATTTTCGAATCATAACTTTGAAAAAAAATTAGACTTTTTTTAGTAAAATGAGAGTTTCGGGTTTTAGTGGGAAATTACGGATAAGATTATGTGACTGATTTGGATATAAATCCGTTTTTGGGCGATTTCGTGATCTATAAAGATCGGATTGAGGCGATTTCGATTCGTAATCGAGAGGTATGGAATTTTATTTTAGCTGAGAATTTAGATTTAGTTATGGGCCCTAGGCAGATTAATTTTTATTGGATGAAAATTAGAGCAATATTAGTAAATTTTGTTCGGATGACGTTAAATTCAGTTCAATTTGAGGTTTCTTTCGTGGTGAGGAATCCCTCCCTTGTGAGATGCGCGTCCAGATGTCACGTAGGACGTCGGGCACGCGACTCACCGGGGAGGGGTTCCAACAATATCCCTTCTCATTAACTCATCAAATAAGTTATGCTTTAACAAATTCTCATCATAGTATAGATTTCAAACATATAGAACACATTTATTTAGATAAACTCTTTCAAGATGTAGCAAAAGTAGGAACAAAAATTCAACCAAAACTACAACCCCTTCCAACAATACAATATCCTTTTCAACAACCATTAATTGATCGAAGGCATTCATTTTATGAAACCTCCTCTTCATCTACTCATCTCCGTAGATCATCTTCAGCAAAATACCAAAGACCCCTGTATATAGAACGACCAATTCGTATTACAGATCCATTCAATAATAATAAACAGTTAGATGAAATCCAAAACCAAATTACACAGTTAAGTACATACGTTAGTCAGAAATTATGACTACTTTAACACAACAATTAGACAATTTATTAGAAAACCAATTACACCTAGAAAATAAAATGGAGGAATTAGCAAAAACCCAGATTGAAATTATCACCCTTTTACAACAAGTACAAGCCGAAATTGAATTAGTACACACCGATATAAAGTAGAAAGATCCGCCCCTCCAAAACTCGAGTTGAAGGTAGGGCAGAACCAAATTACTTAAACCCACCACGCTTCGCTACTTCACAGGCTAGTTCGGAACCAGTGGTTGTGTTGGGACTCGAACACAAGACGTGGGGCTAAGCCTCAGGCCCATACCTAAGCTCTGATACCACTTTCAGGGGCGGATCTTTCTGCTTTATATTGGTGTGTACTAATTCAATTTCAGCTTGTACTTGTTATTATGAATATTAATAATATTATTTTTTGGTTATTAATTTTATTATACAAAATTATTTATCTTATTATTATTATTATTGTTGTTGTTGTTATTATTATTATTATTATTACTAATTATTTTTATAAAATTTCTACTTATTATTATTAATTTTATTAATTTTATTATAAGAAATTAATTATCTTATTATTATTATTATTATTATTATTTATTGTTATAAAATTTTTACTTATTACTATTGTTATTATTTTTAATAATATTATTAATTTTATTAGTTTTATTATACTAAATTAATTATCTTGTTATTATTGTTATTATTGTTGTTATTATTATTATTAATTATTAGTTTTGTACTTATTATTCTTATTAATTGATTAATTATTATTATTATTATTATTTGTTATTTATTATTATTATTATTATTATTTGTTATTTATTTATTATTATTATTAGTTGTTATTATTATTATTATATGAAATTAATTTTCTTCTTCTACTTATTATTATTATTATTAAATTCTATTTTAGTATTAATTTTACTTTCTAACATTTTAGTGGTTAATTTTTCGATTTGATCGATATCGGCATTCATTATATCGTTGCAATTATAATATAAAATAACAATAGAACGACATTAAACCAAAATAAAACATAAGGTTTAAATTACTAAAAAGTTAGTTAGTTGAACAAATATAAGTTTTAGCCATATTTTACATAACTAGACAAAATAACTTATACATGAATATAATGTTCAGTGTGTGGCAAGAAACCTCCTCACCTACCCAAGTTTTCGAGAAGACGTCAGAGCGAAAAATAAAGCATTTGTTGAGGATGATCAGGAAGTTTGGGTAAAGCAGTATCCCTTTCATCCTCTGTGAGTCCCTCTATCTCACTCAATGCAATATCTAGCTGTTCAATTTTTTTTTAATATATGTTTCAGTCCCAATACTCTGACACAATTCAACTCCAATCTAATTTATGGTATTTATCCAACATCTTGACAGCAATAATAATTGATTCTGTACGGCTTGCTTCTCGCGTATCATTACTCCTTTTTCTCCTCCATCCTGAAATATTTTCAACTTGTCTTCTAATATTTTAGGTTTGAGGTTGGCTGAAGAACTCATCTATCTCATGCCAACTATGCTCATATTGATCTTCATCACCTTTATTTATCCCACCTACATCTTCTTACCTGTCCATTTCCTCCAGAATATCTGCAATAGTTTGTGCGTCATTTCTAAATGCACGATCTTCTCCAAAAATCCCAGTCAGTTTATGATAAAAAGGAAAGCTCCTTCGTCAAAATTGAGCAGCATCTTTGTGACTCTTTAAGTAGATGAAAAAAAAGTCAATATTATTATATAAATTACAAGAAAGTAGTTAAAGAAAATACTTAAACAAGATAAACAAATTGAATACTTACACTTAAGTAAGAATCCTATACATGATCTTCAGCAATGATCATCTTCCTTTCCGTATCGCATCCAAATCTACTAGTGTCTTTCCTTATCATATCATAAACAATGCTCCGTTCTTTTTTTAAAGTCTTAATCCTAGACTCTATATGAGGTTTGGCTTTTAAATTTGAATTAGAAAGCATTTTTGTTATCATTCTTTCTAATTCATTGAGATATCCAGTTTTAAATCTAGTACCAACATTGTACTTTCTCACATTATGCAAACCAACCATACAAGAAACTAGGACAACATCCTCATCATAAGTCCACTTTCGTTTTGTTCGTTTTGAACTTCCAATCTTAACAACGGAGGAAGAATTCATCGACATACTTATCTACCAAATTAAAGCAATAAAGATAAATTAAAAATAATCATCATAATTAAGGAAAAATAAAAACATTCACAAAATTCTTCATACCCAATAACATTAAGCATCAACAGTTAACAAGAACAATATAGTCTACAATAACAGCGTACAATATAAACAACAAAGAGTACAACTTACATAAACAATAATATCAAACCTCAAAACATTGAAAACAAAATACAAAACTTAAAAAAAATCAATTCTCAATTTGCCTAGATGTACACCATTCATTGAACATTTCAAGTGCCAATCCAATTCTCCAATTTTTCCAAACATTAGTTGGGTCAATAGCAGTGATAGACTCCTCCTCAACAATTGGATTGGTGCGAAAATCATCCCCTAAATCACTCTCCATGGAATTAAAACTCATCTCCTGCCTAATAAAATTATAAAGAAAACAACAAACTAAAGTAATTCAATTGTGTGTTTTTATTGGATAAAATGATGGACTCCTAAGAATAGCCCACCTAATTTTTAGTAACCCAAAACACCTCTCAATTACATTGCGTGCACTTGCATGTTTCATATTAAAAAATTCCTCTGTAGGTCTTGGTTGATAACTTTGACGCCATTCATTCAAATGGTACCTTTGACTTCTAAAAGATGCAAGGAAGCCCTCACAATTTGTATAACCTGCGTCGACTAGGTAATAATATTCTATATAAAAAACACTACATAAGTTATACAAATAACATTTTCTCATATACAAAATTCCAAACAACCTTCCTTTATCATATAGGAAAGCTTACCATGAGGCACTTTTAGTTCATGTCTCCTAGTTATTACACCATGAAGAACTCGACCATCAGCTACTGACCTTTCCCAACCAAAAAAAACATAAACAAATTGCATGTCAGGTATGCACACACCTAACACGTTTGTTGCAATGTCACCTTTACGAGTTTGAAATCTAGCCTTATCTTTACTTAGCACATTAACTCTGATATATGTCCCATCTAAAGCACCTAGGTAATTCTAAAATTGAAATGAAATAAAAAATAATGAGAAACCTTAATCACATTCACTATATTTTCTTATAAAAATAAAAGGGTGATTATCTACCTTAAACCACCTCCACCGATGGTCCGAAGAGTTTGTTAGTATCGGCTTAGGTTTCTTAAACAAAAGCTCTTGCAAAATTATCACCGCATTTAGGACATTATGAAAACACCGACTAACTATCTCACCCAACCTTCTAAAATTTCTCCTAATAACTCGATTTTTAACATGATGAGTAATAATATGTAAGAAAATTGCTACTTGTTCATCAATAAGCATGTTTTTTTTTTACTTCAATCCTCTTATACTTTCTAGCATTTCACAAAGTTTTAAAAAAGCTTGTTTATTCATCTTAACCATTGAAATACATGACTCTTCATTGTCATGCACAATTCGCCTCACATAATCTCAATTGGCATAAAAATTGTGAAAATATCTTCTAACCCTTGGTCTATAACTATTTAAAGAAGCCTCCGATGCCAACAAAATGAATAGCGAACTAACAATATTACACAACTGCAACCATACAGTCAAAACAACCACACTCCTTTTTGTTCTTTCTGTATTTTCTAAGTACACTCAAACTAAAATGATCTATGATTGCAAAAAAAAATCTAATGTTCTTTAAGTATCATGGAATATAGTATTTATCATCAATGCAAAAAAAAAATACATTATCATCAACGCAAAAAAAATACATTATCATCAATGCAACAAAAAATCAAGCACTTGTGTAGGATGCTGGAATCACAAACTTGATTTTAGAATCACGTAGTTGAAGAAGTGAAAGATTTTAAACCAGATGCTTGCTTATTCTGCATGTGTTTTTAAACCAAACGTTGTCTTAGGAATATGTTAGGAATGTCTTATCCTTAGAATGGATATTCCATTCTACCAAACAGGCTATAAATGGATTTACAGTGAGGCCTTAAAAATCGAATACATGCTACTTCATTATACGTATGTGGTTATTAACCACAAAAAAGAAGAAAAAACTTCAGACAAGAGCTAATCATTCTCATCTAATCGATGAAGCCTCATGCGATTGTAGTGTGCAGAACGTCTTCGACATATGTAATCCATAAATCAATTCATAGGATTCAAACACGTAATTTTTTTATGTGGGTAGAAGAGCAAGCAAATGATAGGATGTGTTTGTTTTCTATTCACAATCAAAGAAGTAACCAATGTGTTTAAGGAAGAGTTTAGAGAGGTTTAAGTGAATAGAGAATTTTTCACTTCACAGACTCAAAAGAGAAGTTCATGACATGTACGTGCAGTAGGGAAAAGCGTCACAGAAAAGATATAAATTGCAAAGCACACTAATTAAGATTGCAATTGTGATGATGATTTTGTTCGCAAGTTCTCCGTTGTGGGTGCAGTAAGTGCCATATAAGTTGCAATGAAGTGCCACACATAAGTTGATGTAGAGTAGTAGTAGCAACTTTCATAAATGAAATATGAAAAACAAAGCTAGTCAAACCTCAATCCATTAGTAAAATATATCTAGTCCATATAACTAAACATGTAATCCCAAGATCATTGCATCAACTGAACATATATTACGAGAACCCACATGTGGAAGCAACCAAACATGGTTAGCATTCAAAGCAAATCATCAACATCACACTTCAGTATAAGAGATCGGCTAATCACATGAAAGTCTAACAGGAACAACAACTGAAACCAATACAGGAGATTTACCTTAAACGCAGATCTCGTTAAAACATAATTTTTTCCAACAGGAACAACAACTAAAACCTACAATAGAGAAAAAGTCAGTTTATAAACTATGTAATTTGAAGACAAAACTACATACATTGATTCATCACATTTAAACCACATATGATATCAAATCATTTGATGCTAATGACGTGTCATGAATTGTGCAAAGACACGAGATTATTTAAGACTGCACGCTCCAAACTCATCCATTTAATGGGAAAATACAATAACTTTATTCCAAGGCAAAGGAAGTCGATCAATCTTTGTATGGAAGATTGAAGGCGTAGACTCAAAAATAAAAACTGCAGAGTGAAAAGTCAAAAAACATACAGCCTTATTCTGATAGTGAGATAGTGAGTATGATACCTGGAGACCCTACTCCTGTAACTAACCACCCCATTTTTTTCAAACACATACATACGATAAAGTAAAAATAGAGGAACTTAAAATGACAAAGGTTAGTCTGCCAAACTATAATAACATGGTTAAAGCCATATGAAAATCAATTGCAGAACCACGTTATAGTTTGGGTTTATAAGCTAATGAAACTAAGCGTGCCCCGTTTCTCAATAACCAAGAAAAGAATCCAAGTTCCATGAACCCAAATTGAAGAACCAAAAACGACCAACAAGAATCCACATCAGAAAATAGCTAAATGCACAATAACCTCAACCCATGTTCAGAATCTGAATAAAAACCAGAGATTAGGGAAAAGAAAGGCACAACAAAAATGTGTAACATTACAAGATCGAGGGACTAACCCACGACACTGGAGAAGAAGCTTCGGGAGGGAAGCTTGAAGAAGTAGAAGATGTCGAAGAAGGAAGATTTTCGGGGGGTTAAACTTGAGAAGATAAAAGTTGTCTTCGAATAGGTATTCTCATAATAGATAAAGATAGCTACGTATCAGTTTTGCCTATTCTGCAAATTTTAAGAATAGTTATTCCAGATGATTCTCTATTTTGTGTTTGGTTTCTAACCAAACACAGGTTTAATAACATGCTAGGAATAAGCTGGGAATAGAATATCCATTTCCTTATACCAAACATGTAGCACCCCACTCCCGCATGACCCGAACCCAACATCGATGGTGATATTCGAGTCCGAGCCCTGCGAGGTTAGCGTGCTACATCACTCACTCAAAACTCAGTATAATTTTTTTTTAAAACACAAACATACACTATGCAGGAAACAATTCATATACACAATCACTGATAAATATAATGACCACGGGGGCCCTTTTTTTTAAATACAATTTATTTCAGTCCGTTAACTTTACAAAATGATTGCACAAAAATTCAGAAAATACAATTTTATCAGAATTTATCAGACACTAATGCAGACGTGAACTGATCCCGATCTCTTCTCTCACTCACTAGCAGATGTTATATGCACGTTGCCTAACGGGGTATTGTTTTGGGTCCTGAAAAATAATTGCAAATTTTGGGTGAGTTTTGCGAACTCAGTGAGTTAACCATCATCGATGGTTCACTCAGTCACATAACACACTTTATATACATCTAACTTTATTTCATAGTGCACATTCACCAAAATTTCACATTCACACATTTACAAAAGTCCACATTCATATTTTTCATATTTGATACATGCATATAAGACTCACTTTCTATTTATTATTTTGCTGTGACTGAGTCCCTAAACTGTCCCTTGTATGGCTCATTAATATATGTCCCTTATCTGTTGGGGGATACAGGGCTCATCATACGTTGAGCATGAGGCTCTGAATTACTTATGAGCTCTAAGCTCGTTTTCACTCGTTGGGCTTAAAGCTCTGATCAGTGGCAACTCTGGTCACAACAACCATTATGTTTCATACAACACTCAAGCATATCATAGTTATTTCATAATTTCACATTCAAAAGTACCACATGATTGTTATCACATCATTATAAGGCATTTTGCCTTTCATTCAATCAAATAGATCAAATCCAATGCATATGAAATGCGTATGTGGCCCTTTTCTAATTTCTTACGGTGTTGTGACCGAGCGCCTAAACTGTCCCAATATGGGCGCATTAATTGTTGAGCCTGAAGCTCTGAATCACTGTGGGCTTGAGGCCCAAATACATTGAGCTTATAGCTCTCGGTGGCTGCTTCGATCATAACTGTCATTATGTTTCATGCATTCATGCATGGAGTGCACATGTCGAAATTAAGCAGTATCAACATCATTATCAATCACAAATTATCACATCTCAAGCAAATCGTTCACAATTGATCACATTAAAATCACGTTCACAATTAATCACATTTAAAACACGGAGATCCTAAATTTTCAGACAAATAGCACTTCTATGTCATAGCTTCCCAATTCATCGGACCTTCTTTCTGGAATCCATAATCAAACACAATCCCACCATTATTCTCCACAGAATTATAAGCACATAATAATTGAGGAACCGTCTAGGTCACTCAGAAATAGCTTCCGAGCTAATGTCTGGAAGTCTCGGCAACGTCTATGGGATGACGTTCCAAATGTGCCTCTACAACAATTTAAAATATTCAAACATTACCAAATGTACAATCAGAAATATTTAATAATGCACATGTTGCAATTAAAAAGTGTACAATGCATGTTCATGAAATTCCTGACACTATTTCCAAAATTCCCATCACAAAATTTTCCTCTAAATTTTAGAAACTCATTAACACCAAAATCACTCAATTCGAACCTCTGTAGGTCCATTTATTAATAAAACACGGACCAGAAAAATAATTTCTTGGTCCTCTAACTTTGACCTAATTAATCCACGTCAATTTCATCTCAAAAAAATCACAAATTCACAAAATGATAAAATTAAAAATTTCACGAATCCGATGACTCGAGAATCAGGTTAATCGAAGTTCGGACGAAAAAGTTATGCCCAAAAGAATTAATAGCATTTATAATTAAACAAATAATAATATACATAATATATATATATATATATATATATACATTTGTGTCTCGCCCTCGTGAAATCGCGAGGGCGAGACGAATGAGTTTGTTTTTGCACTCAGCCATCGCCCTATCTCGCGAGGGCGATTCGTAGCCCTCACAAGATGTGAGGTCCATTTTTTTTAATCTAATTTTCCAATTTTTCACTAATAAACCTTCTCTCATTTCACATTCTCTATCTTTTCACAAACATGCCCAAAAATTACAAATAAGGACTCATTGGAAAGAACACAGAAAATCCTACAAGTTTCATGAAGGGCTTGAAAACCAATTTCACCTTTAAGGATGTCAAATATTCAATCTAAGCTACTGCCTTCACATAACCATTCAAAACAGTACAACATTTTTCCAAAAATTATATCTTTCCATCCCCTTTGCCAAAAATTCCAAGTTTTATATAAATCAAAAGAGCAAAACATATCCTACAACTTTCATGAACAACTTCGAAGTAAATTCAATCTCTAAACAAATCAAATCCCAATCAAAGTTTCTGCCTATATAAGTCATTCTCAGCAGTAACACAATCTTCCACAAAGCATAACTTCCTATCCCATTATCGAAACATTACATACTTTATATCGCTGAAAAGATCAGAGAACATACTAAAATTCTCATGAAGGACTTAAAAGCAAATTCCATCACTAACTAGGTCAAATTCTCCCATTAATGTGGTTGCCCTGTTAAAGCTTGTTAAATCAACACATGACCTAAACCATATCCAACCTTTACGAATTCATAACTTACAATCCCTACATCCAAAATTTGCATATTATATCTCATTACAAATCTAAGACATTCCTCTAAAACTTTACATAAGATCTCTTGAGCTAATTTCAACCATAACAGTCAAAAATTAGCTTCAGACCGTAGTAACCACAAAATCCCTACTTAGAGACATTTCACACACCAAAACACATTAATACATCAATCACCATCTGAAACTAATCAAGCCATAACTTTCAACATACAAATCGAAAAATGTCATACTTAGTGGAGATAGAAAGCTAACAAGTAAATCTTCAACTTTCATGAAGACCCATTTCTCAAAATCAGTCAACTTTAGCCTAGAAAAGTTCCCAAAGTTTTTGGTCGTCAATGAAAGAACTATAATCATCACACTATTCACCCTGCACAGATATCTCACTTTTAAAAAAAAATTCCATCCCTTTCAAGCCACAATTGGACAGAACTTCCTTCATAAGAATTCTAGCCAAACTTCTCAAGTTTAATGCAAACTAAACCTCAACTTTATAGCATAACCATATCAAAAGTTAGAACCAAAAACCTGAAACATACTCAAGGTAAATTTTCCAGATTTTATACCAAACTCTACTCCTTTCATTCTAACTCCATTCCTACATCAATAAGCATCCACTTCAGCCAATAAAATCAGCCACAATTTCATCAAGAGCCTCACTTGAACAATTAGTCACAAATTGGCAGCACACCCACACAATCATTTTCCTTTCATTTCCTCTCATCTAACATCATCAAACTTAATCCAAAACACTTAATTTACCAATACTACATCATTTATCATTCATCTAAGCAAGACATCCATACACACACACCCATATATTCCAACCCCAATTGTCATGCAATTCACTTTAAATAATATCACAATTAATGTAATTAACTACAAAACCACTATATGAAACATATTACTTGCCTAATCAAGCTTCCAATCTTCTAAACTCCAAAATCTCGCAATCCTCTCTAATTCTCTCCACCAGAAAAATTCCAGAAATTTTTTTACAATTCTCCCAAAAATGTAAAACACACAAAAATCACTCCAATTCACTGTTCAAGCACAAATTCATATTTTTTTTCACAATAACACATATGCCGGAAAATATCATGAATGCATGTACAAACATGTGCACGTGCAAAAATTTCTATTCATATGTATATAGAGGCCATATTATGCATGAACATGCCGAGATACGTATACACACTCATAGCCCGTCCCAAATTACTATTTTATCCTTCCCATTGGTGATGGGATATTACAACTCTCTCCTCCTAATAAAAATTTCGTCCTCGAAATTCATTTTTGATATTGAATAAAGTAGGGGTACTATTATCTCATACACTCCTCCATTTCTTATATCATCTTTCTATTCGATGCTTCCTTCCATAACATCACAATTGATAACGTCGATAGGTCTCTCAATTCTCTGTTTAGATATCATACTTCTTCAATTATGTCCTTGATGAGTTTAAGAATATTCGACTCTTTACTTCCAGTTTCAACACTACATATATTGGATTGTAACAATCCTAAGCATAAACTCACTTATAATGCCATAGTCCCATTTTTTACATCGTTTAATATGGACCACTTTATGTCACACTTAGCTTCCCCTATTACCTTTGTATCTTATCTAACTACACCTTGGCACAGGTGATACACTCAAGGACAAGTCATCTCTTTTCTTTCTTTCTTTTTTAACTACTCATCGGTATTAGTACACTGAACCTTCACATCTTTCTCCGTATAGTCATTACTTCGATGTAATCCACCAAAATCCATTCGTCTTTCAAAACCACTTTATTCAGATTTTAAATTCATTTCACTCACTATTTCACTCACTAATGGTATCCCAATTTTGTTCTGACTTTTACTTAGGGTGATCGACTCTTTTTGTCGTCTCACCAAGATAATGATGATTTTGCCTGTAGTCACTTTGCACTATACACATTCAGAAGTACCACATGATTGTTATCACATCAGTATAAGGCATTTTGTCTTTCATTCAATCAAATATATCAAATCCAATGCATATGAAATGCGTATGTGGTCGTTTTCCAATTTCTTACGGTGTTGTGATCGAGCGCCTAAACTGTCACAATATGGGAGCATTAATTATTGAGCCTGAGGCTCTGAATCACTTTGGGCTTGAGGCCCAAATACATTGAGCTTATAGCTCTCGGTGGTTGCTCCGGTCACAACTGTCATTATGTTTCATGCACTCATGCATGGAGTGCACATGTCGAAATTAGGCAGTATCAACATCATTATCAATCACAAAATATCACATCTCAAACAAATAGTTCACAATTGATCACATTAAAATCACGATCACAATTAATCACATTTAAAACACGAAGATCCCAAATTTTCAGACAAATAGCACTTCTATGCCATAGATTCCCAATTCATCGGACCTTCTGTCCGGAATCCATAATCAAACACCATCCCACCATTATTCTCCACAGAATTATAAACACAGAATTATAAACACATAATAATTGAGGAACCGTCTAGGTCAAGCACAAATAGCTTCCGAGCTAATACCTGGAAGACTTGGCAACGTTCGTGGGCTGACGTTCCAAATGTTATTCTATAACAATTTAAAATATTCAAACATTACCAAATGTACAATCAGAAATATTTAATAATGCACATGTAGCAACTAAAAAGTGTACAATGCATGTTCGTGACATTCCCGACACTATTTCCAAAATTCCAATCACAAAATTTTCCTCTAAATTTTGGAAACTCATTGACACCAAAATCACTCAATTCGGACCTTTATAAGTCCATTTATTAATAAAACACAGACCAGAAAATTAATTTCTTGGTCCTCCAACTTTGACCTAATTAATCCACATCAATTTCATCTCAAAAATATCATAATTTCACAAAATAATAAAATTAAAAATATAACTCGAGAATCAGGTCAATCGGAGTTCGGACGAAAAAGTTATGCCCAAAAGAATTAATAGCATTTATAAGTAAACAAATAATAATATATATAAACAAATATATATATATATATACATTTGTGTCTCGCCCATCGCTGAATCGCTGAGGCGAGATGGCTAATCGTTGCCGCACTCAATTATCGCTTCCATCGCCTCATGAGATGCGAGGTCCATTGTTTTAATCTAATTTTTCAATTTTTCACTAATAAACCTTCTCTCATTTCACATTCTCTATCTTTTCACAAACATGTCCAAAAATTACAAATAAGGACTCATTGGAAAGAGCACAGAAAATCCTACAAGTTTCATGAAGGGCTTGAAAACCAATTTCACCTCTAAGGGTGTCAAGTATTCAATCTAAGCCATTGCCTTCATATAAGCATTCAAAACAGTACAACATTTTTCCAAAAATTATATCTTTCCATCACCTTTGCCAAAAATTCCAAGTTTTATATAAATCAAAAGAGCAAAACATATCCTACAAATTTCATGAACAACTTGGAAGCAAATTCAATCTCTAAACAAATCAAATCCTCAATCAAAGTTCCTGCTTATATAAGTCATTCTCAACAGTAACACAATCTTCCACAAAGAATAACTTCCTATCCCATTATCGAAAAATTACATACTCTATATCACTGAAAATATCAGAGAACATAATACAATTCTCATGAAGGAATTAAAAGCAAATTCCATCACTAACTAGGTCAAATTCTCCCATTAATGTGGCTGCCCTGTTAAAGCTTGTTAAATTAGCACATGACCTAAACCATATCCAACCTTTACAAATTCATAACTTACAATCCCTACATCCAAAATTTGCATATTATATCTCATTACAAAACTAAGACATTCCTCAAACACTGTCCATAAGATCTCTTGAGCTAATTTCAACCATAACAGTCCAAAATTAGCTTCAGAACAAAGTAACCACAAAATTCATACTTAGAGACATTTCACACACCAAAACACATTAATACATCAATCACCATCTGAAACTAATCAAGCCATAACTTTCAACCTACAAATCAAAAAATGTCATCCTTTGTGGCGATAGAAAGCTAACAAGTAAATCTTCAACTTTCATGAGACCCATTTCACAAAATCAGTCTACTTTAGCCTAGAAAAATTCCCAAAATTTCTAGTCGTCAATGAAAGAACTATAATCAGCACACTATTCACCCTGCACAGATATCTCACTTTCAAAGCAAAATTCCATCCCTTTCAAGCCACAATTGGACATAACTTCCTTTATAAGAATTCTATCCAAACTTCTCAAGTTTAATGCAAAGTAAACCTCAACTCAATAGCATAACCATATCAAAAGTTAGGACCAAAAACCTGAAACATACTCAAGGTAAATTTTCCAGATTTTATACCTAACTCTACTCCTTTCATTATAACACCATTCATACATCAATAAGCATCCACTTTAGCCAAGAAATCAGCCACAATTTCATCAAGAGCCTCACTTGAACAATTAGCCACAAATTGGCAACACACCCACACAATCATTTTCCTTTCATATCCTCTCATCTAACAGCATCAAACTTAATCCAAAACACTTAATTTACCAATACTACACCATTTATCATTCATCTAAGCAAGACATCCATACACACACACCCATATATTCCAACCCCAATTGTCATGCAATTCACTTTAAATAATATCACAATTAATGTAATTAACTACAAAACCACCATATGAAACATATTACTTACCTAATCAAGCTTCCAATCTTCTAAACTCCAAAATCTCACAATCCTCTCTAATTCTCTCCACCACATACGATCTTCATGTTAAGAGAAAAGCTTAGGTTTGTAAGTTTTGTAAACAAAGGAAGAGAGCATACACAGGATAGGAGGACTTTGGTGTAGGTGGAGATGAGTAGCAATTAAGAAGAAGGAGAAAAAAACCAAAGAAGAAGAAGAGGGAATGGAAGCTACGGGAGAAAGAAGAAAAACAAGGGTTTTTATCTTCACATAAGTAAACATCGTCCATCACTAAGGTAAAAGTTGATTTTTATATCAACTTTTGGCAAAGTGGCGTGTTAGGCAAGTGACACATGTCACTTGCCCCATGTCAACCTCTCATTTGCTCCATTTAATTTCTTTCAATTTCTAGCCCAATTTCTTTCCAAATTTCAATGGCTCAAAGTAATAAATCCTAAAATCATGTATCTATTTTTTCAGTGCCATTGTACAGTCATTTTTGATACTAGAAATCCAATCAGTCCGCCACTTGACAATTTTTTCGGTCCGGAAATTTTACCCAAAAGATTCCAGAAAATTTTTTACAATTCTCCCAAAAATGTAAAACAAACAAAAATCACTCCTATTCACTGTTCAAGCACAAATTCATATTTTTTTCACAATAACACATATGCCGAGAAATATCATGAATGCATGTACAAACATGTGCATGTGCAAAAATTTCTATTCATATGTATATAGAGGCCATATTATGCATAAACATGCTGAGATACGTATACACACTCATAATCCGTCCCAAATTACTATTTTATCCTTCCCATCGGTGATGGGATGTTACAACTCTCTCCTCCTAATAAAAATTTCGTCCTCGAAATTCATTTTTGATATTGAATAAGGTAGGGGTACTGTTATCTTATACACTCCTTCCTTTCTTATATCATCTTTCTATTCGATGCTTCCTTCCATAACATCACAATTGATAACGTCGATGGGTCTCTCAATTCTCTGTTTAGATATCATACTTCTTCAATTATGTCCTTGATGAGTTTTAGAATATTCGAATCTTTACTTCCAGTTTCAACACTACATATATTAGATTATAACAATCCTAACCATAAAATCACTTATAATTCCATAGTCCCATTTTTGTCATCGTTTAATATGGACCACTTTATGTCACAATTAGCTTCCCCTATTACCTTTGTATCTTATCTAACTACACCTTGGCACAGGTGATACATTCAAGGACAAGTCATCTCTTTTGTTTCTTTTTTTTTTAACTACTCATTGGTATTAGTACACTGAACCTTCACATCTTTCTCCGTATATTCATAACTTCGATGTAATCCACCAAAATCCATTCGTCTTTCAAAACCACTTTATTCAGATTTTAAATTCATTTCACTCACTATTTCACTCACTAATGGTATCCCAATTTTGTTCTGACTTTTACTCAAGGTGATCGACTCTTTTTGTCATCTCACCAAGATAATGATGATTTTGCCTACAGTCACTTTGCACTATACACATTCAGAAGTACCACATGATTGTTATCACATCAGTATAAGGTATTTTGCCTTTCATTCAATCAAATAGATCAAATCCAATGCATATGAAATGCGTATGTAGCCCGTTTTTAATTTCTTATGGTGTTGTGACCGAGCGCCCAAACTGTCCCAATATGGGCGCATTAATTATTGAGCCTGAGGCTCTGAATCACTGTGGGCTCGAGGCCCAAATACATTGAGCTTATAGCTCTCGGTGGCTGCTCTGGTCACAACTGTCATTATGTTTCATGCATTCATGCATGGAGTGCGCATGTCGAAATTAAGCAGTATCAACATCATTATCAATCACAAATTATCACATCTCAAGCAAATAGTTCACAATTGATCACATTAAAATCACGATCACAATTAATCACATTTAAAACACAGAGATCTCAAATTTTCAAACAAAAAGCACTTCTATGTCATAGCTTTCCAATTCATCGGACCTTCTATCTGGAATCCATAATCAAACACAATCCCACCATTATTCTCCACAGAATTATAAACACATAATTATAAGCACATAATAAATGAGGAACCGTCTAGGTCACTCAGAAATAGCTTCCGAGCTAATACCTGGAATTCTCGGCAACGTCCGTGGGCTGACGTTCCAAATGTGCCTCTATAAAAATTTAAACTATTCAAACATTACCAAATGTACAATCAGAAATATTTAATAATACACATGTAGCAATTAAAAAGTGTACAATGCATGTTCGTGACATTCCCAGCACTATTTCCAAAATTCCCATCACAAAAGTTTCCTCTAAATTTTAGAAACTCATTGACACCAAAATCACTCAATTCGGACCTCTATAGGTCCATTTATTAATAAAACATGGACCAGAAAAATAATTTCTTGGTCCTCTAACTTTGTCCTAATTAATCCACGTCAATTTCATCTAAAAATCACAATTTTACAAAATAATGAAATTAAAAATTTCACGAATCCGATGACTCGAGAATCAGGTCAATCGGAGTTCGGACGAAAAAGTTATGCCCAAAAGAATTAATAGCATTTATAATTAAACAAATAATAATATAAAAAAAACAAAAACATATATATATATACATTTGTGTCTCGCCCTCGCGAAATCGCGAGGGCGAGACGGCTGAGTGCGTTTTCGCACTCAGCCATCGCCCTATCTTGCGAGGGTGATTCGTCGCCCTCGCGAGATGCGAGGTCCATTTTTTTTAATCTAATTTTCCAATTTTTCACTAATAAACCTTCTCTCATTTCACATTCTCTATCTTTTCACACACATGTCCAAAAATTACAAATAAGGACTCATTGATAAGAGCACAGAAAATCCTACAAGTTTCATGAAGGGCTTGAAAACCAATTTCACCTCTAAGGGTATCAAATATTCAATTTATGCCACTACCTTCACATAACCATTCAAAATAGTACAGCATTTTTCCAAAAATTTTATCTTTCCATCCCCTTTGCCAAAGATTCCAAGTTGTATATAAATCAAAAGAGCAAAGCATATCCTACAACTTTCATGAACAACTTGGAAGCAAATTCAATCTCTAAACAAATCAAATCCCAATCAAAGTTTCTGCCTATATAAGTCATTCTCAACAGTAACACAATCTTCCACAAAGCATAACTTCCTATCCCATTATCGAAAAATTACATACTCTATATCACTGAAAAGTCCAGAGAACATACTACAATTCTCATGAAGGACTTAAAAGCAAATTCCATCACTAACTAGGTCAAATTCTCCCATTAATGTGGCTGCCCTGTTAAAGCTTGTTAAATCAGCACATGACCTAAACCATATCCAACCTTTACAAATTCATAACTTACAATCCCTACATCCAAAATTTGCATATTTTATCTCATTACAAAGCTAAGACATTCCTCTACAACTTTCCATAAGATCTCTTGAGCTAATTTCAACCATAACAGTCTAAAATTAGCTTCATAACATAGTAACCACAAAATCCATACTTAGAGACATTTCACACACCAAAACACATTAATACATCAATCACCATCTGAAACTAATCAAGCCATAACTTTCAATCTACAAATCAAAAAATTTCATATTTAGTGGCGATAGAAAGCTAACAAGTAAATATTCAACTTTCATGAGACCCATTTCACAAAATCAGTCTTTTTTAGCCTAGAAAATTTCCCAAATTTTCTGGTCGTCAATGAAAGAACTATAATTAGCACACTATTCACCCTACACAGATATCTCACTTTCAAAGCAAAATTCCATCCCTTTCAAGCCACAATTGGACAGAACTTCCTTTATAAGAATTCTAGCCAAACTTCTCAAGTTTAATGCAAACTAAATCTCAACTCAATAGCATAACCATATCAAAAGTTAGGACCAAAAACCTGAAACATACTCAAGGTAAATTTTCCAGATTTTATACCTAACTCTACTCCTTTCATTCTAACATCATTCCTACATCAATAAGCATCCACTTTAGCCAAGAAATCAGCCACAATTTCATCAAGAGCCTCACTTGAACAATTAGTCACAAATTGGCAGCACACCCACACAATCATTTTCCTTTCATATCCTCTCATCTAACATCATCAAACTTAATCCAAAACACTTAATTTACCAATACTACATCATTTATCATTCATCTAAGCAAGACATCCATACACACACACCCATATATTCCAACCCCAATTGTCATGAAATTCACTTTAAATAATATCACAATTAATGTAATTAACTACAAAACCACCATATGAAACATATTACTTGCCTAATCAAGCTTCCAATCTTCTAAACTCCAAAATCTCACAATCCTCTCTAATTCTCTCCACCACATACGATCTTCATGTTAAGAGAAAAGCTTAGGTTTGTAAGTTTTGTAAACAAAGGAAGAGAGCATACGCAGAATAGGAGGACTTTGGTGTAGGTGGAGATGAGTAGCAATTAAGAAGAAGGAGAAAAAAACCAAAGAAGAAGAAGAGGGAACGGAAGCTACGGGAGAAAGAAGAAAAAGAAGGGTTTTTATCTTCACATAAGTAAACATCGTCCATCACTAAGGGAAAAGTTGATTTATATATTAACTTTTGGCAAAGTGGCGTGTTAGGCAAGTGACACATGTCACTTGCCACATGTCAACCTCTCATTTGCTCCATTTATTTTCTTTCAATTTCTAGCTCAATTTCTCTCCAAATTTCAATGGCTCAAAGTAATAAATCCTAAAATTATGTATCTAATTTTTCAGTGCCATTATACAGTCCTTTTCGATACCAAAAATCCAATCAGTCTAGAAACTTTACCCGAAAAATTCCAGAAAAATTTTTACAATTCTCCCAAAAATGTAAAACATACAAAAATCACTCCAATTCACTGTTCAAGCACAAATTCATATTTTTTTTCCTAATAACACGTATGCTGGGAAATATCATGAATGCATGTACAAATGTGCATGTGCAAAAATTTCTATTCATATGTATATAGAGGCCATATTATGCATGAACATGCCGAGATACGTATACACACTCATAACCCGTCCCAAATTACTATTTTACCCTTCCATCGGTGATGTAATGTTACAAAACATCCCGTAAGTCATTGCCCTTCCTGTCACACAAACTTTTGCTACCAGAGAAGTTAAAGCTAACTAAGACGTCTTCATTCTTCCACACACACAGTCGCCTACTTGTTCTCACATCGTGCCCCTGGTTAATTTGACCTCCTCTTTAGTTGATCTGACAGGTTAAATGACGTAATTTAGTTAAATTTTTTGAAAGTTGTGATAAGTCAAATTTGTAAATTTATTGAAAGTACTGACATTTAATTAAAATTAAAAAATTAAAAGTTTAAACCTTTAATTATTATTTTTAAAAATTCATACTATAATTATAAAAATAAAATTTAAGATTTCTTTAATGCACTCTTTTAATTTGAGTGGTAAATGATTATGTACTTGGTAAAATAATCGATTTAAACTAAGGACATCAGTTTTGGCCCAACCTATTCCAGTCTAGCTCAAAATCTTACCCTGCATTTGCTTAGCATCCTCAAAGGTGAGAACGGAGGACAAGGACATAAAAGTTCTGTCCTCTGTAGCGTTTGCTTGCTGTCCTCGCCTATTTTTGTTCTGTCCTCAGAGGATGAGAACATAAATTTTTGTTCATTTCAAAACTGAGGTACAGAAATTCTTATCCTAAGGACAAGAAATAGAAATGTCAAAAATAACCCTGTCATTACAGACAAAACCCTTGCAAATCTGTGTCCTCGCTCTCCTTCTTCCCTCTGCTTCGTCTCCCCAGTGAAAGGTATGAAAAATACTCTCCTTCTTTTCTCTGCTTCGTCTCTACAGTGAAAGGTAAAGTATTGGCTTTTTCTGTTGACGAGAGGAGATTGCGGAAACTTGCTTATTTTTCACTTTGTCTACCTCCAGATTGTCTTCTCCAGAAACGCACTCTCCCTTCAAGCCAACCTAGCGTTCGACTATCTCTCCTCTCTTCTCGATAAGACTCTTTCATCCCATCGTTTTTGTTTTTCTAAGGTATGGGTAATGGGTTTTGAATGGCTTGGCGTTTTGGTTATGGAGTTAATGTCTGTGTGTTGTTGATGGGTGTCGATGAAGGGGTAAGCCAAAAATGAAAATTTGCTTACACCAGTACAACTATAGGTTAACACATTCTCCATCAAACGCTAGAATAGAAATATAGGTTAACGCATTCTCCACTCTACACATTGTTTCAGCCATCCCTCATCTAGCTTCGTTGATCTGATACCAAATGGTTAGCGTTTTTATCACTTACGAAATGAGTCACACTTGATTAAGAAGTAGAATTAGGAAGGAAGGAAGAAGAATAACACAAGGAAATCCTCGCAACAAATCAGAAAGAAAAGAGGATAGGGATAGAGAATAACAACTTTCATTTATATTGTTCACTGCTCATGTATCTGTTACACAACAATTTAAGGCAAGGGGAACCAATATAGAGTAGACACACGTCCAAAAGCTACTGTAGGAGAGGAAAACTTTGCACAAACCTCTTGAAAAAATGTCACTTATGCTCTCAAAGTGTTCCTCCTTTTTTTGTAGTCCCTCCTTGCTCACTTTTATAATTTGCTATTTTACCCTCTGCATTATGAATTTGTTTTTGTGCTTGTTGTTGGATCTGATTGTGACGTCCATGTGTTTCCAGTCTACATTGCTCAACTTTATCACCTATCTTGTTCTCATTTGTATGTTTGTTACACCCATTCATCTGTATCTTTGTCTGTTGTCCCTCCATACTCACCTGAATTGCTTCATTATCACCTGCAGTAGGAGTTATAACTTTGTCTACAGCTAGAATATTTGTTATGTCACGGTTTGCTGCAATTACGGTTTGCTTTTTATCTTTCTTTGTTGCATTAAAAATTAAATCTGCAACTTCTTCAATCAGCTCACTATCTGCTTTTGAATTGTCAACTATAATGTTATCAATTGCTTCTTAATTCTTGCTTGTACTACTGATAGTAGGAATAAAGACGCATGTACTTCATTCAACTCATTCAGTGCTACATTTAACTCCATCAATTCCTGCTATATTCCTGTTATAAATAGATACCCCTTTTGAAAGCACCTTGAATGCCTGAGTGACCCTCTATAAAACTCTCATGTATCATAAGAAATCTTGGTCCTATTATTCTTATTATGACCCACCACTGCTCTTCCTTTCCACTTAATAATATTATCCTTCCATTATAAGGACTTGATATTGAGATTGTCCTAGTTCAATTTAGTTTTTAGGTCTTAAATTGAGCTATCATTACTTTAGCTTGATTTAGTTTCCTCTAATAGCTAAGTTTGAACTTTAGACAACATCAGTGTATAAAGATCCATATTATGAAGTGTGTAAAGAGCATCAATTACAATGTTCTATTTCCCTTTCTTATACTTGATCTCAAAGTCATATCATAAAAAAGTAGGAATCATGCTTGTTGGAAATGAATGTGCATGTTTTGTTCCAAAAACAATTTGAAATTTTTGTGGTTTGTATTAATTAAAAAAAGTCTCTCACTCAAATAATGATGCTATTATTTAAAACTATAATGACAATTGTTATTTTTTTCATATGTCAATAATTCTTGATGTTTAAGTGTCAATGACTTATCGTTAAAAGCCAATAGATACCCCTTTTGCATGATTGCTACTCCCACACATTGTTTGAATCATCTATTTCTATAGTGAAAGGTTTGGAATAATTGGGAAGAGACAAGACATAAACTAAAGTTAGAGCTATTTTCAATGTTTGAAATGCCATATTTGGTTCCTCATTCCTACTAAAGGTATCTTTTTTTAAAAAAATTCCATTTAAAGGTCTACTTATACTAGGGAAATATTTAATGAATCATCTATAATAACCTATTAATTCCCAAAATCCCCTTAATTACCTTACACTTTGGGAAGTTTCTTTGGGGTAATTGCCACTTCTCTACCTAAGATGCTATGCCTTAATATAAGTTGCCCAAAAGATACATTTATTCCCATAGATAAGAACTAGTTTTGAGTTAGTATGTCAAGAATAATTGTGAGATACTGCAAATGATCAACAAATGTTTAGTTATAAATTAGAATGTCATAAAAAAAAAGATAAATAAAGTTCCTTGTTAGATTAGCTTTAACCATTCCATTCATTACTTTAAATTGTATATGGGACATTAGTGAGTATAAATGGTATTATTTAAATTCATAGTGCCCAATTGCCCATCATAAGTTCTAAAACTCGTTCAAGGTATATTAAATGGTAATATATGGATTTAATGGTGTCATCACTTGGAGTCTTAACTTGGATTTAATGTAGCTCTTTGAAGTTCATTACTTGGATTTAATGTAGCTCTTTGAAGTTCATAAAATAGTTCTTCAATAACTGGAATGATAAATCTATCTTTGATGATATGCTTATTCAACTCTATAAGGAATGTATAGGAATCAAAAGCTATCCTTCTATTTGACCAAGATGAAAAAGGACTATTGTCCTTTATTTCAAGAGATCTTAGATAAAACCCTTCGATTTCAAGAGATCTTGGATAAAAGCCTTCGAATATATCCTTTTGTAGGTTGAAGCATTTCTGGACTCTTTACCATATATTTTGGTTTCCATGTTAAGAGTAGTCACAGGAAAAAGAAGTCTATTACTTAACTTATTTGTGGGAATCTTTTCTGGGGTTTAAATGCAAAACAAAAACAGGCTTATGTGCGAAGACTCTTATGTGATGATGTCTGACTTTATGTTTGGTTCCTTAATTTGTCTGTTAATCTCAACTATTATATGGTCATGTATGATGGTAACCATGCGTCTACCTTAACTTATTTATGCTCCTACCATGTGATGTTGACTGATGATTTGATATACTTTTGACTGTGTTTGTCCACATGTTTATCAATGATGAATGGTTGGTTTATTAAATATTTCATGTATTTAATTTCTGCACGTTTATGAATAATTAGGATATGATTCATTTACAGGCACATCACTATGGGCAGATACAACTTTTATATAGTATTCGTTGGACGTCAAGTAGGAATTTTCACAAATTGAGATGAAGTGAAATTGGTAACTGAGGACTTTCCTAATGCTAGATTCAAGGGTTTCAGACCTTGGTTGAAGCATGAAGTGCTTATGTCATGGATCAAAATAGGCGCAGTCGTCCAAACGAAGACATTGTTCCTATCGCTAATAAACCCTCATCAATCCCGCATCAATTTCCACTACCAACAACTGAAAAACCAAATAAAGTTGCTACTTTAAAGCAAAAAATGGCTTTGAGTCAAGGATTTTTACTAATTGCCATTAGAGTCATTTTGGGAATTATTATTAAGGACATTCTTAATAAATTTTAAGACTTGAATGTAATTAATGTTTATGAATGCTTAGATGTTTAATTAAATTATTATGTATTAGGATTTTTGATTGTGAGTTATTTGAACCTATTATGTAATTAATTATATGAATGCTTAGATGTTTTATTAAATTATTTTTCCTTAAATAATGTTTATAATAATAATAATAATCATAGCAATCATAATAATAATAATAATACTAACATAATAAATTTTATTTCGATTACCTATAAAAATAATAATATTGATAAAAATAATAATAATAATACTAATAATAATAATACTAATAATAATGATGATGATGATGATGATGATGATGATGATAATAATAAGATAAATAATTAAGTAACACATTAACAATTATAATTATAATATTATAATAATAACTACATTTGCTTATCATGATAATTAATAATAACAACAATTACAATAATTAATAATAATAATTTTAATTATTGTTATTACAAAATTATAATAATAAGATAATTAATTTTATTAGAGTTACAAATAAACTTCAAATAAATATTGATACAATTATAAAATAACAAATGAATTATAATAACAACAATTACATTAATTAATATTAACTATATCAATAATAATTGTTATTACAAAATTATAATAATAAGATAATTAATGTTATTAGAGTTACAAATACACTTCATATAAATATTGATACAATTATGAAATAACCAATGAATTACATCTTTCCAATATATTATATTACAGGGGCATTTTTGTCATTAAATACTGTTTTTTGTTTTATCCATTGCAACCAAACACATTTATGTCCTGAGGACGGGAACAATTTCCTCTATTCTGGTCATTACAACTAAACATCTCACTGTCTCCAATTTTTGTTCTGTTCTATCTTCAGATTTCTGTCTCGTCCCATCTTTATATGTTGAAGGCGCTAACCAAACAGACAATTATAGACAACATAAAATGACATTATTTTAAAATTTAATTTTTAAAAAATAATAATTTTGTATTAAGCTAAAAATCCTAAATCTGGTTAAGCTTGGAGCGGAGCCCTAACGTAGAAGAATAGGGCCTCCGCCTGAGCTCAGCCTATTGCCATACTATTTCAAAGTTTCAAACTCGACAGAATTCAAAGTTTCAAACTTGATATACACCTATAAGATGGAATAACATAATCGAAACCGAGTATTTCAGGAGCGTCGCCTATGTATTTAGTAAGCATGACCTGTAAAGCACGTCATAATTGCTTTCTGATGTAACATAAAAAGCAGAAAAAGACCGATGTCATATTATCCACGGCTTCCAATGGGCAACTTTCAACGTCTTCTTGAACGACTTTCAATCCATTTATTTCGTCGTGAGATAAGAAACCGTTCCGTCGTCTGATCAATTTATTCTATTCCACTGTTTCAAGCCTTTCATCCACCATTGCAATAAATAAATGAGAATTGAACGAATGAAAATTAAGACTTAGGAACAAAGTGCAACAGAATAGGAGGATAGGGAACAGTCGATCTGTTTCCGGAGGGAGCATGTGTAAGAAATATGAACAGATATGTACGCTTCGTCGAAACTCACTTTATTCGAGTTTTAAAGTCAAAGGGTTCTACATGATTATTAGAGAACTCCCATCACATAACCACAAAGTTCTGCATGATTATTAGAGAACTCCTATCACATAACCACAAAGTAGTAACAGTATTCTGAAAAACAATTACAAAGTAAAAGACAGACGCATGCCCCACCAGCAGTTCACTCCAATAATAAACAACTAAACCCTGGCAGGCTTAGGGAATAGTCCGCTGATAGAGAGGTAGAGCTCCTAAAGCCTCACGTTCTGTGTTGGAAGGAGAAACAATTCGACAGAATTGAGAGGGCTGTTGAATAAGCTCAAGTTGACTAAGTGGGCTGCAATTTTTAGTTAATATCTGAGCATTGTGTATAGGAATCTTGTGACAGTATTATACAACTGTATTAGCTAATTTTAGGAAATTTCTTTATAAAGGATCGATCATTGTACAATCATTCATTCAATCAATAACAGAAAATCTTTCCCAAATTCTTTTTGTCAGTATTTCTAATATGGTATCAGAGCCCAGTTAGAAAAATCAATTTTTTCTCTTCTTCTTCATCAAGCTTTTTTTCTTCCTTAAGCTTTCATCATGAGTTTTTCTGAAGACCAAATCACCTCCGTTGAAGCTCAAACTCAACCTCAAGCTCCGATCATTGATTTTGGTCATCAACTCTATCTTCATCCTTCTGATGGTTCACACACTGTATCTCTGGATGATCCTCTCCTTGGCACTGAAAACTACTGTAGCTGGAGCAGGGCCTTCAAAATTGTTGTTCTAACCAAGAACAAGCTTGGTTTCATCTCTGGATCTTGCAAACGTGAAGAGCTTCCAGTTGCCTTGCATGAAACTTGGGATCGTTGCAACTCCATGGTCCTATCTTGGATCCTCAGATCTGTCAGCAAATTCATTAGAAACAACCTTCAGTTCCACATCAGTGCTGCTTCTGCCTGGAAGGATCTAAATGATCGCTTCAACAAGGTTAACGGCACAAGGGTCTTCTTCCTACATCACCAGAATGCCATGTGTGTGCAAGGTAACAGTTCAATCTCTGATTTTTTCAATCGTCTACAGAACCTCTGGATGGAGTTCGAAAACATCAAACCCTTCGTGTTGATAGATCCAAATTAAGCTGCCATCATACAGGCTTATTTTCATAGATTAGGATGTTTCAGTTCGTAATGGGACTAAATGAATCCTACATACCTATTCGTGGCCAGATCTTGCTTATGGACCCTCTTCCATCTCTTGGAATGGTTCACTCCATGCTCATCCAGGAAGAGTCTCAGAGAGCCTTTACTCTAATGATCTCTACACTCTCATGTTCCTCTTGATCCAACTGCTTTACTCTCCAATGCTTCTGCATCTACAGCTGAACCTGAAAAACGGTTTACTGGAACTTGTGATCACTGTGGTGTCAAAGGCCACAAGAAATCCAAATGCTACAGACTGATTGGCTTTCCACCAAATTTTAAGTTCACTAGAGGAAAATCACAGGCAAATCAAGCTGAGAATCAAAATATCACCTGCAGTTGCAAACACTCTCGGCCAAGCAGATCCATTTGCTGCTAGTGTTTCTTCAGGTCCAGCTCGGGCTCCCTTCAATCCAGCTCCTGTCTTTACTCCTGCTCAGTATCAGGATATTTTGCGCATGCTTGCTGCTAATCCAATGGCCAATTCTGCTTCGGCTTCTCAGTCATCTCCAGCTCCACCATCACCAGCTCCATCATCAGGTATGATTTCTCGAACCTGGATAGTGGACAGTGGAGCCAAAAATCACATGGTTAATTCTTCTCTTGGCTTGCAAAATATGTCTATACCTACACATGCTTCACTTCTCCTCTTACCTAATGGGAACAATGCTGAAATAACTCATACTGGATCACTCAATATTCTCACAAATATAAATCTTCATAGTATTCTACTCATTCCTTCTTTTCAAAAAAATCTCATGTCAGTTCATAGAATAGCCAAAGATTCCAACTGTTTTGTGTCTTTTTTTCCTGATTTTTGCCTATTGTAGGATATTTCAACTGAGAAAGTCAGGGGGATTGGTAGAGAGTCTCAAGGTCTTTACTACTTGCAATCTCAAACACCATGTCCTAGCATCAGCCATCCACTTTCAGCAAATACTTTTAGAGTCTCTAGCATTTCAGATTTCGCCTTATGGCATCATCTTTTAGGACATTTAAATTCTCAATCTCTGCAATCACTACTTGTATCGAGTTCTATTAAGTGCAATAAAGAAAATATTTCCAATTGCTTTACTTGTTTTCGTGCAAAACAACGTAAGTTACCATTTAAGTCTAGCAATTCGAAAACTAGTTCACCATTTTAGCTTCTACATTTAGACTTATGGGGACCATACCACATTCCGACTCATAATGGTTTTAGATACTTCATGACAATAGTGGATGACTACTCTAGATATACTTGGATTCAGCTAATGCAATCAAAGAGTGACACATTTAGACTTATCAAGGATTTCATAGTATATGCCAAAACTCAGTTTAATGCTCAAGTAAAAGTCATAAGATCTGACAATGGAACATAATTCATGAATAATCAATGCCAAGCTCTATTTCGGTCTCTAGGAATAGTCCATCAACATACTTGTCCTCACAATCCACAACGAAATGGAATTGTGGAAAGAAAGCATCAACATATTTTTGAAGTTGTTAGGTGTCTTAAAATGCAAGCATCAATACCTATAGAGTTTTGGGGAGAATGTACCTTGGCAGCTGTTTTTTTTTTAATAAATAGGTCACCATCTCAGGTAATTAAGGGATTAACACCCTTTCAAAAACTTTATGGTGAACCTCCATCTTTAGCTAGAATCAAGACATTTGGGTGCCTAGCATATGCAAAAGTTCCATTAGTTAGTGATAAGTTTGATTTTAGATCGATGATATGTGTCTTTATGGGTTATCCTAGCGATTAATTTGTCCACTCAAAAATTCTTAGTCAATCGGGATGTGATCTTCCAAGAACATATCTTTCCTTTTGTTAGTCCAAAAGTGTCATCAAAATCATCTCTCGATTCATTCATTGATTTTGATTCTGCCACTACTCCATCACCTTCAAATCATCAATCACCAAATCCACCTATTCATATTGAGGATCCTGTAAATGAGTCAATTGTAGGTCATTTTCCTGTTGACATTGAAACAAAAACAGGTGATATCAATGACATTGAAGATATGGAGCATGTACCTGGCGAGTTTCAAGATGATCCCGAGAACATACCTACCAGAAAATCCAACAGGCCCATTCGTGCACCCTCATGGATGGATGATTATGTCCTTAATGCCACATCAAATTGCTCTTATCCACTTGCAAATTCAATCTCATATTCAGGTTTGTCTCAGCCCTATCAAGCCTACATCACAAAGATTGACTCAATATCAGAACCATTGAATTACCATGATGCAATCAAAGATCAAAGATGGAAAGGAGCCATGGATGAAGAATTAAATGCCTTGTAGCAAAACCAGACTGGGCAAATTGTTCCTTTACCAGCACATAAAAAGGCTATAGGATGCAAATGGATTTACCGAATAAAATATCACTCAAATGGGCAAATTGAGCGATTCAAAGCAAGATTAGTGGCTAAGGGGTTCAAACAAAGGGCTGGAATAGATTACAAAGAAACATTCTCACCGGTTGTTAAAATGGTCACTGTAAGAAGTGTTATTGCTTTGGCTTCAAGAAAGAATTGGCAGATTTTTCAAATGGATGTGCAAAATGCATTTTTACAGGGAGATTTAGATGAGGAAGTCTACATGACAAAACCTCAAGGGTTGCTCAATTCAGGGGGGGCTAACATGGTTTGTAAATTGAGCAAGTCACTGTATGGTTTAAAATAAGCATCAAGACAGTGGAATAGCAAAATAACTATGGCTTTAACTCAGTCAGGTTATCAGCAAAGCAGACATGATTACTCCCTATTCACAAAAATTTTCAAAGGTAAAATAGTCATTCTACTAATATATGTAGATGATTTGCTTATCACAAGAGATGATTCAATCATGATAAATGAGCTCAAAATAGTGTTGCATAAGCATTTCAAGTTAAAAGATCTTGGTCATTTAAAATACTTCCTAGGCATGGAAGTTAGTCGATCTAAGGAGGGAATCATAATGAATCAGAGGAAATATGCTCTTGAGCTCATCTCAGACATGGGATTATCTGCTTCAAAACCAGTATCTACACCATTTGAGTTAAATTTAAAGTTGACTACAAAGGAGTATGATGACATGGTGGAAAAACAATCAAAAGGGAAGATGAAGTCAAATGACAAGCTACTTGATGACCCGACGAGCTATAAAAGGTTAGTAGGGAGACTGCTCTATCTCACTATAACCAGACTTGATATTTGCTATTCTGTCAATCATATTAGCCAATTCATGCATCAACCAAAACAATCACATTATCATGCCCAAAGAAAACAGTTTAGAGTTGAAGGCTTACTGTGATTCCAATTGGGCGTCCTGCGTCGTCAACAGAAAATCGGTAACTAGTTTCTGCATCAAGCTTGGGGAATCCCTCATATCTTGGAGATCGAGAAAGCAGAAGACAGTTTCCAGATCGTCGGTTGAGACTGAATATCGATCCATGGCTGACACAACTTGCGAATTGATGTGGCTTCGTGGATTACTGAAAGAGCTTGGGATTGGAATTAAAAAACCAATTGAATTGTTTTGTGATAATGAAGCTGCGACCCATATTGCTGCGAACCCAGTGTACCATGAAAGGACCAAGCACATCGAAATTGATTGTCACTTGGTGAGGGAACAAGTGCAGAGCAAATTGATTCAGACTAACTATATCTCGACAACTGAGCAGCCGGCAGATCTGTTTACAAAAGCTTTGGGAACCTCTCAACATAATCAACTTCTGGGAAAGTTGGGATTGAAGGATATTTTCCAGAGTGTCAAATTGAGAGGGGCTGTTGGAAGGAGAAACAATTCGACATAATTGAGAGGGGCTGTTGAATAAGCTCAAGTTGACTAAGTGGGCTGCAATTTTTAGTTATGGACCAAAGCATGTATGAGGCCCATTCGTAAATATTTGAGCATTGTGTATAGGAATCTTGTGACAGTATTATACAGTTGTATTAGCTATTTTTTAAGGAAATTCCTTTATAAAGGATCGATCATTGTACAATCATTCATTCAATCAATAACAGAAAATCTTTCCCAAATTCCTTTTGTCAGTATTTCTAACATTCTGCCCCCTCCCTTTTTACCTACAAAATCACGAGTTCATTTAACTAAAATAAATAAATAAAAAAAGAAATAAAACTTGACAACTTTGGGCTATACATCACATGAAGTCATTCAATACAAAAAACTTTTAAACATGTATGGCAAGAACACGGAAATCATTTTGATGTCTTTTAGAAACCATAAACTGGAACTATCGATACCAAAACAACAGAGCATCCATCAATATTGCTTTATTGGTACTAAAATTTACCCTTATTCTCAAAATCTCGACGTCATTTTTTTGCATCAGATGCAGCAGTGCTGCTGTTGTCTTTCAGTTCAGGAACCCTATTAACTTTGCCAATATTTCAAGACAACGTGGCTATTATGTTCTTTAAAATTTTGCCAATATTTCAAGACAAAAAGTCTCAAGTCTTAAGATAACCCTTACATTTATCTATAATTGCATACTAACTTTGACAAAATAACACGATTTGCATCCTCAGATCTAATTCCGTAAGGTTCTCGTTAGATCTCTGTCACAACACCATTAAACTGTGCCAACTAAGCAATTATGGCCATGTGGATGCTAACGGGACTTATATAATTATTTATTTTTAATTTTGTTAACATTTAATTATTATTAAACATATTACATTTTTTGTCTATTCAACTTTTATCCACTTCCCTCAAAAATATAAGAAATTGAATTAATACCAATATCAATTATATTTTCGAAATATAATATGAAAGAATATTATAACAATAATCTATATTCACATAAACGATTTTTCACATTTTCTTCAATTTTAAAGATACAAACGGTATTTTTAAATATATAAAAGGAATATACGAATTAGTAAAAATTTACATGTATAATTATTAATCACAGTATATAATTTTGAAAACATGTAAAATATTTAAAAGTCTTGTATTGTAAAGTTAAAAGTTTTGCGTAAGAAACTGCTATACACTTTTTTAGTAAAGTAATAAGACAATTAGAATAAATGAAGATAGTATTTAAAGTCAATCTTACTTCCTATAAATGGATGCCAATTTTTTAAAACTTTTGTATTATGTTTTAATTATTATATAATAATAAGTTTTAACATTTAACATTTTATAATTAAATTCACTTGACAATAATAACCTTATCATACGTGTATATTTTCTAATAAATATGACAATTTTTCATAAAATATATTAAAAGATTTTTACATTGAAATTCAATTTTACAAACTTTTGTTGCATAACCAACAATAATAATGTAATAAAGTTTTGTCTTAATAACTTAAATAACTACTTGTTGATAAATTTTTAAAAATAAATTTAATAATAGCCATGTTAGTATCTATGTTGCTAGACTTGCATAGTTGACATGCCATATGTCACAATTTAACGGTGCCATGACAGTGATCTGTCGAAAACATAATGAAGTTAAGTTTGAAGGTGCAAATTGTACCATGTTGTAAGCATTAAAATACAAACTAGTATCATAACCAATAGCATGAACTATCTTAAACCTTATGCAAAAAGTTTTGAGACGAATCACAGCTTTTACCTTAAAATATTGCATGAAACCAAGAAACTTATTCAAAGAATTTTGAAATAAAAGATCTTGGTGATGCATCTTTTGTCATGGGTATACAGATCCATTGGGATCGTAAAGAAAGTATACTTGGTTTATCTCAAAAGTCTTATATTGATAAGGTGCTAAGCTGATATGACATGCAAAATTGTGCACTGGCAGATACTCCTGTTGCAAGGGGTGATAAGTTTAGCTTGCTCCAATATCCTAAATTGGACATATAAAAAGATGAGATAGATAAAATCCCTTATTCTTCGGTTGTAGGGAGTCTCATGTATGTACAAGTATGTACGCGTCCGGATATAGCATTCATAATGGGAATGTTGGGTAGATATTTGAGTAACCTGGAAATGGATCACTGGAAAGCAGCAAAACGGGTTATGAGGTATTTCAGAGAACAAAGGACTATATGCTCACATACAGAAGGTCAAAGAGATTGGAAATCGTTGGATACACCAACTTTGATCACGTTGGATGCTTAGATGGTAGAAGATCCACCTCAGGTTATGTTTTCATAATGAGTGGAGAAGTTGTTTTATGGAAAAGTGAAAAACAAAAACTTGTAGCTTCTTCTACCATGGAGGCATAATATATAGCCTGCTATGAAGCATCGTGTCATGGAATATGGTTATGAAACTTTATCATTAGGCTACAAATGGTTGATGATATAAAAAAGATCACTAAAGATTTACTGTGATAATCAAGCCGCTATACTGTATTTAACAGTTGGAGTTCATCGAAATCAAAGCATATTGGCATCAAGTATTTGGCTGTGAAAGAAAGGGTTCAGAATCTTCAAGTGTCTATAGAATATATTGGTACAAACTCCAATATCACAGACCCACTCACCAAAGGGTTGCCACCTTCAGTGTTTCATATACATGTGGCCAAGATGGGTATAGTAAGTCTGTCAAACATGTCACTTTAGTGGGAGTTAATCTTTTACTTCTATGTACGTTCTTTGACATCTAAAGTTTATATTTTAAGGTTTAAGTTTCTAACGTCTAAAGTTATCTTTCTATACAGACTTTGGTTTATGAAATCTAATGAATTTCATGTTTATTTGAAAATTCTAAACATATAGAAATTGCTTTCTGTTGCAGTATTGCATAAGGCTAGAAAGTATTTTGAGACTCTCCAAGTTACGAATTTAGGACCAGTTGGAAATAGACATGATTATAATCACATCACATGTAATTTCTATGCTACACATCCATACTTGATTTTTCATTGATTCTACTGGTATTGTGACAATTGTTCGGTTTAGTCACAAAATTAGATGACAAAAGCCGCTTTGATCCTACACTAGTAAAATTGATGGACCAGATTGGTTTGCTATATTTTTGGAATGAGATAACAAGTTTGTGGGCATTGAGTTTTCTTCTATATACATTATCCGGAAACACACATAGGCCAAGTGGGAGATTGTTAAAATTTTATGGGTCACATGTATAAATATATGTACGTAGATTTTTATCTCGGTTATAGGCTTAATAAAATGTGATCTAACTTTAGTAAATTAATTGGGCCTAAAAATATTAATTAATTATTAGTATGGCCCTGATGTGTAGAAATCCATTACGAGTCATTATGGTTAATAGACCTATAGTAGACCGTAAAGTTATATAGACTATAAAAGGGTTATGGTCCTCAAGTCAGAAATATTCTTCACATTCCGCTAAAAAGATTCTATCAGTTTTCTCTGTTCTATAAGAAAAATTCATTCGGTTTCTAGATCTTGGCTTGGAAGAACACAAATCCATCAAGTTTTGCTATTTTTTTGCTTCCACTGTGTAATGGATCAAAGTTAGTGTCCTTATTTGAACAAATATATCATTGTTTATTTGATCGGTGCATAATTCTGGTTGATTGAGTGCTTAGAAATTTGATTATAATAATCATAAAGCTAAATTTCTAACATTATTATATACATTATATTTGTTTTAGGTTCGTTTCAATTAGGGTTTTGTTCTTTTATAATTTAAGTCTACAAATAGTTTCACTTTTGTTTTTATTCATTTACGCATTATATTCATTATAGGGTAAAAAAGGAATGTTTGTGATAATAACTATAAAAAAATCGTGATTAATAGCTATTAGTATGCAAGTAGAATAGTGGGTGAACTTAAGTTAGATGGGAATGTACTCTCTGTGTTTGACTGAAACGAGTTCCAATTGATAAGAGATGTTGCATTGAACTAATAATTATTCACGGGAGTAAGAATCAACACTTTGATGGTAAGATTTTTAATTATTTGATGGAATAAATAATTACTATGCAAGTTAGCCGAACATGTGAATCACTAGTTAAGGTCGTTTGGAAACTAATGAATTGGATTCAATTCATTAATTTTATGTAATTGAATTCAATTCATGCATTTGGAATGCTAAAAAGAAGATGATTTGAATTCAACCATGTAATTCAATCTCAAGATGTGAATTGAATTCTGAATTAAAGAACCAATTCTTTTCAAAATATTAAAATTCTTTTTCCAAATATACACATCATAAATATACAAATTACTACAAAATATACAAACATTGATTACATACTATTTTTAGTTAAGGTAAATAAGAATCATATAAAGTAGTTGAATTTGGTTCTGCCGGATTCTGGCGGAACTGTACGTTGCCGTTTGGATCCATAGAGTTGGTTGCTTTCTGTGGAAACTTCGACGTGAAGGTTCCTGCAAAACAAAGAAGGCACATCCGGGGTTGTGTTCCGATTGGCCCCTCCGACGCTCAAGTCAGTCTTTTTGATGAAGAAGAGATTACTATATGCGGAGAGAATTAGGTTATGATTGCGTACCTCTATTATGGCAAAGTTGTACCTTTTATACGAAGTAATAACTAGGTTTAAGTCTTTACGTGTTTGCATGGGAGACTTTCACCTGCGAATGGGCCGAGGAGATCGTGGATTGGGCTTGGGCTTGACATAGGTATAGGACTGCTCTTTGAGGAACGGATCGGTCGGCCCACGAGTCGTTATGACTGGATCGGGCCCAGCATGACCGACCCGACCATAAGCCCCCTACTCCTCGAGTCTGAGCGTAGGGAAGGGTCGAAGGAGTATGTTAGGATCTTGTAGCTCATCTGTGATCTTACAGCTCGTCCGTAAGGTGGCTCGTAGGGCGACCGATCGGTCGCGCGTTAAGATGTGGCGTGCGATCGTTCGCATTGGGATCGATCGGTCGGGCCTTAACGAATGGTACCTGGCTGACAGTATTAGGATCGATAGGTCGAATATCCTGATCGATCGGCATCGGCCTTTGTTGCGGGACAGCTAGTATCAGGGGAGCTCAGGCGAGCGATTGCGCTGAGTGCGTGAGGGTACTTTACGTAATCAGTATTGACGGCGCGTGCCCTCGGCGGATCTTCATGTCAAAGCGAATCCCCTTATGCAGTTGTGGCGGTTGCGTGCGCGTCCTTTCAACTGTCGCGCCGCTCCGGATTTTGAATAACCCTAATTCTCCTTGATTCGGATTATGCAGCGTGTCCAGGCGTAGCTCGGATTTTCTCCACGCATCGCGCTTCGATTGGATCGCTTGTTCGACTGTTCCCTTATAAATGCTCTAGATCAACGAGGTGTTTGGTTTTCTTCACATTTGTTTCGTTCTTGCTTCCGCTCTATTTTCATTTGGTCTTTCTTGCTCCCAGTTCCTGAAAATTTCCTTGAATCATCATTCCATTTCTCCCTCTCAAATTGTTAAATAGGTACGTCCCTTTTCTTCACCTCCTCCTTCAAAGTTTTATTTTCAAAAGTTTTCAGAAGCATGGTGGAGGGTGTTGAAGAAATATCGACGAGAGAAAGGAAAGATGGGTTGGTTGTGGAGGCGCCACCGAGGAATGAGTCGACGATGACCCCGTCTGAGCTGAGATTGTTGGACCCTGAACTTTTGATGATAATTAGAAATATTAAAATGAATATTAATGAGAAAGAAATTGGTGAGACAATTTATGAATTTAAGAAAATTTGCTGAAATTAAGAAAAATTTATGAGAAAAGTTTTGAGGACTTTGATATTTGAATGAAGTTATATGGATTATGAGAGGAAAGAGAATGAGTTAATTTAAATGGGAGTGGAAAAAATCAAGAAATAAAGAGAAAAGTGAGAGAATTTGAAAAAAAATTAAGAAAGTTGACTTTTGGAGATAGAAAGTTTGACTTGAGAGTTGATTTTTTGTTTGAGACAAAATTTGAGAAAATTGTCTTCTGGACACTTGTAGTTTATGTCAAGAGCTTTCTGTAGCCATAAAGTTTGATATTTTTCGATATCGGAAGTGAGAGTTATGATAAGTCAAAGGTCGCTTCAGAGTTTGACTTTTTGAAGAAAAAGTTGACTTTTTGATTTAGCAAAATTCGAGAAAATGATCAACATGATAATTGTAGCCTCTGTCGAGAGCTTTTTGTGGACATAAAGTTTGCTATTTTTCGATGTCCGGGTTGAGAGATATGATTTTCTGAAGATATGCTTTGTTTTGAAAATGCTATTAAGTATAGATTTGTGTGTTCTATACTTCGAGGCCACTCGTCGTATAGATTTAGTTTGAATTAGAGTAAGTGGTCTTCATGAAAGTTTTAGATGATATTTTTATCTTTCCATTGATATAAAGTTTGCAATTTTTCGATATCGGGGCTAGGAGTTATGAGCGATTAAAAATTGGAAGTCGTTTAGGAAAAGCTGTTTTGGACAGAATCTTTGATTGAGTTTTCAACCTCTTTCGAGACCTAATTTGACTTTGAGTACTTCAGTGAAGTTGTAGAGCTTCCTTTGATCTTTTTATTGACATCAAATTTGTCAAATTCTGAGTTCGGGATCGAGAGATATGATTTTTGAAAAGTTCAGTTTTGAAGTTCCGATACTTTGTTTTTAATCCGATCCCTTTTTTAATCTTTTGCTTATAATTCCTTCGTCCGACATCCGATTGACTTGATTCTCGAAGCGTTGGATTACTAAGACAATTAATTTCATTTTTATGAAGAATTATGATTTTTAGGAGATTAAATGGAAAGAGATTGATTGAACCAAAGTAGGAGATTGGGTTATAAGTTATAAGTTGGATAATTTTCTGAACATGGTTCAGTATTTCGCGAAATTCGGGAGCTGTACAACTCCGATTGAGTTGATTCTTGAGGGAAAATAAAGTTAAGATATAGGGCTACAAATCTTGTGAAGGGATCGAAATTTAATTTCATCCCTAAGATTGTTAATTTCTGGAATTAAATTCTCGTAATGTTCAGTCTCGAATTTTTCGCAGGTCTGATAGTATTTCGGCTATAACTTCTTCGTTTCTGATCTGAATTGAGCGCGGTCTATGGCGTTGGATTTGTATGATCTAGAGGAACAATTTTCAAGAAGAAAGTTTGTCCAAATTATTTCTTTTAGATGCTTGAAAACAGGACGCAAGTAGTCAGTTTTTCAAGTTCCTGCAGGGGCAATTTTGGGAAATAGGCAAATAGGTGAGGGTAACTTGGTCATTTTGGCACCATTTTAAGTGACATGGCAGAAACACATGGGAGGTTGTCGTTTATTCAAGAGGAAGCACGAAGTTTATGGAAAAATGAGAGCAAATAAAAGAAAGAAATAAGAAGAAGAGAGAAGAGAAGAAACAAAGAAGGAGAAGAAGAAGGGAGTTCGTGAGAGAGCAAGGTAAGTTCGGTTTTTTCATGGTTTTGTAAGTGATTTTCATTGGTTTTAAGAGCAAAGAGGAGGAACAAGAACATGGAAGCTTGCAACATGGTGAAATTCGAAATTAGAGAGAGAAGGTAAGAGAGAAAGCTTGAGTTTTGAGTTTTGATTTGTTTGATGGTTGATTAAGCTTAGAATGGTTATGGATTTAGTTTATCTATGATTATTTGAAGAGATTAGACTATGATTATGTTTAATTTTGGATTAATTGAAAATTGGAGTTTATGTCAAATTTGAAATTTGGGGGTTTTTGAAATTGTTGCTTTAGATTGCTTGAATTAGTGATGAATTTGAGATATCCTAAGTCAATTTTGATGTTTATGCTTTAGATGAACTTTAATTTGAAAATTTGTAAATTGGGGGTTTAGGCTTAATTTAAAATTTGAGGATTTTGTAAATTAATGGTGTAGAATCATCAATACTAGTATGAATTGGTGAAATATGAAATCAATTTTGAGGAAATTGTGATTTATGATATGGAATTTGTGTAAATTGGTTTATGCCAATTTTAAAAATTAGGGATTTTCAAAATTGGAGATTGAAATAGCTTGAATATGTGAGGAATTGATGTTTCCTAAGCTCAATTTGAGTAATTAAGTTAAATATGATATTGAATTTGAGTGGATTGGTTTAGGTGCATTTTGGAATTTGGGGATTTTGAAGGATTTTGGAAATTCATGATTTAGATAGCGTGATTTTATGTTGAATTAGTGTTTTCTAAGTTTAAATTGATGAATTATGACATTTATGAAGTTGAATTTGGATTAATTTGGTTTAGGAAATTTTAATGTGGAAGAAAGAAGGAGGCTTGGGAGCAATTGAGGCACAAAGCAAGTTGTTAGCATGGATATGAGGTGGGTAGTATATTTATTTATTGAATTTTAAGCTAAAAATGTGAATTTGAAAATTCAAGAAGCAAAGTTTTGAGAAATGAATGTTTATAAAAATGTTTGGATATTATGATTTTGAAGGATTAATTTCCTTATGTTAGAAATGATTTTTAGAAAATACAAGATTTATGAAAATCATGTTTTTAGACAATTTGAGCAATGTGTTTTATGAAACTATATATGTTTTGATTTATGTGTGAAAGAAATAATTGCATTCATGTTTATGCGTTTGATTTATATGTGATTAATTGATTTATTGAATATGATTGCATATGTGGAATATGCATGTGTCAAGCTTTTTGACACAATTTGATGTTATGAATTGAAAAATGTGAAAAATCAAGATTTTTGAAAAGTGCCTTCGGGCAATCTGAATTTTCGTTTTCGCTTATGTGTTATGTGGGTTTGGTCAGGTCCTTTTGTGAGTCAATGCACTGTCTCTACTTGTTAAAGCCTTCTCTTGGCTGCCTGCAAAAGGCAATGGAGTTCCGATCACGGACTCCCTTCACGGCTGCACATGACCGCTATGCGGAAATGTGCAGTACGTCCTGTTATGGACCAAACCAAACCAAACCATTTAATATGTTACTGTGATTTGTGTTGGATGCCGCGGTATAACCCGCAAACACATGCCGCAGTATAACCTGCAAACACCTACGGGTGGGGTGTGGGGTCCAACATCAAACCATTATGTTATGTTATGTGATTTTTGATTTTGTTTATGTGCTATGTGATACATTCATATTTAAAGCTGTGCATAATTGGTAAAAAGTTTGAGAATTTGATAAATGAGAAAGTGAATTTTCAATCATGAATTTCGGAAACGGTTTATGAATGTTTTGAAAAGTTTGAAAATGGGTTTTTGGATAAATTTTCGAATGGGAAATGTTTGAAAATTTTGAAAAGATAATTTTCGCTTATGTTTCAATTTATAAATATATTATCCACGAGCTTCAGAGCTCACCCCCCTTTCATCCCCATCTCCAGGTTTCGTGCAGAAGATCGGATGAAAGAGTATCAAGACGTTTGATTCGATTTTGTATTATTTGGATTTTTGTGCAAATTGAGATTTTGGTATTAAGATTGAATATGGCGAATTGCCATGTATGTATATGATTTATGAAGTTTGTATGAAATTGTGTATATTAGGATGATGTAAAAGAATGAAGAGGTTGATGTACGGATTTTGAATTCTGTGATTGTAAATGATTTTGGAAATTGTATATGAAATTGTGTATGATTTTGGAAAAATATATTGTTAATTGATATGGGAATTTGATTGAAGTGTTTAGATCTAAGATTGCGTTTGTTTCTTTGGTGTTTGGATTAGGACGGAGAGTCCGATGATTACGGATTTTGTGATATTAGAAGTGTATTTTGCCTTTGTAGGAATTTTTGGGATAGGATAAATGCAAGTAGTTATCTTTGCTGAATTTTCGTTAGAAAATAAGTTGGGAAAGAAGAAAAATAAAATTTAGATGTATGAAAGATGGATTTATGAGATTGGTATTAATGTTAAGAAGTTTATTATGATTTGAGTGCGATTTGGGATTTGTATGAGTATCCAAGCATATGATGATTTTGTATGTAATGAAATAAAGTGATTAAGAATGAAAAGACAAGGAATAAGAAAAAAAAATTATAACGAATTTCGGATATGGATAGTCTAGGTTGTCCAACGCGATTAGTTTCCTATGCTTTATGTTTGCAACAGATGTCGATGTTTGTTCAGGTTAATTAATTCGTTCGCTTTGTATTTGATGTGATTCGCATTCGATTCCGAATTCTGTTCGTTTTCGGTTTTCCGCTTTCTGGTTGGGATCCGGTTCTCGGATCGGGTCCCAACATAGATGATATCAGAGCCCAGTATTATGATCATACTTGGGCGGAAGTGTTTGTTCAAAGTTTTAATGAATAGGATTGCATTAGTGAGATAGTGATAAAGATGGAAATGGTATGTCATGCAGGATGTGAAGAACCTAGTGGATTGTTTGATTAAGGTGATGAGTGATGATTGATTAGAAGAAAGTGTTAAGGGCAATTGAGAGGAGAATTTCATGATGAAATGGAAAGAATTGATTTTAGTTATACATGTGTGAGTCGAATTAAGAAATACTTGAATGATAGGATTAACTGATATGAAGGTATGTCATGAAATACTTGACAAATTAAATTTGGATGGATTATTTTCTAATATGCATATGTAAGATGCAATTAAGGGATACTTGAAAGATGAGACAACTTGAGTTTATATCTATATCTATAAGGCATATTGAATTGTGGATATAGTGAAATGTGGTGTACTTGATATAAGAAGTAAGTTAAGAATGTGTATGATGAGGAAATTAGATAAGAAAAGTGACTATGATCTTTTAGAAAGAAATCAGCTAAGAGAATGTGTTACTTGATGATTTACTACGTATGAATTTCGAGGACGAAATTCTTTTAAGAGGGGGAGAAATGTTGGACCCCGAACTTTTGATGATAATTAGAAATATTAAAATGAATATTAATGAGAAAGAAATTGGTGAGACAATTTATGAATTTAAGAAAATTTGCTGAAATTAAGAAAAATTTATGAGAAAAGTTTTGAGGACTTTGATATTTGAATGAAGTTATATGGATTATGAGAGGAAAGAGAATGAGTTAATTGAAATGGGAGTGGAAAAAATCAAGAAATAAAGAGAAAAGTGAGAGAATTTGAAAAAAAATTAAGAAAGTTGATTTTTGGAGATAGAAAGTTTGACTTGAGAGTTGACTTTTTGTTTGAGGCAAAATTTGAGAAAATTGTCTTCTGAACACTTGTAGTTTATGTCAAGAGCTTTCTGTAGCCATAAAGTTTGATATTTTTCGATATCGGAAGTGAGAGTTATGATCAGTCAAAGGTCGCTTGAGAGTTTGACTTTTTGAAGAAAAAGTTGACTTTTGATTTAGGCAAAATTCGAGAAAATGATCAACATGAAAATTGTAGCCTCTGTCGAGAGCTTTTTGTGGACATAAAGTTTGCTATTTTTCGATGTCGGGGTTGAGAGATATGATTTTCTGAAGATATGCTTTGTTTTGAAAATGCTATTAAGTATAGATTTGTGTGTTTTATGCTTCGAGGCCACTCGTCGTATGGATTTAGTTTGAATTAGAGTAAGTGGTCTCCATGAACGTTTTAGATGATGTTTTTATCTTTCCATTGATATAAAGTTTGCAATTTTTCGATATCGGGGCTAGGAGTTATGAGCGATTAAAAATTGGAAGTCGTTTAGGAAAAGTTGTTTTGGACAGAATCTTTGATTGAGTTTTCAACCTCTTTCGAGACCTAATTTGATTTTGAGTACTTCAAGGAAGTTGTAGAGCTTCCTTTGATTTTTTTATTGACACCAAATTTGTTAAATTCTGAGTTCGGGATCGAGAGATATGATTTTTGAAAAGTTCGGTTTTGAAGTTCTGATACTTTGTTTTTAATCCGATCCCTTTTGTAATCTTTTGCTTATAATTCCTTCGTCCGACATCCGATTGACTTGATTCTCGAAGCGTTGGATTCCTAAGACAATTAATTTCATTTTTATGAAGAATTATGATTTTTAGGAGATTAAATGGAAAGAGATTGATTGAACCAAAGTAGGAGATTGGGTTATAGGTTATAAGTTGGATAATTTTATGAACATGGTTCAGTATTTCGCGAAATTCGGGAGCTGTACAACTCCGATTGAGTTGACTCTTAAGGGAAAATAAAGTTAAGATATAGGGCTACAAATCTCGTGAAGGGATAGAAATTTAATTTCATCCCTAAGATTGTTAATTTCTGGAATTAAATTCGAGTAATGTTCAGTCTCGGATTTTTCGTAGGTCTGATAGTATTTCGGCTATAACTTCTTCGTTTCTAATACGAATTGAGCGCGGTTGGTGGCGTTGGATTTGTATGATCTAGAGGAACAATTTTTAAGAAGAAAGTTTGTTCAAATTATTTCGTTTAGATGCTTGAAAATAGGACGCAAATAGTCAGTTTTTCAAGTTCCTGCAGGGGCAATTTTGGAAAATAGGCAAATAAGTGAGGGTAACTTGGTCATTTTGGCACCATTTTAAGTGACATGGCAGAAACACATGGGACGCTTTCGTTTATTCAAGAGGAAGCACGAAGTTTCTGGAAAAATGAGAGCAAATAAAAGAAAGAAATAAGAAGAAGAGAGAAGAGAAGAAATGAAGAAGGAGAAGAAGAAGGGAGTTCGTGAGAGAGCAAGGTAAGTTCGGTTTTTTCATGGTTTTGCAAGTGATTTTCATTGGTTTTAAGAGCAAAGAGGAGGAACAAGAACATGGAAGCTTGCAACATGGTGAAATTCGAAATTAGAGAGAGAAGGTAAGAGAGAGAAAGCTTGAGTTTTTGAGTTTTTGATTTGTTTGATGGTTGTTTAAGCTTAGAATGGTTATGGATTTAGTTTATCTATGATTATTTGAAGATATTAGACTATGATTATGTTTAATTTTGGATTAATTGAAAATTGGAGTTTATGTCAAATTTGAAATTTGGGGGTTTTTGAAATTGTTGCTTTAGATTGCTTGAATTAGTGATGAATTTGAGATATCCTAAGTCAATTTTGATGTTTATGCTTTAGATGAACTTTAATTTGAAAACTTGTAAATTGGGGGTTTAGGCTTAATTTAAAATTTGGGGATTTTGTGAATTAATGGTGTAGAATCATCAATACTAGTATGAATTGGTGAAATATGAAATCAATTTTGAGGAAATTGTGATTTATGATATGGAATTTGTGTAAATTGGTTTATGCCAATTTTAAAAATTGGGGATTTTCAAAATTGGAGATTGAAATAGCTTGAATATGTGAGGAATTGATGTTTCCTAAGCTCAATTTGAGCAATTAAGTTAAATATGATATTGAATTTGAGTGGATTGGTTTAGGTGCATTTTGGAATTTGGAGATTTTGAAGGATTTTGAAAATTCATGATTTAGATAGCGTGATTTTATGTTGAATTAGTGTTTTCTAAGTTTAAATTGATGAATTATGACATTTATGAAGTTAAATTTGGATTAATTTGGTTTAGGAAATTTTAATGTGGAAGAAAAAAAAAGAGGCTTGGGAGCAATTGAGGCACAAAGCAAGTTGTTAGCATGGATATGAGGTGGGTAGTATATTTATTTATTGAATTTTAAGCTAAAAATGTGAATTTGAAAATTCAAGAAGCAAAGTTTTGAGAAATGAATGTTTATAAAAAATGTTTGGATATTATGATTTTGAAGGATTAATTTCCTTATGTTAGAAATGATTTTTTAGAAAATACAAGATTTATGATAATCATGTTTTTAGACAATTTGAGCAATGTGTTTTATGAAACTATATATGTTTTGATTTATGTGTGAAAGAAATAATTGCATTCATGTTTATGCGTTTGATTTATATGTGATTAATTGATTTATTGAATATGATTGTATATGTGGAATATGCATGTGTCAAGCTTTTTGACACAATTTGATGTTATGAATTGAAAAATGTGAAAAATCAAGATTTTTGAAAAGTGCCTTCGGGCAATCTGAATTTTCGTTTTCTCTTATGTGTTATGTGGGTTTGGTCAGGTCCTTTTGTGAGTCAGTGCACTGTCTCTACTTGTTAAAGCCTTCTCTTGCTGCTCTGCAAAAGGCAATGGAGTTAGATCACGGACTCCTTTCATTTACTGCATGACCGCTTATGCGGAAATGTGCAAGACGTCTATTATGGACCAAACCAAACCATTTAATGTGTTATTTTGATTTGTGTTGGATGCAGCGGTATAACCCATGAAACACACGCCGCAAAGATAACTCCGCAAACACCTACGGGTGGGGTGTGGGGTCCAACATCAAACCATTCTGTTATGTTATGTGGTTTTTGATTTTGTTTATGTGCTATGTGATGCATTCATATTTAAAGCTGTGTATGATTGGTAAAAAGTTTGAGAATTTGAGAAATGAGAAAGTGAATTTTCAATCATGAATTTCGAAAACGGTTTATGAATGTTTTGAAAAGTTTGAAAATGGGTTTTTGGATAAATTTCCGAATGGGAAATGTTTGAAAATTTTGAAAAGATAATTTTCGCTTATGTTTCAATTTATAAATATATTATCCACGAGCTTCTGAGCTCACACCCCTTTCATCCCCATCTCCGTGTTTCGTGCGGAGATCGGATGAAAGAGTATCAAACGTTTGATTCGATTTTGTATTATTTGGATTTTTGTGCAAATTGAGATTTTGGTATTAAGATTGAATATGGCGAATTGCCATGTATGTATATGATTTATGAAGTTTGTATGAAATTGTGTATATTGGGTTAATGTAAAAGAATGAAGAGGTTGATGTACGGATTTTGAATTATGTGATTGTAAATGATTTTGGAAATTGTATATGAAATTGTGTATGATTTTGGGAAAATATATTGTTAATTGATATGGAAATTTGATTGAAGTGTTTAGATCTAAGATTGTGTTTGTTTGCTGGTGTTTGGATTCCGAACGGGAGAGTCCGATGATTTTGAATTTTGTGATATTAAAAGTGTATTTTGCCTTTGCAGGAATTTTTGGGATAGGATAAATGCAACCGTTATGCTGCCGAATTTTCGTTAGAAAATAAGTTGGGAAAGAAGAAAAATAAAATTTAGATGTATGAAAGATGGATTTATGAGATTGGTATTAATGTTAAGAAGTTTATTATGATTTGAGTGCGATTTGGGATTTGTATGAGTATGCAAGCATATGATGATTTTGTATGTAATAAAATAAGGTGATTAAGAATGAAAAGACAAGGAATAAGAAAAAAAATTATACCAAATTTCGGATATGGACAGTCTAGGTTGTCCAACGCGATTAGTTTCCTATGCTTCATGTTTGCAACGGATGTCGATGTTTGTTCAGGTTAATTAATTCGTTCGCTTTGTATTTGATGCAATTCGCATTCGATTCCGAATTCTGTTCGTTTTCGGTTTTCCGCTTTCTGGTTGGGATCCGATTCCCGGATCGAGTCCCAACATAGATGATATCAGAGCCCAGTATTATGATCATACTTGGGCGGAAGTGTTTGTTCAAAGTTTTAATGAATAGGATTGCATTAGTGAGAGAGTGATAAAGATGGAAATGGTATGTCATGCATGATGTGAAGAACCTAGTGGATTGTTTGATTAAGGTGATGAGTGATGATTGATTAGAAGAAAGTGTTAAGGGCAATTGAGAGGAGAATTTCATGATGAAATGGGAAGAATTGATTTTAGTTATACATGTGTGAGTCGAATTAAGAAATACTTGAATGATAGGATTAACTGATATGAAGGTATGTCATGAAATATTTGACAAATTAAATTTGGATGAATTATTTTCTAATATGCATATGTAAGATGCAATTAAGGGATACTTGAAAGATGTGACAACTTGAGTTTATATCTATATCTGTAAGGCATATTGAATTGTGGATATAGTGAAATGTGGTGTACTTGATATAAGAAGTAAGTTAAGAATGTGTATGATGAGGAAATTAGATAAGAAAAGTGACTATGATCTTTTGGAAAGAAATCAGCTAAGAGAATGTGTTACTTGATGATTTACTACGTATGAATTTCGAAGACGAAATTCTTTTAAGAGGGAGAGAAATGTTGGACCCCGAACTTTTGATGATAATTAGAAATATTAAAATGAATATTAATGAGAAAGAAATTGGTGAGACAATTTATGAATTTAAGAAAATTTGCTGAAATTAAGAAAAAATTATGAGAAAAGTTTTGAGGATTTTGATATTTGAATGAAGTTATATGGATTATGAGAGGAAAGAGAATGAGTTAATTGAAATGGGAGTGGAAAAAATCAAGAAATAAAGAGAAAAGTGAGAGAATTTGAAAAAAATTAAGAAAGTTGACTTTTGGAGATAGAAAGTTTGACTTGAGAGTTGACTTTTTGTTTGAGGCAAAATTTGAGAAATTTGTCTTCTGGACACTTGTAGTTTATGTCAAGAGCTTTTTGTAGCCATAAAGTTTGATATTTTTCGATATCGGAAGTGAGTGTTATGATCAGTCAAAGGTCGCTTGAGAGTTTGACTTTTTGAAGAAAAAGTTGACTTTTGATTTAGGCAAAATTCGAGAAAATGATCAACATGAAAATTGTAGCCTCTGTCGAGAGCTTTTTGTGGACATAAAGTTTGCTATTTTTCGATGTCGGGGTTGAGAGATATGATTTTCTGAAGATATGCTTTGTTTTGAAAATGCTATTAAGTATAGATTTGTGTGTTCTATGTTTCGAGGCCACTCATCGTATGGATTTAGTTTGAATTAGAGTAAGTGGTCTTCATGAAAGTTTTAGATGATGTTTTTATCTTTCCATTGATATAAAATTTGCAATTTTTCGATATCGGGGCTAGGAGTTATGAGCGATTAAAATTGGAAGTCGTTTAGGAAAAATTTGTTTTGGATGAGAATCTTTGATTGAGTTTTCAACCTCTTTCGAGACCTAATTTGATTTTGAGTACTTCAGGGAAGTTGTAGAGCTTCCTTTGATCTTTTTATTGATTAATTAATTCGTTCGCTTTATATTTGATGCGATTCGCATTCGATTCCGAATTCTTTTCGTTTTCGATTTTCCGCTTTCCGGTTGAGATCCGGTTCCCAGATCGGGTCCCAACAGAGATGGTCAGTCATTAGGAATAACATCCTTACGGCTTGGGGGCCTAGGTTGGCCTTAAGGAACGAGCGAATCCACAGCAACTTAAGTGGATATTTCGCCGTTTCTGAGAGTTTTTTCTCGGTTGGTGGTATGAGGCTTCCATACGCCCTGATCGTCGACGAGGTGTGCACGGCCTATCAGCTAATGCCGAGCCAAATTTCTCCGAATAGCTGGAGGTTTATTAACGGTCTGGCATTGCTGTGTCACCAGTTTGGCTGCCCCCCTTCGATTGGCGTCCTGCGCCATTTCTTGAGACTGAGTCAGAGTCCGATCTTTGGAGTCGGGATCCCTTCTCTGCAATACCGCGATGCTCGGTATGGACCGGCCAAGACAGCTTCAAAGGTCTCTTCTTGGCGGACAAAGTATTTCTTTGTGAAGCCCCCAGGGTCCTCCTCCGAGTCTCGGCCGTGAAGGTATCCTTTAGTCGAGCAGTGGAATGACGTGTTGAGCATATCCTTTAGTAGGGAGGAGTGGATAGTAGTTAGTCGTATAAAAGTGCTCGGTCGATACGACTTCGCTCAGCTCGTCCAGGGCTATTTCGGGGGGGCCTCGGCCAATTCTTTTCTTCTCGACCCCCCACCACGGATTAGCGGGCTAGGAGAGGAAGCCGCCCTGTCTGGTTGACCCTGCGTAGTTTAGTTATTTACTGCATTTTTTAGCATTGGTTTTGCTTTCTGACTTGTTTTTATTGTTGTGCAGCCATGGTGAGAATAGAGGATTATGCCGCGTCCGTCGCTCCCCCTAAATCCAAAAAGCAGGCCGCGGAGAAAAAGAAGGGGAAAGAGGCGGAGACTGGTGAAGGCTCCACTCCGCTGGTGGAGCTCGGCCGTTCTGCAGTGTCTCTGGCCCCTTCACCTGCTGAGGACAGTCCTGCGGGGTCGGCGTTGTTGCCAATCGTACCGACGAGTAAGGGCCGAGCGGTCTTCGTCAAGGAGGAGGAGGAGGAAGTGGAGCCTCCTCTTGAGAGGAAAAGACTGATCCGACTCCGTGATCTTCCATCCGACCCGTCTGGTCAAGGCGGGAAAGAAAAAGAGAAGAAAGGCAAGGGGAAAGGTCGAGTGACCAACACCGAGCAGTGGAAGTCTTTGATCAAGGTGGCCAAGACTGCCTCGATCGGGGACCTCGACGTGTCCCGCCATATTGCCGAGAGGATTGTTCCCCCAGCGGACGAGCAGACCATGGACAAAAAGAGTAATCTGGAGCTAGGGTCTCAACTCCTTCGTAGCAGTATACGGAGTGCGGTGATGTCCTTTGGGGTGGTGCAGCATCTGGAGGCTCTGGATCGGGAAGTCCAGGACCTTCATGAGCAGATGAAGGCTATGAAGGACAAGCTTTCAGGGGTGGAGGAGGAGAGAGACCTCCTCCGAGCTCAAAACTCTTCCTTGGAGGAGGAGAAGGGATCCCGGGAGGAGGCAATGGGCGTCCTGAGGATTCAATTGACCACGGGGGAGAAGGAGAGGAAGCAGTTGGTCGTAGCAAATGACGAGCTAAAGGGAATGGTGGAGAAGGAGCGGGAGCTTGGTAAGAAGTACCTCGAGGATTGCCACGCAGCGGTGGAGGGTAGGCATGGGACCGAGGATGTGTTGAAGGGGTTGCGATGCTCTGTAAAGAGGCAAAGAATCGAGGTGATCAAACGGTGGAAGAGAAGAAATCTGAATGCGGAATGCCTAGAGCTCGCCTGCGACGTAACCCTTTCGGTCCTGAAAAAGTTCCATGAGGTTCACGTTCCCGATGGGTCGGAGCGACCTTCATTTGAAGAATATGTTGAGCCGCTGCTTCCTGCTCTCGGACTTTCGTTGGAGGGAATCAAGGAGAGGGCCGTCGGGGAGAGGACCGTTGTTCCGGACGAGGAGTTGGATCTCAGCTCGGAAGAAGAAGAAGAGGATGTCTCTCCGCTGTCAGCTCCTCCTGCTCCAATTGCCGGCCCTTCTTCTCTCTTGGCCGATCCTGCTGTCGACTCTTCCTCTGCCGACCCGGTTGTTGGTTCTTCCTTTCCTCCTCCCAAAGCATCGGGGTGATTGTTCCCTCTTGTAAAGCTCATCTGGTCGGGCTTGTGACCAGAACTTTTGATTCTAATGAATGGAAGTGCGATTTTCACTACCTCTTTTGCGCTTATGGTTACACTATCTCTTTAAGTAGCGAATTGTGAACAGGTGTATTCGTTGCGCATCAAACAGGTGACTTAGGTCGAGAGATTATGAGGCTAGATGATCCTAGGTTTTATCTTAGGATCCTGGGTGGGTGTGGTCGATCGATGCCAAGCGAGGGGTCCCAAGGGTCTTGTCTTAGCGACCCGACCGACCGTAATCGATCGCCGAACGAGGGGTCTCAAGGATCTTGTCTTGGCGACCGACCGACCGTAGTCGATCTGTGTCGAGGCCGAGCGATGGTCCCAAGAATTTTGTCTTGGCGACCGACCGACCATAGTCGATCTGTGTCGAGGCCGAGCGATGGTCCCAAGGATCTTATCTTGGCGACCGACCGACCGTAGTCGATCTGTGTCGAGGCCGAGCGATGGTCCCAAGGATCTTGTCTTAGTGACCGATGGACCGTAGTTGATCCGTGTCGAGGCCGAGCGATGGTCCCAAGGATCTTGTTTTGGCGACCGACCGACCGTAGTCGATCTGTGTCGAGGTCGAGCGAGGGTCCCAAGGATCTTGTCTTGGCGACTGACCAATCGTAGTCAATCTGTGTCGAGGCCGAGCAAGGGGTCCCAAGGATCTTGTCTTGGCGACCGACCGACCGTAGTCGATCTACGTCGAGGCCGAGTTGTGTCGACATGCCTCCTTTTGGACAATTTGTTAAACTGTTTGCCGAGAAATTTGAAATCCCTTTATTGATGATGATAAGGGAGTGGGCCGTTAAAAAACCTGACTGGCAGGGCTAGGAAAAAGGTACCCACAGGTTTACAATAAACAATAACGATCAAAGAAATAACTAAAATCAAACTTATCTATTGGTAGAACGCCTTCAGGTTTCGAGAGTTCCACGGCCTCGGTAGAATTTTCCCATTCGCATCGCGTAGGATGTAAGAGTCATGCCCGATTTGTTTAATCACCTGATAGGGTCCTTCCCATGCCTGTCCGAGCTTTCCGGGGTGTTTCCCAGCCGCCTCGACTTTTCGCAAGACGTACCCCCCAACATTTACGTCGCTCGGCTTTATCCTTCTGTTGTAGAACTTCGTTGCCTTCTGCCTGACGGCTTCCAAACTAGCAGCAGCCCTCTCCCTATCTTCACTGAGAAGCACGAGCTCGGCTTGGCGGGCTACGTTGTTCCGCTCTTCGTCATAGTTCCACACCCTTTGGTTGTACTACACCACTTCTACGGGAACTAAAGCTTCCGCCCCAAAGGTCATCCTGAACGGTGTTTCCCCCGTGGCTCCATTTGGTGTGGTTCTGTATGCCCACAACACTTCATCAAGTTCTTCCACCCAAGTCTTTCGTCCGTCAAGGCGCTTCTTAAGAGCATTCATTATCTTTTTATTTGTGTTTTCTGCGAGACCGTTGCTTTGGGGATGAGCTACTGAGGTCAACTGTAGCCTTATCTTTAGTCGGTCGCAGAAATCTCTGAACTTATCGTTATCGAACTGCCGACCGTTGTCTGCAACCAGCACCATAGGCATCCCGAAGCGAGTTAGTATATTTTTCTTTACGAAACTCTCCACCTTCTGCTCGAAAATTGTAACGACCGCTTCCGCTTCTACCCATTTGGTGAAGTACTCCACTGCCACTATCAGGAACTTCTTCTGTCCGGGACCAAGAGGGAAAGGCCCCAGTATATCTATTCCCCATTGAGCGAAAGGAATAGGATGACTCACAATTTTCATCCTCTCAATCGGCTGGTGAGACAGGTTGCCGTTTCTCTGGCAGGCCCCACATCGGTCGACTTTCTCCTGGCAGTCTTTCCTCATCGTCGGCCAGTAATACCCCTGTCTGATTAGCCTATGGGCTAACATTTTGTCTCCTACGTGGTTGCCACACATTCCTTCGTGGACTTCAGTCATTGCTTGTTCTGCCTCTTCTTCGTTTAAGCATCGCAGCAGTGGTCAGTCATAAGATCTCTTGTACAGGGCGTCATTTATGATTGCGTATTCAGCCGCCTTTATTCTCAATTTCTTGGCCTCTGAGGTTTCTTGCGGTTGTGTTCCCTCTAGGAGATACCACTTAATCGGTTCCATACAACTCGATCGACCGATACTTACGTCGAGAACTTTTTTGGCTTTCTGAATGTTAGGCTGGTCTAGTCGCTCGACCAGAACGTTGTTTATGGCATCTCGGTCGGAAGCCATTTTGGAGAGCGCATCCGCTTTAGCATTTTAAGCTCGCTCTATCCTGCTGATCGAGTACTGTTCGAAATTACTTAACTCCTGCTTTACCAGCTCCAGGTACTTGATCATGTTGTTCCCCTTTGCTTCGTACTGTCCAGTAACTTGGTCAACCACCACTTGGCTATCGCTATATATCTTTAGATGCTTTACCTCCATTTCCTTAGCCAGCTGGAGACCAGCTATCAGAGCCTCATATTCTGCCTCGTTATTGGAGGCCTTGAATTCTAGCCGAAGGGCGTATTCCACCTTCCCTTCCATATGTGGGTCGATTAATACCACTCCTGCTCCGCATCCTTCAGCGTTGGACGACCCGTCAACGAACAAGCTCTAGGCAGGGAATTGCTCATCTTTCGAGCTGGGTTGGCTCATCTCTACAATGAAGTCTGCCAACACCTATGCCTTAATCGTCGTCCGGGGCTTATATTGTATGTCGAACTCTCCCAGCTCTACCGCCCACTTTATTAGTCGACCCAAAGTTTCGGGCTTTTGAAGGCACTACCTGAGGGGTTGGTCGGTCTATACCTCAATGGTATGACTTTGGAAGTAGGGTCTTAGCTTCCGGGCTGCCATTATCAAGGAGAGGGCTAGTTTTTCTATAGGCGCATACCGTGTTTCCGGTCCGGTCAACACCTTGCTGACTTAGTAGATCGGTATTACTCATTTCCTCCGATAGGATAAATCTTCTTGTTGATCGACCCTTCCAGAATCGCCAAATATAAAATTAGATTCTCCCCCTCAACCGGGCTCTGCAGGATAGGCGGGCTAGACAAGTATTGCTTTAAGTGTTGAAAAGCTTTCTCTCATTCGTCCGGCCATTGGAACTGGGTCACATTCGCCTTACTCAAAATTTTGAAAAATGGGAGGCACTTGTCTCCCAATCTGGAAACGAACCTGCTTAGAGAGACTATCCGACCGGTCAATATTTGTACTTCTTTCAAGCATTGCGGCGAGGGCATTTGGATTATGGCCGATCTTCTCGGATTAGCCTCGATCCCATTGAGTAATCATGAACCCGTGAATTTTCGATGCCACACCAAAGACGCATTTTTTCGGGTTCAACTTCATCTGAAATCTGTTAAGGGTCTGGAAGACCTCTTTGAGGTCTCCCACATGCTCTGCGACCGTCTTACTTTTGACCACCATATCATCTACATAAGCTTCAACAGATCGACCGATCTGTTTTTTGAAGACCTCCATGACGAGCCGCTGATAAGTGGCCCCCGCATTCTTCAAGCCGTACGACATTACTTGGTAATAATATGTGCCCTGGTCGGTTATGAATGCAGTCTTCTCTTCGTCTTCGAGGCTCATCCGAATTTGATGGTAGCCCAAGAAAGCATCCAAGAAGCTGAGAAGTTCATGCCCAGAAGTGGAGTCTACTAGCTGGTCGATCTTGGGTAGGGGGAAACTGTCCTTTGGACATGCCTTGTTCAGGTCAGTGAAGTCGATGCACATTCTCCATTTCCCATTTTTCTTCTTCACCAACACCACATTGGCGAGCCATTCGGGGTACTTGACTTCTCGGATGAACCCGACTTCGAGTAGCTTCTCTATTTCTTTCTCGATCGCTTCCTGTCGCTCTTTGCAGTGCGATCGCTTCTTTTGCCTAACTGGCTTGTAATCTTGTCGAATACCAAGTGAGTGCGAGGCGATCGATCGAGAAATTCTGGGTATGTCACCCGGTACCCAAGCGAAGACCGATTTATTTTCCACCAAACAGTCTGTGATTTCTTTAACTAGGTCCTTCTGAAGCTCGAAACCTAGATTTGTGAATTTAGAGGGATCGGCTTCGTCCAGTACGACCCGCTCCGTTTCTTCCACTGGGTTCATCCTATCCATCTCCTCATCGGCTCTCACATCGAGAGAGTTCGTCAGGACTACCGCCCCGTCTAAAGTTTTCGTTTCCGCTAAGTAGCACTCCGTAGCGATTCTCTGCTGACCTCTGATAGTACCGACTCCATGGGGCGTTGGTAATTTCATCGCTTGGTAGTAGGTGGAGACGACCGCTCTAAGGGCGTTTTGAGTAGCTCGCCCAATTATTACATTGTACGCCCCTTTAAACTTCACCACTAGGAATTCAACGTCCCTCTCAATTTGACGCGGCCTTTGCCCGAACTTCACTTTCAAACATACCCGGGCAAATGGATAAGTCGATGCTCGATTATCCTTTGATGGGTCCTTCTATAAGCGATAGTCGATCTTGGTACCTCCATACGCTGAAGGCATCATAATACAACAGGTTGGCCGAGCTGCCCGTATCAATCATCACCCGTTTCACCTCGTAGCCGTCCATGTTCAGATTTACAACAAGGGTGTCATCGTGAGGACAACTTACACCATCAAGGTCAGACTCGTCGAACGAAATCATCCCATCGTTCTCTCTCGTTCTTTTGGTTGATGAGTCTCTGCCGACCTGTTTGACATATCTCTTTCTCCCTTTAACAGTGGATCCCCCGCTGCATTTCCACCAAATATCATGTTGATGACCCCTGTCGGTCGGTCATCTTGTTGCCCAGCATTTATGTCGCCTCTTTCCCTTGATCGACCTCTCTCTTCACGTCGATCGCCTGTATTCGTATTCCGCCTCCCTCTATCATTTCTATCATTCTGCCTCCAATTTTGTCGTCTGTTGTTGGATCGACTGGTCTTATGCTCGTTATCTCGATCGGCATTTTGCTCGTGCCTCATAAATCGGCCTAACCTTCCCCTTTATATGAGGAATTCGATTTCTTTTTCAATTGCCAGCAATTTTCCTTGTCATGACCGATGTCTTTGTGGAAACGACAGTATAGATCGGGGTTCCTATCCTTGGGGGGAGTCTTCATCTTTTCTGGTTCTCGTATAGTTTCCCCATCCGCTCTCATGGCCGCCATGATTCCGCATATAAATCATTGGCGGGGTGAACTCCTGTCGATATCCCTGTCGATTGGTCGGCTTTCTCCAGCTCGACTGGCCTTTTTGTTGCTTGTGCGAGCCACCCGCTCTGTCATTTGGCGAGCGATCATCCGTTCTACGCTTCGTATTTCTCAACACTTCTTCGAGCTGAATGTACTTATCTGCCCTGTTTCTTATTTCCTGAACGGATTGAGGTTAATCAAGGGCTAATGACTTTTTGAACTCCTCATCCCTCGTGTTGTTCATAAGCGCTGCCAACATTGACGAGCAAGTGAGGTCGGGAACCTCGACCGCTTCATTATTGAACCGAGTGATGAACTCCCGCAAACTTTCGTTCCTTCCTTGGGTCAATTGCATCACCTCCAAAGCTGTCTTTTGTGGCCGCTTACTGGTTCAGGAATAATAATCTGAAATCTTCAAAACATGTAATACAGCTCGGGGGCAAGCTATTAAACCATCGTCGAGCTCCCTCTTGGAAGGCCGTACAGAATGCCTTACACTGAATGGCCTCCGGAACGCAATGTAGATTCATCATGGATTGGAAGTGTTGTAGGTAGTCCAGGAGGTCGGTCTTTTCAGTGTATTTTTCAGGCGTCAGTATTTTGGTGCCGGGCGCTGGAAGGCTATACAAGATTCCCGGAGTAAAGGAAGAGTTGTACTGTGTCGTCGGACGATCTGGGCAGAAGCTCATGGCTGCGTTAATCGATCGTCCACGATTTTCTCTAGGGCTTCGGTTGGGTGGCGATCGGTCGTCATCTTTGGTTCTGCTTGTCTTGAGCGATTTCTTTATTGTCTTGGTGAGACTACAAAATCGGCGAATCAACGGTCGGCCGCTTCTCAATCTGTTTTCGGTGAGGGAGGTGTGTCTGCGGAAGAGGATCTCGCATCGAGAGGTCTTTGGAGATTGAGCGCATGTTGGTTTCAGCGTTATCTTCCAGGGCTGCGCTCTGTTCTTCTTGTTCCAAGGTTTGAGGTTGCGGTTGATCATTCGGGTCTGAGGATTCCGTGCGGGAAACATGATGTGCAGGCGGCAGGATTGCAGGTAATTGTAAACCCATGCGTTGCATCGCCAGAGCCGCGACAGCGCTATATCGAGGTTTGTGCGCTTTGACCGATCGTGTGTTTACGGGCGTGGTGCCTCAAGTCGGGTCCCACGGTGGCGTCAATTGGTTTTGCGATTCTCGCGTATGCGTTCTTGTTTGGATCCATGGAGTTGGCTGCTTTCTGTGAAAACTTCGACGTGAAGGTCCCTGCAAAACAAAGAAGGCACGTCGGGGGTTGTGTTCCGATTGACCCCTCCGACGCTCAATTCAGTCTTTTTGGTGAATAAGAGATTACTGTATGCGGAGAGAATTAGGTTATGATTGCGTACCTCTGTTATGGCAAAGTTGTACCTTATATACGAAGTAATAACTAGGTTTAAGTCTTTACGTGTTTGCATGGGAGACTTTCACCTACGAATGGGCCAAGGAGATCGTAGATTGGGCTTGGGCTTGGCATAGGTATAGGACTGCTCTTTGAGGAACGGATCGGTCCGCCCACGAGTCGTTATAACTGGATCGGGCCCAGCACAACCGACCCGACCAGAATTCATTTTTATTATATTTCAAATAATGTAATTGAATTCAATTATAATATTTATAAATTTACTCCAAACAGTATAAATCGAATTTAATTCAATCCCACAAATATAATTGAATCCAATTCGAAAATTTCTATGCGGCTTGACTAAGAATATATAGTTTAATTCTACGTCTTTCACAACTATAATCATGCAAGTTAATAAGTAATTGTTTTTTCAAGACGATCATAATAATTTGTGACCTTAGCTTACTTTGTGAGAGGGACACCCAATTTTCTTAATTTGATCGCCTTGTAGATGGATCCAGTTGATTTGCCACCTTGCATAATTTAGGTTTAATTAACTGGTAATGTTGATATTTTATTTTCTTTACAAGTATGATTTCCTGCAAAGTTTGAGCAGTATGATTTCCTTCAAACTTTGAGCAATCTAATTATGGTGTACAGAAATATATTTTATTAAAAATTGTTTTCTATTCTTAATTGAGTTTTCAAATCTTTTATAGTGAACTTAAGTTGATTCTTTTTATTTCATAGATTGTAACGTCAACAACTTGAGTAATACTGCAGTCAAACTTGTTGTAATGTTTTATTAAAAATTTCAATTTCAGTAATTCACAGTTGACAAAAGAAAACTGAGCTGTAATATTATAGCTAAGTCGGATATTTCAATACAAATAAAATATTCGAAAAACGATAAAAGAGAGAATAAAACGAATTTGATATACTCACACACATGTCACGTGGTAATATTAAATAACTTGTTTTCTGGACTTCTTTTTCTTTTTGTTTTAAACGTTCGAGAAGGTAACGATCTTGGAGGAGATCTCGATGTTTATATAAGACTATAAGTGTCCTGATCTGAAAGCAGCTGGAAATATACAACTTAATTGCACTAATAACTAGCTAGACAAGTGGTCAGTTGATTATTTCCTAATATCTGTCACGTGCTTTAATTTAGATGAAGCCGGTGGATACATTATTTATGAAGTCTAACTTTTTTAATTATTTTATTTATTTATTGGGGTTCCTTATAAATAATTATACCTTCAAAAGTTGGAGAACAAATCTTAATAGCACTGTTGATTTGTTGGAAAACCAGGTCGGAATTTGATTTAGACTGCAGCAGAATAATTACGAAATTTTTTCGTTACTTTTAATTTCCCGAAAATTAAAAGCTCTCTTTAATTTTATAAAATGATTAATACATGTCATAATAAAGTGGAAACTTAATTGGTATCTTATTATGAAGTTTGATCATAATCTTGTCGTATTACTCGAACTGTTTTTGAAACTGATATGTCTCAATCACCTTAGCTACACAAATATCCAGTCTCTACCGGTATCTATAGAATAAGTTAAGAGAACTCTGTAACTCTTACAGAAAGAATTGAACAAGAAGTGTTTGTTCCATAAAGTTTAAGCCTATTTATAATAAGCTTTAGACGTTTCAGTAATTTAATTGAAATTAAATTTTAATTTTAATTAAATTTTAATTAGAATTACAAATAATTTTAATTAAATACCAATTATGCTTAAATAAGATTCAATATCTCATTTTGATCATTATTTATTAAATATCTTATATTTAATAATAATGTTTCTCAAACTTTACAATCAAGTCCAACTTGATTAAAATAACTTTGTTCTCTTCAACTCATTTTATATGTGAGACCTATTAGGTTCTCAAATATATTAGCAATGATTATAAATTATAAATCTAATTCATAATTAGAATTAGATAAATTAAAACTTTTTAATTTATCTGTAATTCTTCAATTAAATAATTTATAATCATAATTAGGATTGGTGTACAACAACACATTATGATCACTCAAATATTTAGGAATGTCAAAGTAATTTTGACTAACCTCTTCGTGCACGATTTTTTAGTATGATTTAATCATTTCATCATACAATGTTCGATTAGAGATAGAGTATATAATTAATGCCTATTGTATTTTGAGTCTAATTATATTAGTTCTCCACCATTAGCTATTGATTCAATTAATGACATTTGTAAAGTATTTACAAAGCGTCATTTCACCTAGGCAAGAGTTTTTGAATCAATACTAATCGAGAACAAAGAAATATTCTTCCTAATTACTTTAGGGTGATGAATCTTATCTTAATCACTCATCTACCTCTATATAGTTCATGCTACATTCAATGACTACCAATTAAACAACTCATGATTAAATAGATAATAAGTAGTATCAAAATAAAACAATCCCCATATAACATAAATTTGATCACTTCAAGTCAAAGGATTACTTATACAATCATCACAATGAGAATTCCATAGACATACAAATAATGTTTCAAATGAATTTCTCATATTGAATCTGTTCAGTGAACTTATTTACTAACAAGTACTCACACGTTTGTTTAAATCGATTTCTCATATTGAATCTGTTCAGTGAACTTACTCACTAACAATCACTCATTCGTTTGTTTATGTATCTCTATATTTTATCATACGAGATTAACCACTTCCTTCATAAGAAAAAACAACGTATGCTAGTCATTTGCATTTTATTAATGTCCAATCTTAATATAACAGTAACTAGGAATAATTTAAAGATAATACATAAATGCAATATGAATCTCATAATTATAATCTCATCATAATTTTATTTGTAATGTACAATTAACCCTGGACTTTATCATATTTATCTAAACATGTACAAAATAAATAATATCTTTAAATAATTTGTCACGAAACTATAACTAAAGCGATTAGTTGTAGGGCATAAACTAACAGAATTCCCGACCACTTGTCTCTAAGACAGCTTGTTCACTACAGGAGAAAAGAAGCTTGAAAAACCAGCCACCGTCTCTGAGGAGCCCATTGAACTATTTAAAGGCGCAACACCTGGTTTAGGTAAAGAGTAGCTCAAACTAGTAATTACGTGAGGGAAAGGTAGAACACGTATATGAAAGGAAATATTAGGAGTTGAGAGAAGAAGTTGAGGCAAGAGACAAATATCAGTAATCTTAGATGAAGAATTCTAAGAAAGATGGCACATAAAAGTAGATGCTGATTGACGGTGAGAGGAAGAAGAGAGTAGAGAATGAGACAGCTCAAGATTACCTCTTGAGTTGAGAAGAGAAGCTAAGGAGAATGAAGCAATGGAGTGGCTACCGGGAAGAAAAGATCGTGCCTCAACCAATCGTGGTTCCTTTTCTTAAACCGATAAGAAACAAAATTGAGTGACAGATTTGATAAAAGGTGAAGGCTGGGAAAAAATAAGCTACGAGAGGAAGAATGTAGAAAAAGGATCCAACTTTTACGTTCGTAAAAACTTAAAATTTATAAACAAGTGATAGCATGGAAGAAGGTTACAATCATGCTTCTGTAGAGTACATTTTCTGGTTCAGCTTAATTTTACAGGAAAAGATACAATAGCAACTATTCAAAACGGAAGCAGTACTAAGCTACGTTTCAGTGCACCTAACCCCTCTATCTAACAATTAAATCTTTAACTAGCCATTAGATTAATTAGATGACTTCAATACCCATTAAAATAAGTAATTAGAAAGGAAAAGATGTTTTGTGGTTGACTAATCTTGAAACCATTTTGCAAACATCTATTGCTAGACTAACCACGAAAGGACCATAATCAGCTTTTGGTTTCCATTGCTGAACTAGCATAGCCATCAACTTGTTCGTGATTCAAAATTTCAAGAGAAAACATCACTTCTTTGAGAAAATACACACTGCCTTGAAAAATCTGAAACCAACGTAATAATACTGAATAGCATTAAAGACAATTAAGAAGAATCATAGCATCCTTATTTATCTGTCGAAGGCAAAAAGAACAAATTCAGTGTCCTTTAAAAGCCATCGATTGAATCAGCTAGCTTATATCCACTGCCTCAACTATTCCAAGCATCTTCAGAGCACAGAAAAGTTTCTAAACTATCGAGATACAAGGCATTTTCTATTCGCTCAGAAGGGTCGACCTCGCATGTGGTCCGAGCTTCTGGTAGCCTGGTATCACTTGTCACAATGTTGACTTTTGCATTCTCTTCAAAACCTGAAAGATACTCCAAGAACGGCTCGTTACTGCAGCCATTTTTATCACCATCACCAATAATCAATTTCTCGTGATTCTCAATCTCATTCGTCTCATTGTTTAGGTTGAACTCTGAGCTTAGAGTTTCCAACAAAAGGAAATCATTACCGTTAAACTCCTTTGGAAAATCAAATGAATTATCATCCAACGGCGACCATGAGCTTGGGTTTTGATGATCATTTACTATTTTCCTGATGTTATCGTGTAGATTATGCAGTCTTTGAGGAATGGTAATGACCCTTGTCAATCGCACTGCCTTGGTTCGAATTACTTTGTTTGATTCTACCAATTTCTCAGCCTCCACGTTTGAGACATTTTGGATGCTCTTATTCCCTTCCGAATTGTGCGATTGTTCATGGAAGTCTTGGATGCCCTTATTCTCTTCCGAATTGTGTGGTTGTTTATGGAAATCTTGATGAGTAGCATTTCGATGAACTCTTTTGCTCAAATTGGTATTCCAGTAATTCTTAATCTCATTGTCAGTTCGACCAGGTAACCTACCAGCAATAAGCGACCACCTGAATGAAATAAAGGATTACTTAATCTAGCTTTCATTTTTATTCAAGGACTGCAAATGTCGGGTTTCTTAGGGGTTTCGAGGAATCAATCTTATGTAAGTACTAATGTTGAAGTACCATATACACAAATAATTATTATCTCAACAAAACAATGAATTATTATCTTTCTATGTAACTTCCCCGACAATACTAATCATGAATTTTCACCATACCTGAGTTCATTTCATATTCTATATGAATCGAGCTATAAATGATATACATTGGCTCAGAAACATTGGAAAGCATGCTTGTTTTTTTACGATGTTAACTATAAAATATATCCTAGTTAGGATTCTAAGCAATGCAATGAAAAAAGAAAAATATACCTATTACCAAGGAGCCTATGGAGTTTGATGATGAGTTCTTCTTCTTCCTGAGAAATGTTGCCTCTCTTGATGTCTGGTCTCAGATAATTCACCCATCGAAGTCTACAACTTTTCCCACATCGCTTCAACCCTACTCTTGCACATATGTGCATATAAAGGATTAGACATGAGAAGCCATGAAACAACAATGGAAAGGTAATAATGGATATAGGTACTCGAAATATATACCAGCTCGTTGTGGAACGTCTCTCCATTTTCCTTCACCATGGAGGCTGACATAGTCAATGAGAGTTCTGTCTTCGTGTTCTGTCCAAGCTCCTTTGTTCAGTCCTTCTTTCACACAGCAAGGCCTCCTTCCCATGTCTCCAGTTATAACTATTGTGAAAATTTCACAACTATAGCTTCTGTGGGAGTGTGAGCGTGGTTAGGTTAATTAAATGCATGTGTGTTGGTGAAGAGCAAAACCTGATTTATAGCCAATGCCAATTGCTAACTACCTCAGTTGCCTTGCCTCTTGAATTAGTGGTACCCAACTTCTAGTCAAAGACCTAATGGCAATTCAACACATGTTTTTATTTAATTGTCTTCTTCCTTTTCTTGGAATGCTTCGGTTTGTTTTGCCTGTACATATGTTTACATTGTTCTGTGAAATTGTATTATAAAGTACTCGTCGTTACACATGAAATGCATATGATGAGAATATAAGAGGACAAAAGAAGCAGAGTTTACGAGAAGTACAACTTGATAAAAGTAATAACTTAACCCAATTCACGTGGTTAAAGTAATACATAAAATGAAGGTAAACATATATAATAACTTGGTTTGTATTGGATGGACTGCATTAATTGGCTCTCAGAATTCAGGTGCTTGTTTACTCTGCACTTTGATTGCTTAATATGCTGTTTCTGCACTGGTTACGGGAAAAAAACAGGTAAATACTTGATAAAAGTTATGAGGTATAGTACGGTTGTTGCTGGAGATTATTATACACACCTCGAGTGAGAAAGTGGCAGCCTGATGAAGAAATTTTCAGGAAAAGGAAAAGAGAAGAGAAAGCGCAGAGGCATAAACAGCTCAAGTCTTCCCCTATTAATTTAATTCTAATAGAGGGTTATTACACCGATCGATTTAATGAACCACGATAATGCCTGCCTTAAGAAAGGGTAGCACGTAGAAAACAAAAATCTTCGTGCATGTTTCTCTTTATGTGCAATATAAGTCTTCACCAATGGAAACATATACACATCTTCCCAAGATTAATTATCTTCTTAAATAATTGAAAGGTACATGTCAAGTAAAAACGTGAAGGAGAAAATTTGAGGGAAAAAACAAAAAAAACAAAAAAGTAATATATGTATATACATACATACATACATATAAAACCCAAAATTTATTATTTAAAATTTTTTAGAGCATATTATTATATACGACCTTATTTGAAGTTTACTCAATGCTTCCTCAATAAATAGCCCAAACCTAACCACTAATATCAATCTAATGATAAAGAGAATCCATGATTTTAATTCTCAAGAGCATATAATGTAATACTTTGATGCTAACTCTTTTCGTGCTTAAGTTCATAATACTATCTTGCTCATATGAATTATAGGTTGTTAGCTCTCTCTTCTCTCTAACCCCCTTTGTTTATGAGCTCTCATGAATTCTTTTTTTTTTTTTTTGTCTAACTTAGTAACCACCCATTATTTTCGTTTCCTATCCATTAGCTCCTAGCTATTTTTTTTTTTTAATATTGTTATGGGTAAAACAACCACTGCCCAATATTCAACCCTACTCCTCTCCTCCGACCCACCTTCAAGAACTATCCCCCAATCCCCCTACACTTTTGTGTTCAAACAATGCTTTTCCTCCTCTTTCTTCTTCACCTAAGCCCCCGTCAATCTCCGTTGCTTCTTTGGAACCTTTACATGCTTATCCCATTGAAGCACCTTCCTTGAGCAAAGAGTAAGTTGATATCCCCCTCAGAGGTACATGGGGTAAGGTGTTAAGTAACCTTCAAAACCTTAGTACGCTAAAGTTCGTAAAGCCTTTATATTTGAGTACTCCTGTTAATCCTCCCATGAAGTCCTCTAATTAGGTGCTAAGAAGTGGAGCTCTATATTAATAGGCCACTTCTTAGAGAAAAGATTTTCCTTCTCATTGTGCAATAATGGGCCCTCACAACCTGAAAAAGATTGGTCTCCAAAAAGATCTAATTAGTGAATGAGCTCTTTATTTTCAAATTTACTTCAATTACAAGTGTCCTAAAGATTTAGGAATAAGGAACTTGGCACATCTGTGGAAGACCTCTTTTTGTAACCAAATAGTATCCAAGTACTAACCTTAACATAAAATGTCTTTGAGTAGTTCTAATTGGGCCAATATCTGCAATGTTTCTTTTAAGTATTGGCCGTGCTTTGGGCAAACTTATCTACTTGGATGAGAACACGACCAACTTCAAAAGGATAGGATATGTTAGGGTATGTGTTGAGATATGTCCTGACAGTGAACTCCCTAACTATTTCAAGATTATAAGACTCAATCAGGAAATCAATTGTTTGAAGATTCCCTCGAGGCTTCTTATTTTTGGAAGCTAAAGAAAAAGGAGCAAATGTAGGTTTGGAAACCTAAGCAGAAGGAAGTACAATCTATTGAGATAAATCCCCTATACTTGAAAATATACCTATTGCTTCTCTTGATTCAACTGTAGCTATTGTTGAGGATATAAACCCCTATAGCTGAAAATGTACTTATTGCTTCTCCTAATGTTACTATAGCTTTTATTAAGGTTATCACTGTTACTAATGTAGGTGTAGATGCAACACTGATTGATTTAGACACCATAATTGTAGCTCCTTTTGAAGTTAAAAAAGGAGTAAATAAGACTAATAACACCCTTAATATGCAAGATAAGGTGGAACTATAAAATAAAAGCCTTATATTCTTCTTGATTTTGGCCAATGTAGTTGTGAACATGGCATTGGAAGTACTAGTATCCCTCTAATTCTTAAGCTTAGCACTAGCAAGGGTAGATCTGGTAGAAAAGCTAAAAAAAAGCTACTTTCTATCTATGAAGTTTCTCATATGTAAAATTAAAGGCTTAAATAGCTTTATAAAGCAAACAATCCTTTAGGAGTTTATTACTCTGAATAATCACACTTTGTGGTTTAATTTAAACAAAAACCAAGCTTAACCTATTCCAAAAGGGTCTCTGAATTTTGGATAAAGAGTAGATCATAATCATCAATGATGAGACACACTTTAATAAAAGGATCTTAATCTCCTTAGACCCCTCGATTTTTGCTTTTTAAAGTTGAAAATGTTCTAATCAATACCTACATTATGAGATTATGGTAAAATAGAACCATACTTCTTTCCACATAATTGTCATATGTGCCTCTAACTTGGAATTTTAAATAAGGCAACTTTAAGAGGACTTCAAGCATTTGGGAAACAACAATTCTCTTCCATATATTGTTACTAGTGATTTCAACTATATATTATTTCATAATGAAGCACAGGGTAACAGACATTAGGTCCCCCTGTCTCACCAATGTCTATTTAACAGACATTAGGTCCATTAAACGGACCTTCTCGGGTGAAAAATGGCTCCCAAGTCAGTCTATGTCCGTTAAACGGACAAAAATGTCCTTTAAATGGACATTCACGGGACAGTTATAGTTAATCATAATTTTGTATATTTTAGAGGCAGAAGTTTGCTTTAAGTTCTTATAAAAATTGTAGATCTCAAAGTTATCTTTCAAATCGTCTAGAAACGACATCAATCGGACATATGTAGCAAAAGTTATGGCAATTGCGCAAAGATAGGTACAAAATGATTAAGGACATAAACATGTTGGACTCTTTTGGCCATAACTTTGTCATCCGACCTCCAAATGAGGCGATTCTTGAAGCGATAAATTTATAACATATTGTTATACCTTTCCACAAAAATTGACAACCTTTGGTATTGAATCCAAAAAGAGTCATGGAAAGGAAGTGAGGGTTCATTGAAATAACCTTACGGGGCATTCCACTCACGCTTATGACTTCGGATCAATAGTTAAGCTTCGAAGATGGGGCTCAACAAAAGGTGTGACAAGTTAAGAATTTTCTAGCTCTCCTTTGTTGATGATTTGATTTTATTGTATGGAGCTAATCCTATTTCCATTGATCGATTTATCAGCTCCGTAAAACAATTTAAGCTATATCTGGTTTAGTATTAAACTCTAACAAAAGGTAATTTATTCTTTTAGTTGGATCAATACTAATGATGGAGAATGACTCGTTGCCATGGGTTTGAATCACAATATCTAACTTTTAGATACTTGGGAGTGCCTGTAAATGTAAGGAAACTCATAAGAGGGATTGTACTCCTCTTGTTAACTCCGTAAACAAGAGACTCCATAAGTAGTGCAATAATTACCTATTATATGAGGGATACTTTAGTTAACCATTTCTATATTAAGTAGTTTTTCCATCTACTAGATTTGTCACCTTAATAAGGCATTGAAGGACTTCTTTGAAAGTGGTTCTAGTGAAAAACCAAAAGTTCCTAATTTGAAACAGGTAACAATGTGTCAACCAATGAAATGCGGAGGCCTGAGAATTACCTCAATCTGCATAATGAGCAAAGTAATGGTGATAAGGAGGCTATAGAGACTATGCTCTGATAGTGAAAACTTATCAGTGAAATAATCATCTGCATCTTTTGAAAGGAACATGTATCTAAAGTTATAAAGCTACTTTTGGAATATCTTGGACTTTCAACCAAAATTTTAAAATGAAGGAGTTAGTTCATCCTTATATTAAACATAAGATTGGAGATGGGAGTAAAGCATTCTTCTAGTTTAATTCTTCCCACTCCAGATGTCCCCTCTATGTCCAACTCTAATTTAGTGTTACAAAGTAATTTGGGACTCTGCTAACTCTTCTTCCCTCTCCTTCGTGGTATGGCTTGAAGCTCACTATAGGCTTGGCACCAAGAACAACATCAAGCACTACTATATTCTTAATTTGGACTGCCTATTATACGAGGAAGCCCCCGAGATATTAAATTACTTATACTTCAATTGTAGGTACTCAAATGAATTATGGAATGGAATCCTCAATCAATTCATTCTGAACTACTCTATCTCACTATTCCTCGAATCCAATTCAATTGAAATGAAGATGAAAAACTTTTCAAAACTACTTTTGGAGCTTTGATTTAATTTCAACCCGTTATTTAAATTAAGAGTTATGGAAGTGAGAGCATGCTTTTAGAATATCACATTATATATCAGAACAAAGGTGATTGCCTTTGAATTTTAACCTCTTATATCTCCTCTCACTAGCAACAGATGATGCTTGCACTCTTAGTGAAACACATATCAGGCCCAACTCATGTCTAGGTCCTAGTGCTTTAATAGATATTGTGTATACTCCTAACCAGAGATCATCTAGCTTTAGTTGAAGTCTTTTGTAGGTTGTATACTTCAGGTTGTTCTCATACTTTTCAACTTTACTTTAATGAAGTTCTTAACATTAAAAAAAATTATAGGTTGTTCAAGAGAAGAATCTATAGCTTTAATTTTGAAAAGTTTATAATTCAATTCCCTAAGACGTTTTATGATGATGATATTTTACTTGTATATGGAATTCGACTTTTTTTTTTTGTCATGCATACAACATTCATGTTGCTTAGTTTGGATAGGTTTGTTCTAAAGGTTTTTGTTTCGGATATCATTTGTCTTTTTATTCAATTATTATGTACATTACATGTAGGTTCTACGTTTTCACATTTGTTTTTCTTCTTTTATGCGTTGCATTCTTTATAGGGTAAAAAGGAATGTTTCTGATAATGACAAACGAAAAAGTCATGTTTCATAATTGTTAGTATGCATGCAGAGTAGTAGGTGAACTTAAAGTTAGATGGGAATATATCTTCTCAGTGTTTGACGACTAAAACCCTGTGATCAGCTCCAATTGATAAAAGATGTTACATTGAATTAACAATGATTAGGTATAATTTTAAATTAGTTTAATCTAATTCATGAGAGTAAGAATCAAATCTTTGATTGTAAGATTTTAATTACTTTAACTTTACCGATGGAATAAATAATTAATATACAAGTTGGCCGACCATGTGAATCACTATTTAATTAAATGTGTAGCAGTATATAATTTAATTCTACTACTTTCACAACCAGAAGCATGCAATTTAATTTTAATATAATAAGTACTTGTTTTCTCAAGACGAATCCTGATAATTTGTGACACCCAATTCTTTTATAATTTAAATGAAAATTTTTATATAGTTTAATATCATAAAAAATGAGAATACTTTATTAAATAAGCACATGCATTTTATTTTGCTAATTTTTATCAACCCTTCGTTTGAAGAAGGTGACGATCTTTAAGGAGATCTTTGTCTTACTCGCTTATTGTTTATACAACTGTCCCGAAAACAGTTGGAAGTATAGAACTTAATTGTAGTAATAACTAATTAGAGAAGTGGTCAGTTGATTATTTCCGAATCCCTTTCACGTGCTTTCATTTAGATGAAACCAACGGATACATAGTAAATTACATATAACTGAAGTTTGAATCGCTCATGTTACAAAGCTACAACAAAAGCACGTGTCATTGAGGCTGAGATACTAAACTCTGTTTGGAGTAGCAAACACTAATCCCACACCACTTTATTCCATTATATCTCTACACGGTAGTTTTTTTTATGGAAATCAGTATCAAAGATTTTGTTTAACCTTAATTATTTGACAATAACCTAAGTTTGCATTATATTAAACTAATATTTCATGTCAATTAGTTTCGTTTTTGGTCTGTAGAAGTGATTTTATGGTTTTAAGTTTTGGGGTTTTATGGTTTTACGGTCAAATGTGTGAATAATTAATAACGAAGGTTTGAGTTTGTGACCAAAATTTCTCATACATAGATTATAGTTAAGCACCTTTATAAATTCCTCTTTATATTTTTCTTTCACTTTTCTCTTTATTATCTTTGATTAAACCTTTTTCTTGATTTTTTTCCTTATAGATAACAATTTTACACAAGACATATCCTGCCAACTTCAACTCTCTCTTGTTAAACTTTTTTTTATTAATTTCTATCTATTTTAACCATCCTTTCCATAATTATGGTTGCTTTGAAACAGATATTTACTTCCTTAAGTTTATTTGGAACTAATTTTGAAGCGTGTTTATTCTCTCTTTGTGCACTTTCTTAATCTTTGGGATCTGAAACAAGGACTTTATTTTATGATATCACCAGTTTTCTCATGCCTTCTAACACCCCTCTTGCCATCTTCCACTTTTTTTGCTTACTCCTCCTGCTCTCTGCTCTTTCAGGTACTTTGCCTTCCCTTAAAACATAAAGATTAGAAGCCCTATAAAAATTAACTGTAATTGTACTTTGTGATTAAAACTCAAGATGGTAAAAGGAAGGGTGTCTTGCTTATCACTTATATATTGTGGAGAAAAGTTTAGTGAATTCCTCAAAACTTGACAAACTAAGTTACATTCCTTTATAAATTGATAACGACTCAACCTTAGTATCTTTCACTACAAGAAAATTTAGTTTCAGCAACCAAATTCTCAGCAACCATAGTAAAATGGTTGCTAATTATATACATTTTGCGACCAAAAATTACTTGGTTGCAATATATAAGTTACGTATATTTTTTACCGACCAATCAATATTTGTTGGCTATAGATGGTCACTAAAACTTACAATTTATGGATAATAATATAACGACCAAATTTTACAATTTTAGCGACAACTTTAATGGTCGCTATAGAAAATTATTATTAACAACAAAATTAACAACCAATTATTGAGTAGTCACTACAAGTCTTTCAAATTTTTCATCAGCAACCAATAAATTTGGTTACTAAATTTACATGACCAAATTCTCAGTAACCATAATAAAATGGTTGCTAATTATATATATTTTGCAACCAAAAATTACTTGGTTGCAATATATAAGTTACGTATATATACTACCGACCAATCAATACTTGGTGGTTATAGATGGTCACTAAAACTTACAATTCAAGGATAATAATATAACGACCAAATTTAACAATTTTAGCGACAACTTTAATGGTCGCTATAGAAAATTATTATTAACAACTAACTATTGAGTGGTTACTCCAAGTATTTCAAATTTTCCATTAGTAGCTAATAAATTTGGTTGCTAAATTTACATGAATTCTTTACAGCAACAACATTATATGATTGTTAAAGAAGTATTTATAGCAAAAAAATAATGATCGCTAAGTATTTTAAAAAGATGAAAAGAGTTCTTTAGATTCGGTCCATATAGTTTAAATTAGTTTAAAGGTTCATTCTTATAATAATTAATCATTATAATTTAATTTATATTAATTTTATAATTCAAAATATATTTTCATTTGAGGAAGAAGTTATCTAATAAAATTTATTGATTGGTAATGTTTGGTAATTTAATATTTCATTTTCCTTTAGTTAATTAAATTAGTGAACTTTTATTTAGTATGTAAATATAGACATATTACTTTCAATATGTTTTCATTTAAAAATCAAAAGTTAAACATAAATTTTAGTTTACAATGTAACTTGAAATGTTAAATCTAGCAAGAGATGCTAAAAGCTCAAAAACCGAAAATGAAAGCCAATATATTGTGATTTTTGTAGGAATAACATTAAAAACATGGGATTATAAAGAACATCAATTTTGGGTCAATGTCATTAGCGTCAATACCTTTCTCCAAGGAACAAAGGGGAAAAATGAATTATATTAGTATATGCATAATGGGAAACATATATAGACCCAAACATATGTTCTTGTCAAAATTTCCAATGTGATCTAGATGAATTATAAATATGAAACACGAATTTTTTTAAAAAATTCAATCAATGTCTAAATGAGATTAAGTGTAAACGTAAAAGAGAATCCTGAAAGCTAATAATAGAAAATAGCATATTACTGTCATATGAGTCCTAACATATTTAAATCTTCTCTCAACATAAATTTCTTTCAATCTACTTTCCTTTCATTGATCCAATAAACAAACCAAAATAATAATAATAAATAAAAAGTAGTCCATTAAATGGCTCCCAAGTTCCAACTTCACATTACATCTGCATAAAAAAAAACATAAATAACCAAAATAATTAATTTATATAATCAACTAATTTCCATCTTAGTAAAAGATGGAAGAAAAATTTAACATAATAAAAGAAAAATAATTAATAAATATGCCAAACTTCTATTAAACACGTTTGGATATGAAAAAACATTTACCAATCAGATTGATTAATAATTTCAGAAAAACTTCTGCCTGTCATCTTTTCAACACATTTCACCACAGCTTCAACAGTTGTTTTTTGTATAGCTAACTCAGCCTTTGTACTGTCCAATTCCTCTTGTGTAGATGCCAACTCCTCTTCTAATCGTACTCGATTTGATGATGTCTCGAAAGTAGAACCATGATTAGATTTTTTTTAGATAGGCCTTTCGATTTGGCATACATAGAATTTTCTCATAGCACTTGGATGCAAATTTGTTCTGCACTCATACGAGGAACATCCTCCGATAAATTTTCTTGTTCTTCTCGCAATTTTTTCATTTCAACCTGTTATACAAAAATCAGAAAATTTGTTCATATTAAATATAACGATGATACATAATCTAAATGAGATTAAAGCAAAGAATCTATATCCAATTTTTTGCAAAAGAAATATTAGAATTTGTCTCATTTGGCTTTACCAATGGGGTTGCACCGGTTGTTCAATGAGATACCTACAGTTATTCCAAAGAAAATAAACATAAAAAATAAAAACATAAAATACAACTTACACAGTTTGCCTCGACCTCTTCATCAGCCCATCCCACTTTAGGATTGTAAAATTGAGCTTCGTACATATCAATATCGTCCAAATTCTGTAACATAGAAATTGTAAATAAAAAATCATTTATATAATTTTGTCAAAAAAGGAAAAATGAATGAAGTAAGTAATTACATGCTCGTATTGATGTGATGCACGAGATTTCGTTCCCAATTTGTGATTGTGTTTCATTTTTTTCCTATTGTTGAATTGAGTCACTGAGATTTTCTACAACACATCAAATAGTTTAGAATTATTATACAAAATTTCTTAAATAATCTATAAATAAAATTCAAGTGCATTTATTATAAATACTAAATTAAAATAAAATGATAATATATACCTTAAATTTTTCTGTCTCCCAAAAGTCACACAACCAAAGCCAATCATTAAGACGAGTAGAAAGTTTTTCATAAACACTTTGTTTCGCCAACGCCAGACCGCCTTCAACTATAATTTTTTGAAAATATCTACGAGCATTAGACCGAAAAGTGGAATATTGCCTAGCAAATGATTTCCATATGCACTGAACAACATGGGGCTTATCCACTTCATAACTTAACTTATTCTACATTGAGAAAAATAGAGATATGTTACATTATATTATATCAAAAAAAATAGAACAAAATATTATTAAAGTAAATAGAAAAAAGAAAAAAACTTACAACCAACTTTCTGAAAAGATCTTCTTTTTTCTCATTTGGAATGTTTGCCCAGCCCTCAACTTGCATTGGGGCTTCCAGTCTAATCAAAACTCCAATCTGAGTTGCATGTTTAGAACTATGCTCCCCGACGGGCTTGTTAATTCCCTTAGGAATAATAATTTTAGGTTTTTCCCCACATTTACGTGTATACTTTTGGGTGTTTAACCCTCTAGTAAGACCACGACCTCGTTTTCCACTTACCTCATCTTAGTTAAGAAAAAAATTGAAGTTAATCATTAATTGTTAATAACAACGTACTAATAAAATGTAATAAACTTTATTAAATTTAATATTACCATTATTAGCATCAAATATTTTGTCAATAGTCTCCGTTGAGGGATCTATTAAAAAAATCATTATGAAATACATAATAATAAGTGCAATATAAAAAGAGATTTTTATTAAATATTACCTCTAACATCTGATCTGATACTCTTATTTGGTGGATTAGGGGTAGATTGCCCTTCGAACTCTTCCATTGACACTGTAATGGTAAAAATATCAATAGAGTTTTACTTGTAAAAAAATATATTTAACTTTTAAATATTTAAAAATGGAAGATAAATTACCTTGATCTCTATTATTATTATGTATCATTGTCTGTCTAGTTCCTGAACTTGAAATGTTTATATTGCTAAATGTTTTTTTCGAAGGAAAAGCCACCTTCTTATATTTATTTGACACTACAACATTGAAAATCCAATATTAACATAAACAAGCATACAAAACAATTACAACTAAAATCAAATTAAAATTAAATTATTGCCGCCTAAATTTCGGGGTAAAGAATACTCAGTTGGGCCATCATTCGAGTCATTCACTGCTGCCAAAGCATTAGACAACAACAATTTACGTTTCGGGTCGATTGTATCGTTAGCTGCTGTCACGCACTTAATAGCTCTTTTTACGCTTTAGTATTGTACTCATTTTGATCTTGTAAAAAAATACAACAGGTATTAGCTATCTATTAAATAAGTAGGAATGAATAAGTCGCAAATTTATAAGGTCAGGTTACTTTCCAGAACCTTAATATTTTTAATATAAACATTTCGTAATTAAGAAAGTTTTAGCAAATTTACAAACAGAAAATTCAATGTTCTAACCAGATTAATTATATATATATTGACCATTCAAGCCAAATCAAAACTTTACTGATTTCAAAGCAAACAAAATAAAGTTCATGCGTGAATTAAGTCAAGTTACTCTTATAATGATGACAACTAAATACACATATGAAACATAAAATCAAATGAAATTTGAATAAATTTAGAGTAAAAGATTGAATTAAAAATTTATTAGGAGCAATTGCTACTAGTAAATTGTAACTTGTTATTTAATTTAATTTTTAAAACATTTTTGTTTATAGGAATGTCACAAATAAAATTTTAGTTCTATAAATTTCTAATACACCTGGTGGGACACTCTTACCTCTTACATGTTTCTTTCACTTTAAAATTTTAAAAGTTTAGTATTCAAAGATATCTTCAAATAATCATATGGAACTATAACTTGAGTAAGTTCTTGTTTTCTAGTTTCCAAAAATAGTCTATGCATATTTATCATTCACTATGATTTCTAAGTAAATTCAATAAATGTTTTCAACGCAACTTTGTGTAAAAAAGGAAGAGAGGATTTACATCTCACTCAATTATTATAGTTTTTGGGTTCAAATGTTCTTGATGTGATGTTAAGACCGTCATATTTGTGAACATGAACAGATGGGAAGGCTGAGATTTTCAAGGAGAGGACCCAAGTGGACAAAGCGAACAAGACGCTGACTTTAACAGCATTGGAGGGTGATGTCCTAAGAAATTGTAAGACCTGGAAGACTACCTTCCAAGCTGCCCAAAAAAATGAAACAGCTGGCTATGTGAAGATAATTCTAGAATATGAGAAAATAAATGAAGATGATCCTGTGCCCCGCCAATACTTTGACTTTGTCGAAGGTTTTGCCAAGGAGGTGGGTGATCCAAGGCATGATTAAAATAGACATGTACTTATCAGGCGCTACTGCCTTACTATAAAATAATTTCTCCATGAAATTGAGGATTTGTGTCTTTCTCTTTCTTTAACTCTATGAAAATAGCCTCCCTTCCTATTTTCAAATTAAACTAAAATATTCAGTAAAGTTGAGTTTTTGTTAAATATTCTGACTAACTTACACGAACTCAACTAATGTCTTTTTCCTTCTTTACCTCTATATGGGGTTTTAGCCTCTGCTCAATGCTAAAAGTAAGCAGCTCTGGGTGATTAACAACAAAAGAAATACCCAAGTCATTGAAGTCAGTACCCTAATGACACATATAAACATCGATTTTGTATCCAACCCCATTTCCTCGACCTTTGTAAAGTAATGCTAAATAGTCTCTAGTTTAAACAACAAGCAATGAGGATAGTGGATTATACAAGCAACAATCTGCTATGGATCAGAACATGAAAACAAACGTACCTCGATGTTTGTCCAAACAACATCAATATACGATCAACAAAAATCCATGCGTTCACTACATGACCCTCCTTCGAATACACTGACCCTTTTCTCTACATACCACCACTTCAAACAAGAGGAAAAGTTCATAATTTTCATAATTATCAATACATCCAAATAACAGGGTAATCTAAGAATTATCAATACAATTTTTTTATGTGTGCATAGATATGCAAGAGGAAGATATACATACCAAAACAGGAAAATCAAGAGTGTGAGAGAAAGCAGAGATATGAGAGGAAGGAACTGAGAGTTGGTGGAGAAAGATCGGGTTGAAACAGGGGAACGTGCATGTGGTTAGGATATAAAAGAATTGGGGTATGAGGTAGAGATAAGTAGGGGCACAAAATTCACAAAAAAGCGCCAAAATAACAAAATCTAGCGCCAAAATAAATAAAAAAAGAAGAAAATAGCGTTAAGTTCTGTAAACTCTTCACGTTGCCAACAAACACGGAGCGAGTATCAGCTACCTCCCTGTTTGCTTCATTAGCAGATGCATTGGCTGGGTCTGTACATAAACAAGAGATCAACAAAAACATACAATATTTAGAATCAAGAAAAATTTTCAAACAAGCCTACCAACTTTACCATTGGAAAAAAAATTTAAACACGAGGACAATCAAAAGGTATTTCAAGCTGAAATTAGAGCTAAAACATAAGCTATATAGAGGATCATTCCAAAACGAAAACAATTGATGTGTAACAAAAGGAAAACCAAATTCATTCAACCTTGAACAGAACCCATTTCCTTCTCGACCTTAGCTTGCATTTCGCGAAGAGCAGCAGCTTCTTCCTCCATCTCCTTCAATCTCTTCTTCATCTCATCCAACTCATGCACCATAAAGAAGCGGGCCAATTAACACGAAAAACGTATAATTGATTTCAATCATTAGGGTTGAGGGGAGGGGAGGGGAGGGACCTTAACAGCGAAATCATCGGTGGCAGCATGTCGACATCAGCGTTGTTAGGGTCCATATTACTATCGACGTCGGGGATCTCTCCGCCGTAGACCTCATGCTCCTCCTCCACTATCTCTTTTCGTCGTTTCTTCAAGCCCTAAACGGTGTGTGGTTTATAATTGGGAGAAGAAACTAGAAGTGTGAAGAATCACAAGTAAAAGCCAGCATAAAACCACACTGAATCGAAGCAGATCAAGGATATAGATGAGGAGTCGAAGAAGAAAGAAAAGGAGAATGTTCTAATGGGTTGACTGAAGAGTTGTCTTTTGCATTGGGGCATCTCAGACACACGTGAATTAAGTTTAAACGCAGATGTTTCGATGAAATGCTCAGCACATCAAAAGCCAGATGAAACACACAGCATGGAGAATTAAACAAGTCAAAACGCAGCACTTGAATTAAAGACTTTTCAAGTAACTCACATGCATGTATACTTGATGCATACTATACATATACTAGTATGTGTATATACTAATATACTATGGTAATGTACACACATTGCACTATACCATACACTACTATATGTATTAGTATATGTATAGTGATATTACCAATTATGACATGTGTAACATAATACACTATGGTAAATACACGTACAAGTGTATGCATATATTACTGGTACTATTATGCATATGGTATGTACCCATAACTTGTTCCAAATGGTTGAATCCCCAACCTCAAGAGCCCCCAGTCGCAGGCCCGATCACCGTTGAAGGATTGAATCACGGTATAATATTAATCTTAGTCAGCCCCCTAACAGAGCGGTCTACTGCCTCTCGTTACTAGGAGTCGAACCTAGAACCTTGTTCCAATTGACCCTGTTAGTTGGCCAACCAAGCTACCCGTGCGGGCATGTACCCATTACTTTCCTATTATGCATGTGGTATGTACCCATTACTATACTATTATGCATGCACATGGTATGTATTAGTGTATGTATACATTTAGGTATACCTTGGTATTAACTACCATGTACACATGCATTGTACATGTGAATAATCTAGTGAATATAGCCATGTTAGACTTGTGTACATGTGTTTTACAAGTAATTATTATTAATATTATTATTTAAATTATTATTATTTTTTATTTAGGTGATTTTACTATATATTAGTTTTATTAACAAATGTAATATATTTTATTAAAATGTTTATTTTTATTCACAAGATTATGAAATTCCATATTATTATAAAGTGTATTTATTTGCTATTATTATTATTATTTGTAAATTGACTAATTAATTTTATTTTCATTATTATAATTATTATTAAATATTATTATTAAATTTATTGCAGTATTTATGAAATTTATCATTATTATTATTAAATTCTTTATTATTATTATTATTATTATTATTATTATTATTATTATTATTATTATTATTATTATTATTATTATTATTATTATTATTATTATTATTATTATTGTTATTGTTATTATTATTATTACTACTATTATGTTATTGCGAGGTGTGAGAATGATGAACATGACACTACACATATTTATTTTTGCACAATTACACAAGTGGCTCTCTAGTTTTCAAATTTCTTTTCTTACAAACTTATCTATTCTTACCACTAACTCTGGCTTCATCTCAAGCAACCAAGTTGTCTCTTGTCTTGTTTGGATATGTTGTATTTGGTCTTGCGATGGTGATTATTGAAATTAATATTAAGTGTAACATAAATTTATTATTACTATTTTTTACCTATTAATGTCATTACTAATATTTAGAATATAATACCACACAATAGATGGTTTTAGATTTTATTTAGATTAAATATGTCCTTAAATTGCTATATTTAAAAAGTAGTGGTCCTGAAATTACTATATTTAAAAACAATGGTCTTTAAATTTCTATATTATTAAAGAAGTAGCCCTTAAATTACCAAAAAAGGCGAATGGTCTTAGTGGATCCTAATAGTAAACGACAAAAGTCGAGAACTAAATTAAATCGGTTAATTTTTATTTAATGATCTTTTTAATTAAATTTTAGTTAATAAACATGATCTCCTTTTAAATCATTAATAATAATAAGAATAATTAATAATAATAATAAGAATAATTTTTAAAAAATAATAAGAAGAATATGGGATGAATTATGCAATAAAGTTAATTAAATATTTACTTTTAAATTTGGTACCATAACATATAATTTATATCAATTTAGGTAAGTTTGGTTTATATGTTGTAAATGACTAACGACCAATGTTATGAATATCGTAACGTGCTTGGTATTGGATTGAGCTCTAGAAGCGGAATCAGATCGGTCTTAGGTTGATACGGTACTGCTTTAGAAATTTTTAATTTTATGAAATAGTCCCTAAAATTTTTAAAAATTACAAAATAGTCCATATTGGTATATTATATAGTTGTACTGTATAATATCAACCAACAACCATGCTTTGAAAAATCTTAATAATAAATAATAATGACAATTAATATGAAATAACAATAATTTTAAATATATATATATAAATAATAACTACAATTAATATAAATATAGACAATTATCATCATAGAATTATAAAATTAAGAATAAAATAAAGTATTTTACCGATACTACCTACAAATATCAAGATTGAATTTGGGCTAATACGGTATGTTAAAGTAGATATCGGTAGGAACGAACTAATTAAAAACACTGCTAACGATAGATCTTACATATCTGTTATTATAAAATAGATACTTTATTAAATTATTTTAACAAAAGATACTATTAAAATTAAAAAGAAATAATTATACAACATTATTATTTATGTAATATATAGCATATTACAATGAATTCTATAACTATTGTGATTTCTAATAAATTAAGCAGTCAATAATATATATATTCATTGAAATATGTAATGATTTATAGTAACTTAGCATTGATTGAGTTATTTAATAAATAATGTACAAGTTTGGTTGAACCATAATGGAGAGAGAGGGAGCTACCAAACTTTTCGCATCTATTAAGAGAACATTGACTCTTATTTAAAGATGTGAGTAAGAAAAGAGCCTTTGTAACTTTCCATTTATTCGGAAGATAAGGCTTCTTGCAAGCCTTCTTGAGAATTGGACCGTTTTTAATAATATTCTTTAACAAGATATGCTTATCACAGAACTTATCAAAATAAGTTAGAGCAAGCTGAAAGAAATCTAATAATATTATAATTGAATTCAATTACACTGTTTGAAACAAATCTAGTAATATTAGAATTGAATTCAATTACAATTATTTGGAACAAATCCAAGAATATTATAATTGAATTCAATTACATGAAATCAATTATCTTCAAAATATATAAACTTCAATTTATATTTGATTTAATAATTAAAATAATTTTGTCTAAATATTAAGTTTTAGATAATTAAAATAATTTAAATAAATATTAAGTTTTAGATGAAAAGTTAATTTTAAAATGTTTCATTTTATTTAATTTATAATTTATAAATTTAATTAATTTTATAGTAAATTGTAAATTACATAATATTATGTTATTTTGTAACAATATAGTTTTATTATTATTATTTTGGAATTATATATGGGTTATTGTTATTATTATTATACATTGGTCATTATTATTATTATTATTATTATTATTATTATTATTATTATTATTATTATTATTATTATTATTATTATTATTATTATTATTATTATTATTATTATTATTATTATTATTATTATTATTATTATTATTCCTTTGTATGATAATAATAATAATAATAATAATTATTATTATTATCAAATTCCTTTTGATATTTCATATATTTTGATTATTATTATTTTGTTATTATTATTATTATTATTATTATTATGATTATTATTAATATGACCCTTATTATTATTAATATTATTTATATTATTAGTATGATTATTTTTCCTGAATAATAATAATAATAATAAAACTATTAAGTTTATATAATTTATTTATATTATTACATTATCTTCAAAATATATAATTTTTTAAAAAATTGATAATTCAAAATAATTTAAATAAATATGAAGTTTTAGAAAAAAATTTAATTTTTAAGATGTTTTATTTTATTTAATTAATAATTTATTAATAAATATTATATAAGATATTAAAATAAATTTAATCTCTTAAAATAATTAATTTTTAAGTTTATATTATTATTATCATAACAAAGGATAATAATCATAATAATAATAATAATAGTAATAATAATAATAATAACTCATATAATATATAATTTCAAAATAATAATAATATTATTATTATTATGAACAAAAAACAAAATGACGAAATCACCTCCATTTCTTTCTTTGTTTGTAATATCTATGGACGTCGTGTAACTGTGTAAGTCGTTACTCTTCTCTATGGTATACTCACACAGACAAACTATCAAACACTTAGCCGCTTACATAAGTGAGAACCTGTGACGATTACGCGCGACACCTCTCCTTCTTGCAACACCTCTCCCACTCACTCTCCTTAATTCCGTTCGTTTAATCAGCCAATCTTGCTGCTTAAGTGCTTCCAAGTGTTTCTTCTTCTCCCAATATTATAGCTTCTTTATCGACAAATGATGTTATTGCTGCCCACCGCGTGAAGCTCAGGCATCCACCGAGAGTATCTGCCGAAGGGGCATTAACCTTTCTCTCTCCAAGAGTATATTAATTTTACCATGGTTCAATTTTAAAATCACGCTGATCGATTTCTTTTAAATTTGGTACCATAACTTATAATTTATATCAATTTAGGTAAATTTGATTTATATACGAGACATGCCTAACGAAAGATCTTACATATACATTATTATAAAATAGATATTTTATTAAATTATTTTAACAAAAGATACTATTAAAATTAAAAGAAATAATTATACAAAGATTATTATTTTAACAAAAGATGCTATTAAAATTAAAAAGAAATCATTATACAACATTATTATTTTAACAAAAGATACTATTATTTTTAAAATGTTTATTATTATTCATAACATTATTTCTGACGGACCCAAACGTCAATTCCAACCCACCACCTGAATACGCCTATTTAGTCCAATTTATATAAATTTTAGGTTATGTTTACATTTATTTTGTATATTCATTCATTTATTTTAGTGGCAAATGATAAAATATGACCATCCTTTTGTGGCAATTTAAGGACCATTGCTATATTTAAAAGTGATGAATCAATTTGTTATTAATTTTCTAGTTTTTATTTTAAATTGTATTAGATGAATTCTAATTTTTGATAATATGAAAAATGATATTACAAAATAAAGTTATATAATTTAATAATAAATTAAAATTTTAAAATATAATTTTAATTATTGTACGAAAAAGAAAATGGTTGATGAAACGGCGTATACAATTTTTATTAAAACAAACGCAGATATACAATTTTATTAAAACAACGCAGCGATATCTTGCGTTGCGTGCGTTAAATAGTGCATTTTAACGAATTGAAGGAAGAACAAATGAAGGGATGGGTAGAAGGAAGACTAGCGGCAACGAATTGAAGGACGCATACGAAGCCAGACTTGAGCGCACGCGAGGATCTCACGTTGGGAGACCGGGACGCAAAGAGGCTTGACACACGCGGAAGGGATCGAGACCAACGCACAAAAGGTGGGTGTTTTCTCTTTTAGACCTTTGTTGCAGAGGAGTTCACGACTACCCTTGTTCTTTGATAAGTTTTGTTTTTGCTTGGACTTTGGGTTGAATTCTTTGTTCCTTTTTAGGTTTCGTATCGTTCTCCTTACGACTTCTCTTCCCCTTTTCGTTTTCATAGAATCCGCTCAATCGTGTTTCTCGTTCCTTATCAACTTGAATTCCTTTTTCTTCTTGTAATTAGGGAAATCAGTGGGTGGATAAAGCCAAAATCACATCCAAAGAAAGGAAAAGTCTGAGAGCCTTCCACAAATTTCAATTGTTGTCGGATTAAACTAGGTATGATATTCGGACATAGTTTATATGTTTATTTCTCAAGGATTTGATTCTATTTAGGTAAAGCAGATGCAGTTTAAGATTTTAGTCATATTAAACATTTACGGATTCTTCATGTTCACAATGAATAAAGAAAATAGGGCTTTTTATCATGCATTACCCTTTCAACAGTACCCACCATCTGGAAACAACTAGTGTGAATGTTGTCATGCGCAATGTTTTGGGTTGTTCAATTACTTGAGATTTAACCTAAGGACCTAATATCATTAATTTTATCTTGTGAATTGCTGATGTGATGTGTGTAATTTTATGGTACGTGCTTTGTGTTCTTTAATGGAAATTGTTTATCAATGTCCAGTATTAGTGAAGAAAGTTGTTTTCATTTTCTTTTCTTATGTGGGATGATAATGAAATTCTTTCTATTTTTTTAAATATGATAGTCTTATAATTGTTTATTTTTGTAGTTCTCGTCTTTTATAAATGGATAAGGGATGGATAAAACTCAATGACTACACTTCACAAGATTATATTAATGGAGTCAAAAATTTCATGAGATTTGCTTTAGATAATCTTGGACAGAGAAAGGATATGCCTTGTCCATGTGGAGAGTGCTTGAATTTAAAATTACAACCACCTCATTTAGTAAAATTTCATTTACTCAATAATGGAATAGACATAGATTATACCGAATGGATACACTATGGCGAAACCCCAAATCCATATAGTGATGATGATAACATTCATGGTTATATGGATGAAACATTTGAGGAGGAGGAGTTGCTGCAAGATTTGGTATTTGGTGCTGATAATGAAAATGCACAGGATTATTCTAATAATGTAGATATTAATCAGCCAGATGTGCTAATAGACGATGAAGTGGAAAATTTTCAGAGATTGTTGGGTGATACACAACGCAAGTTATATCCCGGTTGCTCCAAATCATTGCTATCTTTTCTTGTTAAGTTGCTTCACATTAAAGTTTTGAACAAAATGACTAACAAATGTTATGATATGATTGTTAATTTGTTTAAGGAATATTTACCAGATGGTGATATTATTCCTCATTCATTTTATGAAGCAAGGAAATTATTAAAAGACATCGGTTTAGGTTATGAGATTATTCATGCATGTAAAAATGATTGCATTCTCTTTTGGAAAGAGAATGAGCGTTCAAATAGTTTTCCAGTGTGCAAAGAGTCTAGATGGAAGGTCAATGATGGCAAAGGGAAGTTGATTCCTCACAAAGTATTGCACTATTTTCCACTAAAGCCAAGGTTACAAAGACTGTATATGTCAAGAAAGATGGCTTTTGATATGAGGTGGCATAACGATGGAAAAGTTGAAGAGGTTGGCACAATGATCCATCCGGCAGACTCTGAAGTTTGGAAAGATCTTAACAAACAATATCCTTGGTTTGATGAGGATCTTCGCAACGTACGACAAGGATTGGCTACTGATGGATTTAACCCTTTTGGCAATATGAATAATTCATATAGCATATGGCCAGTGATTTTAATGGCATACAACTTACCACCTTGGCAGTGCATGAAAGAACCATATTTGATGATGTCACTTCTAATTCCAGTTCCTCGATCACCTGGAAAAGATATTGATATATACCTAAGACCTTTGGTAGATGAGCTTAAAGAATTATGGGATTTTGGAGTGAGGACACGTGATGCTAAAACTAGAGAGTGTTTTCGTTTACATGCAGCAATCTTATGGACAATAAATGATCTCCCTGCGTTAGGTGATGTATCTAGACATCAGACAAAGGGGTATTGTGCTTGTCTAAGATGTAGTTTAAATACTCCTTCATGAAGATTGAGAAGCAAGATTTGTTATATGGATCATAGAAGGTACTTGCCATGTTATCATCAGTACCGAAAAAGTCTAAAATTCAATGGGAAGACTGAATTTAGGTCAAAGCTCATGAGTCAGTCCAATGACCAAGTTTTGATCCAATTAAAAGAAGTAGAAAATGTCGTACTTGGTAAGCATTCTAAAGATAAAAAGAGAAAACATTTCTCTCAGAAACCATGTTGGAACAAAAGAGCATATTTTTGAGTTACCATATTGGTGAAGCTCAAGTTGTGGCATAACTGGATGTAATGCATATTGAGAAGAATATATGTGATAATCTGTTGGGGACAATACTAGACATTGATGGTAAATCAAGGACACTTTGAAAAAGCTTGTTTAGATTTGGAAGATATGGGTATAAGAAGTGAGTTGCACTTGAAACCAAAGACAAAATGCCAAAGAAAACAAAGAAGGAAAAGTCAAATACTTGAAGCCACATGCACTTTATACTTTATCCCATAAGAAGAAAGGGTTTCAAGAATTCTTGAAGACGATAAAATTTCCAGATGGGTATGCTGCAAATATCTCTAGATGTGTGAATATCAAGGACGGCAAGATCACAGGATTGAAAAGTCATGACTGCCATGTTTTGTTACAACATTTGCTTCCCGTAGGAATGCGTGGATATTTACATAAAGAAGTTTTTGATTCCATTACTGAGTTGGCAAGTTTTTTCAGACAATTGTGTTCTAGAAAACTTAAATTGGATGTCCTTGACAATTTGGAAAAAAAAGATTCCCGTCATATTATGCAAGTTAGAGATGATCTTTCCACCTGCTTTTTTTGACGTTATGGTTCACCTAGCAGTTCATTTGGCACAAGAAGCGAAGCTCGAAGGTCCTGTTCATTATAGGTGGATGTATCCTATTGAAAGGTAAAAATATATATATTATTTTTGATTAAACATGTATTTTTGATAGAATCTTTTTATCTTTGCAGTAATTTTTATTTTTTCTGTATTGATTCTGCTTTAAATATAGGTTTCTTAGTAGTCTAAAAGGGATGGTTCAAAATAGAGCTCGTCCTAAAGGTTCAATTGCGGAGGCTTATATTGTGAAGGAGTGCTTAAGTTTTTGCTCATTATATCTTCATGGAATTGAGACGAAATACAACAGGGAAGAAAGAAATTACGATGGTGAGGAACATCCAAATGCAACATTATCTGTATTTAAAAGAAAAATTCAAACTTTTGGAGAAACAGATTTTGTTCAAATGACCTCTCAACAATATAGTGAATTACACTGGTTTGTATTGAATAATTGTGTGGAGATAGAGCCATATTTGAGGTAACAATGGTTATTTTTATTTTTATAATATCATTATTAATGTAATACTAATTTATAATTTTTTGTTGTTCAGAGAGCACGAAGAAATACTTCAACGTGAAAACCCTATTGGTTGGATGGCGATTCACAAGAAAGAATTCGCATCATGGTTCGAGAGTCGAGTAAGATTTTCAATCTTCTTTGAAATGTTGTTTTATTGTAAATTATTTTCTTAATTGTAATATTTTATAATTTTTATTGTTGTATTAAAATTAGATTCAAGAGCATCAACGTATAAAGTCTGTTGAAGCTACGGATGAGCTTCTTGCGCTCGCATCAGGACCTGACTATCGTATTAGTAAATGTAGTGGGTGCATAGTAGAAGGAGTTAAGTACCTAACAAAAAAAAGAGATTGTCGACGTGTAACACAAAATAGTGGGGTGTGTACAGAAGCTATACATAAGGGAAAAATGGTTAAGTTTTACGGAGTGCTAGAAGACGTAATTGAGTTGAGTTATGTTAGTGGCTTTCGCTGTGTGTTATTCAATTGTAAATGGTTTGACTTAGATCGGAATAAACCAGAAAAGATAGACAGTGAGTTTACAAGCATAAACATGAGTAGATTATGGTATGAGAATGAACCTTATGTGTTAGCTAATAAGTGACTCAAGTATTCTATGTAAATGATACAAAACTAGGGGGAAATTGGAAAGTAGTTCAAAGTGCTCAACACTGACATCTGATTGACCCATCCCTTCTCCAATTTACTGATGGAAATGAACCTAATGTCAGTGATGCATATCAACAAGAAAATTGTATTGATATAGAAGTTCTAGATAGTGCTCAAGAGGTTGGGTTAGTATCCAGAAATGATGAAGCTCCATTAGAGATTGAAATTGCTAAAAAAATATTACACTCACGTGTTGATGATAATGATGATGTTGAAAAAGATCATGATGAAGAAGATGACACTTTTGATGAGTATTGGAGTAGCGAATATGAAGCTGCATCTCAAGCTTATGATGATAGTGACTTGGATTGATGTGTAATAGGTAAGATTGAATACATGCTAGAATGCTCTTCTTTCATTTATCTGACTTTTAGTATTTACTTGCTAGTAATGGTATTCTTCTGGATTTGATAACAGGAGAAAGGAAGGCTATTAATTCAGAGCTTTGGCATGCTTGTGAGGGACCATTGGTTTCCTTGCCTCCGGTTAAGCGATCTTGTAGTTTACTTCCCTCAGGGCCATAGTGAGCAAGTATGTTGCCTTCATTTAATCCTTTGCAGTAACTTTTATCATTTTATTTGTTGCTCTGTTATTTTTCAGGTTGCAGCGTCAATGCAAAAGGAGACTGACTTTATACCAAGTTATCCCAACCTTCCTTCCAAGTTGAATTGCTTTCTTCTGATGTGACATTGCATGTATGAAATCTTCATTGTCCCAAATGATGTCTTAGTTTATGGAAGTTAAAATTTCTCATTGCACATGCTCTTTCCCAAATTGGTTCGAATTTGTGCTTGGCCTCAATTTTCCTTTTTTGATAGAACCACTTTCCATAAACTTTTCCAAATTGTTCTGAATGGCTTATGATTATTCCATATTTTTTCTTGCTATTTATAGACCTTCCAAGTTCTGGAACATGCATGCTAATTGTTGAAAACTGAATAAGATGAATGAAGAAGTGAAGAAGTTATTATGATCTACTCGAGCAGCATGTCAGCTCATATATGTTTACATTTGATAACAGTGATCTGTAAACCGATGAGGTGTATGCACGATGACCCTTCACCCGTAAGCAAAGTAGGTCATCCATTTTGTATTACTTTTTGTTACATACAAACTTACCCTAAAGTTTCATGTTTTAATAGTAAGTTTACTCAAATCACATGTTTGATGTATCTAGTAGCTTTTAAGCAGTAAAGATGAAAATAAATATGTACTCCTCAATGTATAGAGTTTTCTATTGCAGCCAACCAAAAGGCACCTGCTCACTACAGTTGGAGTGTCTTTGTTAGCACAAAAGACTTTTCTTTGGTGATTACATTACATTTATAAGGTATGACTTTGATGTTAATGAGGAAAAGCATCTAGGAAATCATTCATTAAGCTTAGCAATGTCTGTTTTTCCTTAGGGATGAAAAATCACAACTTCTCTTGGGTATAAAGCGTGCAAACAGACAGCAACCAACTCTCTCTTCCTCGGTCATATCCGGTGGCGGCATGCATATTGGTATTCTTCTTGCTGCATTTCATCTTCTGCGAATAATAGCCCTTTTTCTTGTATTTTATAATCCAAGGTGCTTACTTTCACCATCCTTGCTTGAATTGAGGGTTAATAGTTATGGAATGTTAATGATATTTCAATTTAACAGGCAAGTCTAGTTGAATTTGTAGTTCCCTTCTCCAAGTATAATAAAGCAATGTACACGCAAGTTTCTCTTGGCATGAGATTTAGGATGATGTTTGAGACTTTTTCTTCCTATTTACCATAAAACTTTATTTTTGATACATTACATAATTGATAATGGTGACTTCTTCATGTTGATTGATAGTTTTTTACTGACACCATCTGTTTGTTTTGTATTTTAGTTGATAATACCATTAAGATCCTTGGTGTTGGCACACTTGCTTTTCACCCCACATTGGAATGGATTTTTTGTTGGTGATAGACGTGGTGCACTTTTGGCATGGGATGTCTCAACAGAGAGGCCTACTATGATCGGAATGTTAGAATTTATTGTCAATGTATTTACTCTTGGTTTAGAAAATTTTATCTAAGTAGATTTGTTTGACACTTTAATCTGTTCTTATATCTATCAAATGTGCTTGATAGTTATTATGAGTGACCCAGAGGTGATTATTTTGGTCAATACGAAATTGATATCAATTTGTTGGGTTGTTAAGGTGTCGTCTTTGGAATATTTGGAGTTTAGTTGGAATGAGTATTGTGGCCTAATGGAAATAATTCTCTCCAACCAGTATTTATTTGGTTTCTATTACATAAATTTTAGCGACCAATTTGAATTATTTTTGCAATCAATTTTGGTTACTGGCAAGTATACATTAGGAACCATCCAAATTATTTTTGCGACCAAGTTTTGGTGGCTAACACATACACTCTAGTGACCAATAATTAATTTTTTGTTGCTAAATTATAGTAAATATAATACAATTTGTGACCATATTAAAACTATAGAAACAAATTATTTGGTTGCTAAAAGTAAATTTTTAGCAACAGCATCATGTCGTCACAACATAGTTACTAAAAGAAAATTGATACACCATTTGTTGCAACCAGATAAAAATAACTGCAACCAATGACTTGATTGCTATAAGATTATTTTTTACCAACAAAAATAATTTGGTCGCAATATGAATAGCTATAGTAACCATTGACTTGGTTGCTATATGATTACTTTTTACCAACAAAAATAATTTGGTCACAGTATGAATAGCTATAGCAACCATGCTATAAGATTATTTTTTAGCAACAAAAACAATTTGGTCGCAGTATGCATAACTATAGCGACCATTCTAATATTACAGCGACTATGAAATTTTACATTAGCAAGTATAAATTTGGTCGCTAATAATTCTACGTTTAGTGACCAATTTTAAATGGTTATTAATAGTGCATTTTTAACGACCAACGTAATAACTCGTTACTGAGCACTTTTACTAACAACCCTATTGTAACCACCTGTGACCAACCCGATTTTGGTCGCTATAACTTTTAACGACCATTTTCTTATTTTTAGCAACCATTAATAATGGTTACTGAAACTAATTTTTCTTATAGTGTTTATCATTTGAGGTTCTTAATATCGTAGTTCAAAAATGGATTTGAAGAAGAGACTCACTTTTCTCCCAGTTGATCAATAGTATATAAATATATTAAAGAAAATGGGACTTAAGAATGTGCTAATAAATGAAGAAGATGTATTCATTTTTAGATTTTGTAATGAAGACCATATGGATAAAATACTGGAATTGTAACATCCCACCCCCTCCTGGAAGGGTAAAATAGTAAAATTTGCATAGGATGAGATTGATAAGGAATAATTATTACTGTTCGTGCATAATAGGATTGATACACAGTATCAATCGTGTACATAGAGTTACAGTAAATGCATTCATGACATTCCCGGTAATTGGGCCTAAAGCAATTTTATTGGAATTCATGGGATAATTGAGTTTGGAAAATTGTTTGGACTGCACCATAAATGGTTTTACATTTTTTGGGATTTATAGGAATTTTTCTGGAATTTTCCGGAGAAAATTCCTGACCGCAAAATCGCCAGAATCGCCTAAACTTGTTTTGGGGTAGAAAAGGTGATTTTTGTGATTGAAAAATTATTTGGAGTGCACTGTTACCTGTTTTATAATTTTAGGGAATTTCATAAATTCTCGGAAAAATAATTGGGAAATTTTGGATAGGATAAATCGCCAATTGGACAAATTCGTTCTTGGTAGCAAAATCGCTACCCACTGGTCTTTACTATTGGTTATTTTATTTTGGGACTGAAAGTAGGGCCATTGGAGTGAAATGGAATAAAATTTTGGACTGGATTAAATAAATATACTTTGAATTTTCTTATAATAATAAACCAATCACAAGTTGCCATTGAAAAGGCAACATTAAATGCATCTCTTCATCCTTTCGGACGTGTGTGTTTAAAGAAGGAAATGAATTGTTTTTAAAAGGCTTTTGGTTAAGGGTTCATCCGAATCATCCACAAACTCAAACTCCCTGGATATAGACCACCGAAAATTTTGCTCTCTTCTCTCAACTTTCTCCACAACTGTAAACTACCATCTCCTGTGTCTCATCAAAATTAGATGATGAGTTTTGAGTATACTTGAGAAGGAAAGGGAGGTTTGTAGTGTGGTGAAGAAGTATGAGTTGGAGTTGGAAGCTTTTAGTAGGTAAGGTTTTAAGTTTGTTTTCAATGATGTTTTGATTATGTAGTTCATAAATCATGATTAGTGGGTGCATTTAAAGGGGGTTATTGTTCATTTATTTTGAGTGATGATGGTTAAATGTTATGAAAAAGATAGTTTGAATTGTTGAGTTATGATTTGAGGAAGCTAGCTTGAAAGATGTGTTGTTAACTTGAGTTTGAAGTGAATATAGATAATTATTTGAGTCTTTGAATGGAGGAATTTAATGCTGTAAATTTTTCAGTATTAATCCTAGTATATGTATGACTGGAGTGATATTTAATTTGTATTTATTTTGATGTCTAGTGATGTGAAAAAGGCATTGGAAGTGGTTGAACTAAGGTTAACCTGAAATCTGGAAAGTTGGAATTATAATTGATGTTACTGTTTTATTCATAATTTAATGTGTAGAAATGAAAATGAGGTAAGGTTAGTGGTCACTGAAACTTTGGACTGTTGGCTCCAATTTAGTGTGAAATAGGTGTTGTTGAATTTCAATGATAGAAGGGTGAATTTTTGAATGGGAAAGTTCCTGTTCCATTGCCTATGAACAGTAACCGCAACCATGACATCTGAGTTTTGTTGATTTTTATGAATTAATTGAAATGGAATTAGGGAGAATGGTCTTCATGGAAGTTGTAGAATATTTGATTATCTTTCCATTGCTACTGATCTTGCTATTTTGGAATTGTATATTGGGAGATATGAATTGATTACTAATGACTGGTTTTGAGCATTTTGGATGAAACCTAGCTTAAGTGTGATTTTGTGAGTTTACTGATTAGAGGCAATTTTAACATTTTAAGTGGACTGAATTGGTGTGAGTGAGCTTCTGAAAAGTTGTAGAGGAAGAGATTATCTTGAAATTGATATTTGGTATGTAATTTTAGAAGTCAGAATTGGGAGATATGATTTTCAAAACTGATCCTACATTAGGTTATGAATGGCTGATGATAACAGAAACTTCCATAACAATTTTGAAATTGTTAGAGATCGAATTGGGTGTTGAGTGCTTCATGAAAATGAAGTTTATGATGTTATCTTTACAAGGATATAAAGTTCTGATTTTATTGACTTATATACTGGAAGTTATGCTTCTTGTAAGATTACTGCCCAAAGTGAAGGATTTCAGGGACAGTGACATTGAATGAATTAATTGACTAGCTTAGCAATAGAATTTGATTTTGGGTTGTTCATGAAAGTTGTAGAGGACATTGTGAACTTATTGACCATATTTTGTGGTAATTTATTTCTGAAGAATAAGTGAGTTATGAAATTGTAAATGTACTGCTCTGTGTTGATGGAAATTGAGTAGGCAGAAGGTTTGATGGATTATTTGACACCCTTAGGGTTGGAATTGATTTTATGGTCTTCTTGAGAATTGTAGAGCTTTTCATAAGCTTTCCAATGAGGTATAGTGGGTATTTTCTGATTTGTGTGCTAAAAGTTAGAGTAGTTGGAAATTAGGAATTGAAATCTGGAAAAAAAAAGAAAAGGACAAGGGGGAACTCGCCGTCTCATGAGGCGACTTCTCGCCTCGAGGCGAGATAATTGGCCTGGTCGCGAGGCGACGGCTTGCCTCATGACGAAGCAGATGATTCAGCCTCGCGAGGCGACGTTGCGCCGCGAGGGCGAGATTTAAAGAGGCTGGTCGCGAGGCGACGCCTCGCCCTCATGACGAAGAAGGTGAAATCGCCTCAGGGCGGCGTCTCACCCCATGAGGCAGGCGATGGAGATATATATATATATTATTGTTTTGATTATTATTTGGCATTATTGATCCAATTGTTCTTGTCAATTTCTTTCCGTCCGACGTCCGATTGACTGATTCGAGGCATCGGATTCGTTGAATATTTAATTTCATATTATGAAAACGGGAATTTTAGGCGGAATTTGACGTAGCCCCTATCGACGGAACTTGTAAACACTGTTTTATTTAATTGAGGACCTATTGAGGTCCGAATTGCATGCCGTCGGCCTTTATGGATTTCTAATTTTTGATAGAATTTTATTATGGGAAAATATTGAATTAGGACCGGAATTCATGAACATGCATATCTCATCAACATGAGCACAAATTTCATATTTAGTGACTCGTACTTTTTCTGATTCATATAGAGGTCCAATTGGAGCGTCGATTGACCGACGTCATAGAGGCTTTCCGGCATTAGCTCGGAAGTAATAGGTGAGTAACCTAGTTGGTTCCTCAACCTTTATGTGTTTAAGATTTTGCTATTTTGCCATGTGGAGATAATGGAGGGTTTATGTGTATTTGACTTTGATTGATTTGGACCATAGGTGTATACGAAATATGGGAATGAGATAACGAAGTGCTATTTGTGTGTAGCTTGTTTGTGAATGGGAGATCTCGGACCAAAGGTTCGAGGGAATGGGGAAATTGATATGAAGTGTTACTTATCCGTTTTGATACATTGGATGTGACTTTTAAATGCGATATGGTATGATGCAATAAATTGGAAAAATATATGATTGAAATCTGGACCGAAGGTCGAAGAAATAGGAAATGGCATTGAATGTAAGTGATAGCAATAATCGTAAATGGAAATTGGAACATATGCATTCATACATAAGGACATGATCGATAAAAGCGATTGTGACCGGAAAGACCACCGGATCGGGGCATATCACGCCTAACGTATATGAGAGCTTTTATTTCAACGCACGAGACCTCGTGTCCGACGTATTGAGCCTCGGGCTCAATGTATTAGGCTTCAAGCCCGATGTTGAAACCATTGGCTCAACGCAATGTGCCGTTCATTGGGACAAGCCAAAGTATGCAGTCCACAACAACGTAATGAAAATGGAAAGGGTCTCATGTGCATTGCATATATGGTATGATTGAATTTGGATTGTATGAAAGCGTCGCCTTACATTTGTGAAATGTAATGGTATGTACTATTTGAGATTACATTTGTGAAGCGTGTTCGTATGTGATATTTGGCAAGTGATTGAACATGCATGAATTGAGTGAACCATCGATGATGGTTTCTCACCGAGTTATAAAACTTACCCAAAATTTGCATCTATTTTCGGTCTGAAGAATACCCGGTTGACCCGGAGTATGTCTCTGTAGACGAGTAAAGGTTAGAGGTCGGGATCGGTTAGGTATCGCATGAGTGTCTTAGTAAACTGTATTCGCAATCACCGTATAACAAGGCATTGTATTTTCTTGAGCCCTTGTGGTATGGATGTTTCTTGCATTGGTGATTGTAATTATTCTTGGATGACCGTAATAATGAAATCGGTTATGTTGAACACGGATTTTAATTACTTACTTGTGTTTGCCGTGTGAGCGTGGAGTTAATAGCTACAAAAGAAAAGAAAAAAAGTATACTGAATTTTAAATCGACTGATGTAGTACGCCACTCTCGTGGGACACGGACTCGGATATCACCAACGATATCGGGTTCGGGTCTTACGGGTGTGGGGTGTTACATTTAGGTGGTATCAGAGCCCAGTAGTACGTAATGTATCTGGGCACAGTTTGGAACATAGGTTTCATGCATTTGAGTTGTGTCGTTGCAGACCGTGGTAACTGATCCCTAGTCAGAGTCGCACGAGGATAAAGCCTAAGGATGCATAAGTGTCAAGTGATTAAGTGAGAGAAGAGTGAGACTGGATTAGAGTGAAAATCCCAAAAAGGGGATAATCAATTAGGAAAGGATAAAGGAAAAATGGATAAGAAGGTTGATGCTGTACTGGGTTAGAAACCCTCATATGTGATAACAGAATGACTGTGTTGGCCTAGACTGATTAAGAATTTCCGAATTAAATTGACAATATTATGGTGACAGAAAAATGCAGATGTTGAGAACTGGGAGAGATTCATTAGAGATATGGGAAGTTTATTGGTTATAGTAGATCTAAGCGAAATTAAAAAGCCCGGGATAGTTAGGTAATTACAGTTCTGACTGTATATGACATGAAAGGGGGAAATATTGGAATTGAGTAAAATGTAGATGGTCCAATCGGGCATATTTTGATTCACTTTATTCAAGTTAGAGATTAGTAGATTTTATAGGCAGATGATAATAGCGAAATGGAAAGAAGCTCAATAAAGTACTGTAACGGTTTATTGAGAACTGAAAGAATCGAAAAGGAAAGATGTTGATGCCTATTTGAGTGAGATAAAATGTCTGAGATAAAGCTGAAGAATTTGTGAAATGGTTAGGATTTGGACCGCATATGCTTGAAACTGAAATGATTATGTGACTATTATGCTACTGAGTTTGGAAATTGTATGGTAAAATCGTAAAGGAAAAAGATGACAGATGATTTCTACCGATAGTGTATCGAGAAATCTGAATTAGGTGTATATGGACACAAAATGGTAAATGGATAGGTATATAGATAGAGATAAAATGGAGTGGTATCAACGATTTTGTGGGTATTGGGGACTATGAACACCCGATCATAGACCTGTTTGAGGAAATAGAAGATAAGTAGCGAAAACGGAATGAAAATAAGAATAATGATCATAAGTCGATAAGTTAAATTGATATGACCTTACAAGGTCAAGTTGCACGTAACGGATAGGGAATGAGACATACAGTTTAATGATATGGTGAGAATGAAATAAAGATCTTGAAAGAATGAAACCACAATAGTGGTGTATGAAAAGAGTTATTGTCTTTAAGTCAATTTCTTGTTAGGGATATCTATTGAACGGTAATGTTGATTGTGACTAATGAAATGTATGTGATGATATATGGAAATCATAGAGGAAGTGAGCGGTGAATGTTTAGAGTGATTATAAGTGTGAAGTTCTTAAGAGGTTAAAGTAAGACAAAAGTGGACTGAGTGTACCTGTATGAGAGGAATTGAAAAGTGATTCTGGTATAGATTACTGAATAGGTGGTAAAGAAAGTGTTTAAGTGACCGTCACAAGGAACCTTCGCGAAAGAAATGTTCTGATATGTTCAATGATGGCATAAGAGTGTCTTGATTGAGATTGTACGAATAGTGAAGAAGGATTGAAACACAATTAGGAATAATCATTGATTGAGGAGACTTTCGTGAACCGTATAAAGATGGTATCAAGCCGAACGGTCAAATGGATAGAAGTAGGGACAAAATTAAAAGTGAAATTGGGACATAGCTCATATTGTTGAGGTTATCTGCACTGTATGTACAGAAATGTAAAGAATTACATATGAGTGAGATTTTAATTTGAGGTGATTCTATTGCAATGTGAAGTGAATCGATCTCCGTTATGATGTAAAACTGTTGAGGAATCTAGATTTGAAACGAAAATAAAAGAGTCCCGGCGAGAGAGAGATACTAAAATAAAATGGAAAATTTTTGGAGGTTTAAATATGGATGACAAGGTATCAACATATGTTGATATGAAAGATATGAAAACAGTTGAGAAGAGAATTTGAATAGAGACAAGAGGGTCAACAAGGGAAACTGACAATGAGGTGATGTAGTGACACCTTCATAAAGAAATTGCAGATACACTAAGTGTGGACTCATTGAAAAGGGTAAAAGATGTATGGTAAAGTCAATAGGACCCTAATAAGGGATTTATGCGAGGTAAGCAAATGGTAGTAACTGTGATTAGAGGCAGAATGTGTTTGGAAGTGTTGAACAGTGAAAAGTAAAAAGAACGATAGGATGAATTGAGGAATCCGATACTGATGATAAACATACACTGGAAGATTGGGCAGTGAGTATTGAACTGCGACAATATGTTGAACGAGTATGAAATAAATTGAACTGACTGTGATAAATGGTACTGGTGTCATGCTCGTGATTAAAAGCCTTGGAGACTGTAGATTCCTATAAGGATACACTGGGTCAATTTGAGGAAAGATACGACAATGCTAGAATGAACAAACAATTCTGCCTACTACCCTTAACTAGTGAACAGATAATGCTGCAATGAACAAATCAATTACAGATATTGGGATTGTCAATGATTGTCAAGCAGATTATGGGTTCTTGTGAGGAGTTTCTGGAAAATTGAAGTTGAAAAAAATAAATAAAATAGTGATAAGAAAGGTTAAGAGTGCAGAAAGTAAATGGGGAGAAATCTTATGATGAGTTTGAATATATGAATGGAGTTGGAAAACTATAGTGAACAAAAGTTGAAGAAGAAGTAAGTGTACCCGATAAAGAGGTATAAGAACAAGAAAGTGAACTGTCAAAGTTAGACATTCTAGTAAGCATATTTGAAAAGTGAAATTGAGTGATTGTAGATAAAGAATGAAGTGATTCTTGGCTCAAGAGTTTATAAATTGAATGTCTAATAAGAAAAAGGTTTGATTATGTTTTTGTTATAGAGTTTTGATTCACTGGAGAATATATACTGTTACACTGCATAGTGCCTACTGAGAGTTAAAGACCGTAATGGGTTTGAGACTAAAATGTGTGAGAAAAAGGAAAGTGACTTAGGAAGACTGCATGGTTAGCTAAAGTGGAATTGGATCGGACAAATGAGACAGAGTAAACTGTATATCCGGATAAAGTGTGTGAACATTATAGAATAGTGAATTGTCTTACGAGAATCGAATTTGAATATAAAGTGAATGGCATATAAAAAAATGACTGCATTAGGTACATTATTCCGATTATAGTGAAGTGGAATTAAATATTCTTGTATTGGTACCAAGGAATGTAAATCGTCCCACAGCGTGATTAAGGGAGGTACCAATGACATGGAGATGTCCTCGATGGAATCTGAATTGGACTATATGGCATTAGGGAAAAGTATTGGAAGGATAAAATGTGATCAATGAATAGATTAGAAAATCTTGAATCGAGTTATATATATCGGAACCAAAGGAAGTGACTATTCTAGAAATGGCAAGTGAGATAGCTAAGAAAATGAGATCGCCAACTAATAGTCTTGTCAAATCTATTTACTGTATGAGTTAGCCAAATTAGTAACTGAACCACGGACTGATAGTGATTACTGCGATCACTCCAAAAGTGAATTATTAAGTGGAAAAGTGTATGAGATATGTAGAATCATATGATTACTGTCATAGTGAATCGTTGATTGAGAATTTCGAGGACGAAATTCTTATAAGGAGGGGAGAATTGTAACATCCCACCCCCTCCTGGAAGGGTAAAATAGTAAAATTTGCATAGGATGAGATTGATAAGGAATAATTATTACTGTTCGTGCATAATAGGATTGATACACAGTATCAATCGTGTACATGGAGTTACAGTAAATGCATTCATGACATTCCCGGTAATTGGGCCTAAAGCAATTTTATTGGAATTCATGGGATAATTGAGTTTGGAAAATTGTTTGGACTGCACCATAAATGGTTTTACATTTTCTGGGATTTATAGGAATTTTTCTGGAATTTTCCGGAGAAAATTTCCGGACCGGCAAAATCGCCGGTAACTGGCCTAAACTTGTTTTGGGGTAGAAAAGGTGATTTTGTGATTGAAAAATTATTTGGAGTGCATTGTTACTGTTTTATAATTTTAGGAATTTCATAAATTCTCGGAAAAATAATTCGGGAAATTTTGGATAGGATAAATCGCCAATTAATGACAAAACCGTTTCTTGGTAGCAAAAATCGCTACCTGATGTACTGTACTATTGGGTATTTTATTTTGGGACTGAAAGTAGGGCCATTGGAGTGAAATGGAGTAACATTTTGACCGGATTAAATAAATATACTTTGAATTTTCTTATAATAATAAACCAATCACAAGTTGCCATTGAAAAGGCAACATTAAATGCATCTCTTCATCCTTTCGGACGTGTGTGTTTAAAGAAGGAAATGAATTGTTTTTAAAAGGCTTTTGGTTAAGGGTTCATCCGAATCATCCACAAACTCAAACTCCCTGGATATAGACCACCGAAAATTTTGCTCTCTTCTCTCAACTTTCTCCACAACTGTAAACTACCATCTCCTGTGTCTCATCAAAATTAGATGATGAGTTTTGAGTATACTTGAGAAGGAAAGGGAGGTTTGTAGTGTGGTGAAGAAGTATGAGTTGGAGTTGGAAGCTTTTAGTAGGTAAGGTTTTAAGTTTGTTTTCAATGATGTTTTGATTATGTAGTTCATAAATCATGATTAGTGGGTGCATTTAAAGGGGGTTATTGTTCATTTATTTTGAGTGATGATGGTTAAATGTTATGAAAAAGATAGTTTGAATTGTTGAGTTATGATTTGAGGAAGCTAGCTTGAAAGATGTGTTGTTAACTTGAGTTTGAAGTGAATATAGATAATTATTTGAGTCTTTGAATGGAGGAATTTAATGCTGTAAATTTTCAGTATTAACCCTAGTATATGTATGACTGGAGTGATATTTAATTTGTATTTATTTTGATGTCTAGTGATGTGAAAAGGCATTGGAAGTGGTTGAACTAAGGTTAACCTGAAATCTGGAAAGTTGGAATTATAATTGATGTTACTGTTTTATTCATAATTTAATGTGTAGAAATGCAAATGAGGTAAGGTTAGTGGTCACTGAAACTTTGGACTGTTGGCTCCAATTTAGTGTGAAATAGGTGTTGTTGAATTTCAATGATAGAAGGGTGAATTTTTGAATGGAAAAGTTCCTGTTCCATTGCCTATGAACAGTAACCGCAACCATGACATCTGAGTTTTGTTGATTTTTATGAATTAATTGAAATGGAATTAGGGAGAATGGTCTTCATGGAAGTTGTAGCATATTTGATTATCTTTCCATTTATACTGATCTTGCTATTTTTGGAATTGTATATTGGGAGATATGAATTGATTACTAATGACTGGTTTTGAGCATTTTGGATGAAACCTAGCTTAAGTGTGATTTTGTGAGTTTACTGATTAGAGGCAATTTTAACATTTTAAGTGGACTGAATTGGTGTGAGTGAGCTTCTGAAAAGTTGTAGAGGAAGAGATTATCTTGAAATTGATATTTGGTATGTAATTTTAGAAGTCAGAATTGGGAGATATGATTTTCAAAAACTGATCCTACATTAGGTTATGAATGGCTGATGATAACAGAAACTTCCATAACAATTTTGAAATTGTTAGAGATCGAATTGGGTGTTGAGTGCTTCATGAAAATGAAGTTTATGATGTTATCTTTACAAGGATATAAAGTTCTGATTTTATTGACTTATATACTGGAAGTTATGCTTCTTGTAAGATTACTGCCCAAAGTGAAGGATTTCAGGGACAGTGACATTGAATGAATTAATTGACTGGCTTAGCAATAGAATTTGATTTTGGGTTGTTCATGAAAGTTGTAGAGGACATTGTGAACTTATTGACCATATTTTGTGGTAATTTATTTCTGAAGAATAAGTGAGTTATGAAATTGTAAATGTACTGCTCTGTGTTGATGGAAATTGAGTAGGCAGAAGGTTTGATGGATTATTTGACACCCTTAGGGTTGGAATTGATTTTTATGGTCTTCTTGAGAATTGTAGAGCTTTTCATAAGCTTTCCAATGAGGTATAGTGGGTATTTTTCTGATTTGTGTGCTAAAAGTTAGAGTAGTTGGAAATTAGGAATTGAAATCTGGAAAAAAAAAAAAGGACAAGGCGAGGGAACTCGCCGTCTCATGAGGCGACTTCTCGCCTGAGGGCGAGATAATTGGCCTGGTCGCGAGGGCGACGGCTTGCCCTCACGACAAGCAGGATGATTCAGCCTCGAGGCGAGATTTAAAGAGGCTGGTCGCGAGGGCGACGCCTCGCCCTCGCGACGCAGTAAGGTGAAATCGCCTCGCGAGGGCGTCTCGCCCATGAGGAGGCGTATGGAGATATATATATATATTATTGTTTTGATTATTATTTGGCATTATTGATCCAATTGTTCTTTGTCAATTTCTTTCCGTCCGACGTCCGATTGACCTGATTCGAGGCATCGGATTCGTTGAATATTTAATTTCATATTATGAAAGCGGGAATTTTAGGCGGAATTTAACGTAGCCCTATCGATTGGAACTTGTAAACACTGTTTTATTTAATTGAGGACCTATTGAGGTCCGAATTATGCACCGTCGGCGCTATGGATTTCTAATTTTGATAGAATTTTATTATGGGAAAATATTGAATTAGGACCGGAATTCATGAACATGCATATCTCATCAACATGAGCACAAATTTCATATTTAGTGACTCGTTTTTTTCGATTCATATAGAGGTCCAATTGGAGCGTCGATTGACCGACGTCACGAGAGGCTTTCCGGCATTAGCTTCGGAAGTAATAGGTGAGTAACCTAGTTGGTTCCTCAACCTTTATGTGTTTAAGATTTTGCTATTATGCCATGTGGAGATAATGAAGGGTTTATGTGTATTTGACTTTGATTGATTTGGACCATAGGTGTCAAATATGGGGAATGAGATAACGAAGTGCTATTTGTGTGTAATTGTTTGTGAATGGGAGATCTCGGACCAAAGGTTCGAGGAATGGGGAAATTGATCTTGAAGTGTTACTTATCCGTTTTGATACATTGGATGTGACTTTTAAATGCGATATGGTATGATGCAATAAATTGGAAAAAATATATGATTGAAATACGGACGAAGGTCGAAGAAATAGGAAATGGCATTGAATGTAAGTGATAGCAATAGCGTAAATGGAAATTGGAACATATGCATTCATACATAAGGACATGATCGATAAAGGCGGTTGTGACCGGAGAAGCCACCGGATCGTAACATATCACGCCTAACGTATATGAGAGCTTTCACTCAGCGCATGAGACCTCGTGTCCGACGTATTGAGCCTCGGGCTCGATGTATTAGGCTTCAAGCCCAATGTTGAAGCCATTGGCTCAACGCAATGTGCTATTCTTGGGACAGGTTTGAGCGCACAGTCACAACAACGTAATGAAAATGGAAAGGGTCTCATGTGCATTGCATATATGGTATGATTGAATTTGGATTGTATGAAAAGCGTCGCCTTACATTTGTGAAATGTAATGGTATGTACTATTTGAGATTACATTTGTGAACTGTGTTCGTATGTGATATTTGGCAAGTCGATTGAATATGCATGAATTGAGTGAACCATCGATGATGGTTTCTCCTTTGAGTTCATAAAACTCACCCAAAATTTGCATCTATTTTTCAGGTCTGAAGAATACCCGGTTGACCCGGAGTATGTCTACTGTGAGACGAGTAAAGGTTAGAGGTCGGGATCGGTTAGGTATACGCATGAGTGTCTTAGTAAAGCGTATTCCGCAATCACCATATAACAAGGCATTGTATTTTCTTGAGCCCTTGTGGTTTGGATGTTTTCTTGCATTGGTGATTGTAATTATTCTTGGATGACCGTAATAATCAAGCTGGTTATGTTGAACACGGTTTTAATTACTTACTTGTGTTTGCCGTGTGAGCGTGGAGTTAATGGCTACAAAAGAAAAGAAAAAAAAAGTATCTGAATTTTAAATCGACTGATGTAGTACGCCACTCTCGTGGGACACGGACTCGGATATCACCAACGATATCGGGTTCGGGTCTTACGGGTGTGGGGTGTTACAGGAATCATGGCCATGGTATGTATATGGTTAGCCCTCAATGCTTCAACAAATGGAGATTGATGTATCCTAGTCATATACTATTTTTAGTACTATTTTATAGTATATTACTTATATTTTAGATGTGTTTTGAACGATTTGATACTTAAATTGAGAGGTATTGTCATTTTAGGTCTTATTTCTACTTACACAAGGAAAAGAAGTAAGAGATGAATTGAATCAAACTGGAGTAATTTCAAAAGAATTGGAGAAGGACCATAGAATACGACACCCTACATGCCACCATGTTGAGGCTCGTGTTCAAATGTGATCACTTTTGTTTCTCCTAAGCACCCTACATATCTTTATGTTGCTTTCTAGATGAATAAAATAGTGGTATTCATTGTCATGTGTAAGTCCAGTGTAGAGTTCTTAATTTTTAGAGAATCTCTAAAAAAATTATAAACAATTACATAGACTTGTGTTTGGGACTGTGTAGCTCATTAAATATTATAGTTTTGGGTTTTTAAGCAAGTAAGAGGTTAAAAAGAGAGTATTTATTCAAGAAACATTCCAAATTATTTTAAAGATGTTCTAAGTCAGTTTTGATTTAAACTTCATCATTATTTGAGGATAGAGCAAGATTTAATAGTAATTCATTGAAGATTCAAAATTCAAGAATAATGATTTCCTTATCTTGTTTTCTTTATTGATTTTTATGTGATATTCTTTGTGTGATTATAAACTAATTTTAGATATAGATTTAGGTAAGATGATCCTAGGATGTAACATACTTTGATTGATATTTTTAAAAAGATTTTCTAGTTTTCTTATGATTTATCCATATTTTTATACTGATTGAATTGAAGAAGAGAAAGTAGGAAATTTGATATTTGAATCATACGTTTTAAGATGAAATGTTTATTTGGTCACTACATGGATAAAATGGGTTAAGTATAAGCTATTCGAGAAAAAGTCACAAGATCTTCCTAGGTTAGGGTAAGATCTATCAAGAGAGTTCATAAAACAAATTAAAGCATTCTTAGGTTATCTAGATTTAAAAGATATTTTTTGGTTAACCTAGAAACTATAGTAATCCATTAAGCTATGGTAAAATTGAATAAAGTCCTAGCAAATTTCTCACCTAAATCTAGTTAATTCATGGATTGATATATTCTTGGTTGTTGCTTTGTCCAGTGTTTATATTTGTTATTTACTTGATTTTTTTATTAAATCATCTATAATCCTTATTTAAGCTTATTAAGTTTGTGAATAGTGGGTAGTTAACCAAGATCGACTCGTACTTGCTATTGCTATCTACAACTAAAGATTCCAATTGTGATAACAAAATTTTTGGTGTTATTACCAAAGATTGTGTTAGTATTTCAAAATTTGCAAAGTAGCTCTACAAACTTTTTGTTTATTTATTTTTAGAACTCTTTTGTGCTTGTGGCTTACTTTTAGAATATAGGTATTGATCACTATAGTTATAAACACAATGGAAGAATAGAGAGGATATTATTCTCTATAAGACTATATTATGGTGTCACTTATAGTGACAATGGAAGCTTGGAATGAAAGGTACAATAACATCCATTAGGAAGTTGAGCTAGTACTGGTGATGCATTATGACATTATAAAGGTGGCCACCTTAATCTTGAATGTCAAGTACTAGAAAATATTTGCGGACAATCAATTTGTATAGGAAACTAGCCTCAAAATATCCCTATAAATATACTTGTAATCTAGAATTGAGTGATGTTAATTATGATTTTATAATTTTAACCATAACCATATAATGTATCTATAGCTAGCACTGTCGAGTACTAGTCGATCCACAAGGGCTAGAATTACTAGTACTTACCATCCTTTTATTATCTAGTTTAACAAATTATTGTGATGATAATAAATTAAAGGCAAAATTAAAATAATAAACCAAAATGAGTCAACACAATTGATAAACTAGAACAAAGATTAAACTCAGAAACAATCAATGAAGATAATACTACCTGGACCTTCCCATGTAATCATGATTTCTCTACCCTATTTAGTTTGTAGTTTGTTAGATTGTTGAAATTCTAATCTTATACTAATATCTTTGGTTTAGATTACCCTCGATTAATTAACTGGAATCTTTTTCTAGTTTAAACCTTTAAGATTGCATGAATCGATTTGTCAATTCCTCTATTAGGTTTCACCCTAATCTGGAAGACTTATATTAACCTATCTCTAGATTTGTATGCAACTTCTTTCAATTATGATAGATGTATTTATACAAAAGGATTTCTCAATTTCAGTTGCGTGAAATCATACATAAAATAATATGCTAATAATATTAATTCAAGTATAACTAAGAACATATAACTAAATATCGATGAAAATCAAGGATGATTTAAGTTAAACTAAAATCAATGCAAGGTCTATCCTAGTGCTCATCTAATCTAAGTGCCAATAAAATTTTATTTCATAATCATAACATCAAAACTAAAGAAAAGATCAAAAACTAAAAAAATCATGATGAGATCCCTTTTAATCTTTATGAAATTCACTTCAGATTTATAGAACTCCATTTAAAACATGTTTTCTTGCTTAAGAGGTAAACATAAGCCAAAACTTAGTTTAAATATGGACACCGATGTGGAAGAATGTATGCAAATATGGTTTAATCAAGTTGCTTCCCATGGTTATAGCTACAAGTTTGTTATATTGTTTATTTCTTCGTTTTTTTAAGAAACACTCAATATCTTAGGATAAGTTGATCATATTATAGGCTTGAATGGCCTATATTGATCTTATATTAATTTTATTATAGTATTTAGAGTTGAGTTTTAATTTACTTTCATTTTCCAAAAATAAATTGTTAAATATTGATTGGATATAATATGCTTTTGAGATTGAAAGAATTATAGTAACTAAGTTTTAAGCTTATATCAGAATAAGGAACAATGTACAATAATCAAGCCCCTTAAAGGAGAGGGGTAGGGGAAGCAACATACTAAATAGGAAAATTTGACTAGCTAAAGTTTATATAAGCACTATTTAAACACAAGATGAAGAAGATTATAATTAACAATCTAAATACCAACTAAGTTTCATTTAAGTATAGACTACTAAGTGAGCTTAGTTTTTTATTAGGATTTCTCTAATCCAAAAGGTAGTATTAATTACTATTGCATATTTATCTAAAGTTAAGCCTTTATGAAGTCTATTGTTCCTTTCCCTCTAGATAACATATATGTAGTATAGGAAAGTAGTTCTGAAGACACAAGCATTCTATTTTAGGTTTTTAACGTTTTCATGCCCATTTAACAACGAGTGGCCATTTCCTTTCATTACAATATAGTTTAATCAAATGTTGAATTTTAGACCAGACAACCTGAGAGTATAAACATTGAAAGAAGAGATGGGCATTAGTTTCAAGAACTAACTGGCATAATAAATATAGGACGTTTTGAATTCCATTGCACATATCCCAACCAACTAATGAATGAAGAATTTGGGGGTAGTTATTTAGACCAAATAAGGTTGAACTAGTTTACTTTTAAGGAATAAGGCCTAAATATCTCATAGCAAGACTTATTAATGACCCTTTGTAAGGAGCCCTTTACCTATATAACTTTGTCACCCTAATTTGAATTAGCTAATATATATATAGGAAATTTTTAATAATATAACTTTTACCCTTGGAGTTACAACTCTAATTCTCTCTAGACATTATATCACTCACCTTATCTTGAAGTGGATTTCTCATAATGAATGCAATCAAGTCCTCCTTTAGGTTTAAAGGTCATAAATTGGACCAATTGTCAAACTAGAACTAAGTTAAGTCATCATTCCCTATCAAGCTTTTAATAGAAGTGTGGAGCTAATATTTTTGATCTAGTAATAAATGGTCATGGATAGGTAATATTCATGCATCCATTTAAACCATAAAGCCTTTATATCCTTGTAGTAAGCAAAGTTATGTTCATAGCTTACAGTGAAGTTAAGCCTAAGCCACCTTCCTACTTAAGGAGACATATTTTTCCACTTGATATTAGCTCCTTTTAGGCTCTCTCTTTTCCCTAACCATAAGTAATTCCTTATGATCTTCTTCATTTCTTGGGTAATTCTTTTAAGGAGAATAAAATGGGATCTCTAGTGTATATGGACTTTTTTTAAGAATGATACAATCAGCTACAACCTATTAGGATTTAACAAAGTCCTATTCTATAGAAATAGGGACATTAAGATATTTAAAGGGAGTATAATATGTATTCAGTCTAGATATGGAGCCAAGCAAATCAATATTCTTAGAGTCAAAAGAGATATAAAGCTTACTTTGATCCTTGTTTACTTTCAAGCCTGACAATCTTAAAAACTAGTTAAGTGAACTCAACATTAGCTTAAGGGAGGAAGGATTTGCAACATAAAAAAGGCATAAGACCATCTAAAAAAGCTAAATGAGATATTTTAAGTCCACTACACTTGTGGTTAAACATTAAATAGTCACTTATGTCTATTTTGAACTTGACAGTCTATAGAGAACTTTAATGGCTACGGTAAATAGATAAGGATATAAACGATCCCTTGTCTAATACCTTTTGCCTCATGAAAAATATTGGAAAGGTAATCATTCACCAAAATGTTGAAGGAAGCTAAAAATATACAAGCTTGAATCCATTCCATAAAGATTTTTAGAAAATAAAAAACCTAGGGGCAATAAACTATAAATTCCCAGTCCAAAGATTCAAAAGCTTTTACAAAATCTACTTTCACTAAGTAGCTTTTGACTGAGGCTTTTGTGTCATAATCTTTAAATAGCTCTTTATATTAGTAGAATATTGTCCCTAATAGACTTCCCAGATATGAAAGCTCTCTGAAAAAGACTTATGAGTAGTTTAGATTCACTTATTCAAACACATTCGTATATATTAATTAATAAAGTAACATATATGGAGAATAATAAGGAGCAACCAATGGCATTACACTCCATTCATTTATCCTTCTTAGAATGTTAGGTTGGTGTTCTTAAAGGGGATGGACGATAACAAGTTTTATAATTCTATAAAAAATTAATTAATTTTTAATATTAAGAAATATTTGAAATTTAAAATAAGTCAAAATTGTTTTAATTGATTAAATAGAAAATTAGAAAGTAGTGTATACGATATACATTATCATATAAAATCAAAGTTGATTTTAATAAATATATATAACCAAAGTTTAATCGTTCAATTTATCATGAATAAATAAGAACCAAATAGCAATATTTTCTAAGATTCATATGTCGTCAAGTAATTTATTTGTGACATCATATCAAAATTGATTAGGTTGAAAATTATCATAGAAAAATTAATGAAGATCTTTGGATTTAATAACTCATTTTCTTATCACTAATTATTTAAATATAATTTAGCATAAATTATATTTTAAATTTAGAAATTTATTCAATTTTATATTAAACTAGAAGTTCAATTGAACTGAAAGCAGCCCAAAAGCTCAATGATGCATAAACTCCCATTAAAATGTCTAAAACTTAGTTTAGAATGTTAATTTTATATTTTATTTGAAATAGCAAAGTGAAAAAAAGAAGAAGATAAAAGTCATCCTCAAATTACTTAAAAAAATTTCAACATCCTAAATTAAACTTATTAGTTATATGATGAGTGAAGATGATAACATTGGTCCCTAATTCAGTGGTACTTATATAATCTAAAATCCATTAACTTATGAAAAGCTAAACTTCAAGCAATGAATATGTGAAATGTGGGAATTACTGAACTTATATAATCGATAATCCCACATCCATACATTGTTCAATTGCTAATTTGGAATTTTTATCTTAAAATCCAAAACTCATATAATGCCTGATTATTTTGGGATTCATTTGACCGCCATCTTCTAGCATAACAAAATGGGGAAGACATAAGTTTATCATTTTTTATAGTAGAATTTCAAAACAAGGATATGAAAATGAAAAAAATTAATAAGTCTTTTACCTTGAATTAATAATGTTGGATTGTTATATTCAGAATTGAGAATTTATCTATAGTGACAATTATAGCCCCATTATGTATCCATCCACCAAAACATACAAAGAGATTAATTAGATGAGAATTGATAATTTGGCGAGTAAACATATATAGTTTGGAATCTATTATACAATCCAAATGTGACTTAATTTATAATTAAATCATTTATGATCAATTTAATTAATTTAGAGTTGATAAACTAATAATTTTTTTAGTACTTATAACATAAAAAATATGTAAGATAAATATAAATTACATGCCTATTCATGGGGAACTACAATATTTCATGTCAATATTCTTATTGGAAATTGAGAGATGCTTGAATAAAACTATAAGCTAAAATAACTGAAGTAGCAAACTTACCAAGGCAATGGCATATGTTAGTCTGGTTTCTTCAACATAGATAAAAACCTTATTGTGAAGTTTGATATATAGCCTATAAACAAAATCAACTAACAACATTAGCCTTTCTAGATACTATTTTGACTAATTCTTAACTATGAACAAGTTTACTTGAACCTACATATTGTGTTGAAGGGTTAACACTACTTATAATTACTTGCAAATCTTTTTTTTTTCAAAGTCGTTATCACTTTGTGTTGGTCCCCATTGGCATTTAAAACGAGGTGAATTGGGTATTGGTGAATTTAAGAGTTGCAAAGGGAATATTAATCAATTTCAAATAGAACTATGAAATGGTAATTTAGTAAAACTCAATCAAACAAACAGGACTAATGTAACGAATGTAAGGAAGAGAAATTACAAACTAATTTTATAATAGTTTGAAAAGCAATGCTTGCTTACTTCTACTTCCCAAATCTCTCTTAGTAGTCTAATAAACTTTTTAATAATTGGTAATTAAACTAAGTTTTTGGCATAATTTTAGGAGTATTTTACTTATGTTTTTGTAGTTTTTACATAAATTGATACTCAATTAGGTTATAGAAATTGATACTTAATTTGGATTATATTTTATTTTCAAACCTTGTTTTAGCTCCCTAATAAAGAAGGAATGAATTCAGAAAAATTAAAGTCAAACTAGAGCAAATTTTTTCATGACTTTTGAGGAAGGATTTGGAATATGCTTCACAATACAAACTCATATCCAATTGATGTTTGATTTCAAAGTATACAAGTCCAATATGAATCTTTGTTTGGATTTGTGTTAGAAATGACGTTTACAAAGTTAAGGACAAAACAAAAGTGAAGAAGGAATAATATTAACACTACATAGATTTGTATTATTCCCATGTTAGCAATAATGTTATGAAAATTCTAAGGCTTTTTATTAAAAAAAGTTGGGAGATGATTAAATGGTCGAACTAAAGCATTTGAAGATAAGAATGAAGTAATTTTAGAGAGAATGAAGGAATTTCCATCAAGATTCAAGTGAAGAACCTCAATATTTTAAGATTTATAAGAATAAGTTCTTTTATTTTGTATTCTTTCTTGACCGCTATTGGGTTTCTTCAATGAAGGGATTTCCATTGAGATTCAAGTGAAGAACTTCAAGATTTCAAGATTCATGATAATGAATTTTTTTATTTAATGTTCTTTCTTGATTGTTATGGAGTTTCCTTTAGTATGAACTAAATTGGGATAGATTTAGATGAGATGATTCGTAAAACTATTTATTTATTCGATTCTTTGATTTAATAAACAACCACTTTTAATATGAATTATTTATGATTACTTCTTGTGTTTGCAATTGAATTTTGATAGTGTTTTAGTTCAATTTTAGATTTTGTACATAGGGATTGAGAAATTATATATATGAATATGTTCATGGTACAAATGAGAGTTGCATAGAATCATATGTTAAGTCAAAATGACTTTATATAAAAATGATTTTGAAGTATAACAAACAAAGAGAGATCATATACAAGAAAAAAAGCGAGACTTGAACCACAGATGCAAAGCAGATGAGATTTAAATGCAAAGCCTTGACGCAGACGCAGACGCAGACGCAAATGCAAAGTGACGCAGACGCAGATGCGAGGGAGATCTGAGCATTTAAATGCAAAGCGACGCATGACGCAAATACAAAAGCAGACGCAGACAAAAAAGCAAAACAGACGCAGACGATATGCGAAGCAGACGCAGACGCAAATGCAAAGCAGACGCAGACGCAAATACAAAGCAGACGCAGATGCAAAAGCAAAACAGACGCAGACGTAAAAGCAAAAGCAGTCTGAGCGAATAAAGCGAGTATTTAAAAGCAAAACAGACGAAATGTGAAGCGATCTGAGACACGATAAAGAACAGACGCAAAAGTCGATTCGAGTTAATTCTGAACTCAACTGATTAACCGTTTCTTTAAAGATTCAAGATTCAAGAATCAAGAAGCAGTTAGAGACGAAGGCTATAAATTCAAGTCGAAGTTGAAAACTAAAAGCTGCTGATCTTAGAAAAATCACACAAAGTGAAAAAAAAAGCGATTAAGTGCAAACTAGCTGAGTGCTATCTTACTGTAACAAAGTGTTCAAATATTTTTCTGAAAAGAAAAGGTGTGAGATAACTGCAGAGGCTAAGTGTGAAAGAATCTGGTTGTAGAGACCTGAAGAGGCTCGTGAAAGAATACTTGTAACGATTGAAGAGATAGTGAAATCTCAGAAGAAACTCTGAGCACTGGACGTAGCCCACGGTTTGGGGTGAACCAGAATAAATCCGCGTGTCTACCACTCTTACTCTCTATCTTGTTTTTAGTTTCAACTTTATCATTACTTACTGTTCGTATACATAGTATTGAGAAGTTTGATCAATCGGAATTAATAAAAATTCTGTAAAGATTTTTATTCCTAACAAGTAATTCTGAAAAGACTTATAAAGAGGGGACTACACAATTCAACCCCCCCTTCTCGTGCATTCTATTATTGTTTTCTAAGTGTTGTATTAACGTGTGATTTACTTCAATTGGTATCAGAGCAAGGTGTCCAAGAATCACTTTGGCGAAGTGTGGATTAAAGATAATGGCGGAGTCACATGTATACATCATTTGAAGGAGCCTCGATCACTAGACCTCCAAACATTCAACGGAGAAGACTATCACTACTGGAAAGATAGGATGCGGTTATTCATCGAATCTACTCATGTTGACCTTTGGGACGTTATAGAGAACGGACCTTACACACCTGTAGATGAAGAAGGCAATTTTATTCCACGGAACAGATGGACGGCTGATCAGAAAGCAAGAATACAGTTAAATTCAAAGGCAAAATTTTTCTTGACATGTGCCCTAAGCAGGAGCGAGTATGACAAAGTGCACGGTTGTGACACTGCAAAAGAGATGTGGGACACATTGTCTATTGCTCACGAAGGCACAAGCCAAGTTAAAGAATCCAAGATAAGTATTCTTGTGCATCAATATGAACTTTTCAGGATGGAAGATGAAGAATCTATTGATCAAATGTTTGGAAGATTTCAAACAATTGTCAATGGATTGAAAGCTCTTGGAAGGACATACAACAATCAAGATCATGTTCGAAAGATTCTAAGAAGTCTTCCTAAGAGATGGATACCTAAAGTTCTCGCAGCAGTAAGAAGCCAAAGACTTGAGCGTGTTAAAATTTGGATGAGTTCTTTGGGATCCTTAAAGATTCATGAAGTAGAACTCAATCTGTCAAGACAAGCCCAAGCGAGATAAATCAATAGCACTGAAGGCCGGACAAAAGAATCATAAGACTCAGAGAAGGAGGAAGTCATCAAAGGCGTTGAAAATTGAAGAATCAAAGGATGACAACTCCAGCCAATCCGAATCAGAGTCAAGTGATGAAGATGACGAATTATCTTTCATTTCCAGAAAGATAAGACGCATGTGGAAGAAAAAGCCCAGAGTGAACCAGACATTCAGAAAGAATGGGAAAGATAAAGCTAAACCAGAGAAGTCTTCTATCATTTGCTACGAGTGCAACCAGCCTGGACACTATAAGTCCGAATGTCCTACTCTCAAGAAGAAACCAAAGAAGAGTAGAGAAGGCAAGAAAAGCATGATGGCAACATGGGAGGACCTAGATTCATCTGAATCGACATGAGGCTCCGAGTCATCAAAACATGCAAACATTTGCCTAATGGCTGAGGAAGATAGTGATGAGGAGGTAAAATCGATTATGATAAGTTACATGATGCCTATTCGAATTGTTAGAAGATTCTCATGCTATTACAAACAAGACAAGTTGTTAAAGAAGAAGTATGTAGAAAATATTAAACATACTTAGGTAATAGAGAGAAAATGTTTGTTTAAAGAAACAATTAGAAGATAAAAAAAAATTATAGATGATCGAAGAGATTAATCAACTTAAACTAAGGATTAAGAATTTATCAGTTGATTTAGCTACTTTCACAGAAAGTACAAAGAAAATGAATGAGATACTTGGAAAATGTAGACATCCAAGTGATAAGACTGGATTAGGGTTTACAAGAAACAAGAGTCAGTCTCGTAAAACATCTGTCATTCAAAAAAGAAGATATGGGATGATTCATTTTAATCAACATTATAATAATATGCATCATAGATTACATCATATGCATACTACTAACCATAATGGACCCAAGAAAATTTGGGTACCAAGAAATAAAATAGTTTCTCCTGCAGATATCCTTCCTTGGAAGATACGGCAAGCACCATTGGTATTTAGACAGTGGATGCTCGCGACACATGACGGGAAGAAGGTCTATGTTCCTAGACCTTCAGTATAAGAAGGGAGGATCAGTAACTTTCGGAGACAACCAGCAGGGCAAAATTATTAGAATCTTATCCAGAAAGTGAATCATTGCTTGCTGATCATACAATGGTTGATAGTTTCTACAATATGAAGAAACTGATTAGGGGTCTTAGTTTGTCTGTAGAGAAGATTGATTGTTGTCGGTTGGGATGTATGTTGTATTGGGGAGATGATGTGAACTTAGAAGAGTGCAAATTTTATGGTCAACCACGGTTTAAGCCAAGAAAGCGTTCTATGAAACAGAAATTAGTTTCATGGAAACGAATGTATATTTCTCACTCACTCTGAGACTTTAAAGACTTTATGCTTATGATGTTACTGCATCTCACATGAGATGGCATGCTAAACACGAACAGAAAGATGGAGTAATGAGCCATCCATCAGATGCACTGGCATGGAAACATTTTAACAACACCTATCTTGATTTTGCAGTTGAAAGTTGAAATGTTCGGTTGGGATTGTCGACGGATAGATTTCAACCTTTTGGTTAATCCAGGCAGCAATATTCTTCATGGCCAATTATAATTACTCCTTATAATTTGCCTCCTTGTATATGTATGAAAGAGGTATATATGTTCTTGACAGTGATTGTGCCAAGGCCAACAAATCCGAAACAACCATTGATATTTGAATTGCAGTAACTTTGGGAATATGGTGTGCAAACATATGATGTCTCCCTGAAACAGAATTTTATGTCGAGAGCAGCTTTAATGTGGACCATTAGTGACTTTCCAACTTTTGCCATGTTATCTGGATGGAGCACAGCTGGAAAATTAGTTTGTCCTTATTATGACAATGATTCTGATGCGTTTTATCTTCCAAATGGAGGCAAAATATGTTAGTTTGACAATCATAGGAAATTTCTTCATTTAAACCATCCGTTTAGGCGAAATAAACATAAGTTCATTAAAAATAGGATGGTGAACACACCTCCTCCTCCTCTTAAAGCTGGTGAAGAGATTTTGCAAGAGATTGAGGAATTAGGCTTGCTGCAAGTAACAAAATTAGAAGCCGATAAAGTAAATAAAAACGTTAATCAACACTTTGGTTGGTAAAAACGAAGCATATTTTGGGCCATATTAGAAAACGAATTTGATACGTCATAATCTAGATGTGATGCATATTGAGAAAAACATTTTTGACAACTTGTTCAATCCCATTATGAACATTGAAGGGAAGACCAAAGACAATGCAAAATCTAGAGCTGATCTGCAACTTTTTTGTAGAAGAATTGAGTTACATAAAGATCTTCGAACCGGTAAATATCCAAAAGCATGTTACACTTTGGACAAGAAACAAAAGGAGATTTTGTGTGAATGGTTGAAAAGTCTAAAGTTTCCTGACGGTTATATTTCAAACTTGGCTAGGTGTGTGGATCTAAGGAAGTACAAATTATTTGGGATGAAAAGTCATGATTTTCATGTATTTATACAAAGGCTAATCCCAATTGCATTTCGGGAGCTGTTACCTTCTAAGGTATGGGAAGCTATAACAGAGTTAAGCTTGTTATTCAAAAGCTTAACATCAGCTGAAATAAAGTTAGATGAAATGGAACAACTAGAAAATGAAATTCTAGTTATTTTGTGCAAGTTAGAAGGGATTTTACCTCCAAGCTTCTTTGATTGTATGGAGCATCTACTTGTGCATTTAGCACATGAGGAAAAATTAGCCGGTCTAGTTCAATATCGATGGATGTATCCATTTAGGAGATAACTCGACAAATATTATTGCAATAATCATTTTTACATGCTTTATCTACTAAATTAAAATAACATTTTTCTCTAATGTAGGTATTTGCATCACTTGAAAAAAATGTTAAAAATAAAGCTAGAGTTGAAGGCTCCATATGTAATGCTTATTTAGTGGAGGAAGCTAGTACATTTTGTGGACATTATTTTAAGCCGCATGTGCACACAAGAGCAAGAAAAGTTCCTCATAATGATGATGAGGGAGGAACAAGTGGTGCTGATGGAAACTTGACCATTTTTACTTATTCTGGACGAACATATAGACATGCAACAAGAAGAATGTTAACAGAGGAAGAAATTGATGCTGCACATGGTTACATTTTATTAAACTGTGAAGAGGTTCTTCCTTTCGTTCAGTAAGTTCAACATGATTATTTTTTTATGTAACATTGTGTGATGTTCATAACAGAAAATTGTCGTTATGTATTTAGATTATACGAGAAATTATTACCCGAGATAATGTCGGGCATCACACAGGATGATATTAATAAAGAAATTGGAAAGCACTTTCCTCGATGGTTCGAGAGATTTGTAAGTTGTCACTTACAATTATTCTTAATTATAGTTCAAAACCATATTTACGTGTTCTCATGTCATTATACTCTTTGCTATGATACATTAATTTATGTAGGCCCTCTAAAATCCAATAAAGAACAAGTGCATTTGTGATCTTGCGAAGGGTCCTCTGAGAACTATTAAATCTTATCTGATGTATTTCGTGAATGGATACAAATATCATACAGAATCTCATGGACATAGCATGGCAAAAATAAACAGTGGTGTGTCGATACAGGGAGAATTAATGGATTACTACAGTAAAATTATTGAAATACTAGAAGTTGAGTACCCTGCTTTACCAGTGAAGCGATGTGTGATATTTAAATGTGACTGGTATGACCCGACACTAAATGTTGGAACAAAAGTGCATAGCCAATACAATCTAGTTGAAATCAACAACTAAAGAAGATTGAGACAATTTGAATCTTTCGTCTTGGCTATGCAAGCGAAACAGGTTTGCTATGTCCCTTTTCCAAGCTTATGATGTGATAAGGAAGATTGGTTGGCAATTTGCAAAGTAAAACCTAGAGGTGTTTTTGAATCACATAGAAAAGGAGAGCATAGTCTTGAAAGTGAGGCGTTTCAGGAAGATGTCACTTCAGTCAATGCATCTGAAAATTATTACAATAATGAACCTTTGAACGATCCATCTAATGAATATGTCAATATTTCTTTTGGAGAGGATGACGAGGGTCAGAGATCTAAAAAGGAGCTGGAGTTTGAATGTTATTCTTCCGATGAAGAAGATGATTGTAATTTACAATTAAGTTTTGATAGCGATTAATTTCTGTTTGTAATTGAATATTGTAATCAAAATTTTACCATTATTTGCATTTCGATATATTCAGTGTAAAGTCTTTTATTGAAATTCTTATTCAAGAAATGTCGACATGGCGATTGGTTCTAGATGGTAGCAATTCTTTCTGTTGGGTGGAATATGGCAAAATTGTCCCAACCCAAGGAATCAAAACTGATGGAAATATCGCTGCATCATACACTAAGAAACGTTTGCCTTCCATGGATGATCTGTTACTTGAAGGTGATTACTATGATTTGCACAACATCTCTTTCCCTATTTTGAAGTTATTATACATATTCTCATTTGATTATCTATCCTACATGTTTAAGCTTGCTTTAAACTCGAAGAGGACATGTATGTCGATAGAGGTGAGAGCGATGTCACAACGGCCTATAAAGGATTAGGAACATCGGTTCTCAAAAAATCAGCAATTCCTCAAACCTCTTCCAGACAATCACGTATGCATTTATATCCAGCTTCTGTTGGTTTAATGGTTTTCTAAGATCATAGTTTCAAAACTTCTTAACTGATGATGTTTTAGGTAAATATGTTCCCGTAGCATGTTCATCTGGAGAATTAGTCTTCCATAATCATAGCGCAACTCATTCACTGCTTCTACTACAAGTATGGCTATAGCATCAAAGCTATTGCAAGAAAGTGTTGAAAAGCCCACACCTGGTGGAAGAAGTATCACTGTTTCCATTGGTGCGTTTGAACATGCCAAGACCCTTCTCGGGAATCCAGACATTGGGGACTCATTTACCTTTACCGACTCCTATGTCACATGGAATCAAAAAAATTAATTATATCATTGTGATTTTTCGATGCAATACATTATTACACTAAGCTTTGATGTGGATTTATTGTTATATTTGTAAGACTGTGTTAAACAATGCAAAATTTTATCATTGTTCAAGTTGATTTATTGTTGTTAACTATTTGTTAACCTTCCAATCCATTGTTTTATTTTATTCTCCATATATTGTGTACAATATTGATATAAAAGTATTATATCTGTAGAGAATACGTAAAAATTGAATTTTAGGTAAACAAATGTGACCAAAGCGACAGCGTGAGGTTATGCGGCTGAGGTTTAAAGTCATGTTCGAAGCAACTTACTGTGAAGGTGGTTCGTCACAGCCTACTCCTCGCACTAACTCACCTCCTCCGCATCCAGGGGCGACAGTTATGGATGAAGCATCACCTACTGCTCCTCATGCTACACCATCCCCATCCACAACTCATATATCATCTAATACCAGTTTATCGAATAGAGGAGACATCGGCCAGCCTACAGCTAAGGGACCTAATGGAAGAAAATTTATAACAATTGTCAATAAATAGTAAGTAAAATCACATTACTCATTGTTTGCTTTTTATTAACTCTTAGGTTTATCAATTATTTCACAGTTAAAAATAATTTGTTATATTAGGTTGTTTCCGTCTGGATCGAGTTCCAGAAATATCACTTCCACATTTAAGCAAAGGATTGAGTCTGAGGGTTATGTGTGGAAGAATATATCTTACGCCAAAAAGCAATTTTACTTTCAGGATTTTGAGGTACAAAAAATATTTATTTTCTTTTTATATTGATTTATATACGCAAATTATATAAATATTATTACATTATATAATTTGTTGCCTTCTTATTTCAGAAAGCATTTACTGGGATTCTTGTTTCGACGCCACGGTGTATAAAATATGGGAAAACAAAACTCGTACATGTTATCGCGACTTAATCAATGTGATAAGCAAGGCTGGTGTGCGATCGAGTTATATTTCGAAGGAAATTTGGAGTCGTTGGACTGAGTATTGGACATCACCTGCAGCAATGTTCATCTCAGAGCATAACTCCGCCAATAGACGTGGAGGCCCGGGTGGTGATAGTCTTCTAGTACATACGAGAGGATCAATTACCCACTACGAGCATGCACATAGACTAGTAAGTATCTACACTTCACACCTATTTTGTATATATTGTGCTTTGTTTTATTATACATAATGATTATGATATAAATGTATGGTGCCATATATAGTTGTGTTAAGTTATTTTCTTTGTTGAACAGGGGGAAAATATCATAAATGTAGAGGAAACTCTGCCAAAATTTTTATAAATACTAGTTCACATCTGGCAATTTAGGTTATACATGTAGGAAAAGTCATTGGGCATCAAGCCTACACCTATCCAGCTGTTTTTGCACATCCACACAAAGAAACATGATGGTGTGACATTCATCAATACCCGATGTAGAGAGCTGAATGTAAGTGAAATTAATACATTTTTATAATTTCTTAACACTAATGCCTTACTAATGTAAACATTACTTCTTAATAGAACCAAATATAACAAAATATTCAACGACAATCTCATGAGGAACAACCTGTAGATGAGACTCAGACGTATCTTGATGTTGTAGGTGGTAGGGACCGTCGTGGAAGAATATTCAGCTTAGGTTCATATGCGAACACATGTTATTCGCGCTCTTCCTTGTCCAGTACAGCAACATCTGCTAGGCCAATGCAAAGCAATGAAGTAACCGAGCTTCGGGCCATAGTGAACACATTGAGGGAGCAGATAGGGTATTTGACAAAGGCTAACGTTAATCAACAGATGGAGCACATGGAGTAAATAGTTAAGATGAGAGAGGAGATGGGGGACGTGGCAAAGATGAGAGAGGAGATAGAGTAGGTGTCAAAGATCAGAGAGGCGATGGAGTAGATGGCCAAAATGCGAGAGCAGATGGAGCAGTCAGCTAAGATGAGAGAGGAGATAGAGCGGCTTGCTAAAATGAGAGTGGAGATGGGGCAGATGGTTAGGATGAGAGAGCAAATGAAGCAGATGACTCAGCTTAGATAGGAGATGGAACAGTTAAAGGGGAGGCTTAACAGTTCAGAGTAACCACAATCATCACAACATTAGCTTGCCCTTATCATTTGTTTTTAATTAAAAACATAAGTTATGAACATTGTAATGATTTTATTATCAATTAAAATAATTGATACGTTATATTATCAATTAATTTTCTGATTAATCAAATTATATATTTATATATATATACAAATTAATTTATTATAAACAAATAATTGGTAACTCTTAACAATATGCATTTATAACAACAACACAAATTGTAATTTAATAAAAAAATCTCTAACCAGATATTACCGACGGACATATTTTTAGTCGGCAATTTATAGTTATTTATCGATGGTAAGCAACACCGTCAGTAAATAAGATCTCTTTTTAGGTCATTACCTTTGGTTTATCGACGGTCAATTTTTCGTTGCTAAATTTTACCGATGAAAATTAACCTAATTTATTCCATCGTTAAAATTTACCGACGAAAACTTGTCGTTGCTAATAACAGTTGTAAAATACTGATGGTGATTTTTTGTCGGTATTTTTAACTACGACCCTTTTAGCGACGGTTTTGTCCGCCGTTAATTTCTGTTGGTAATTAGGTTTACTAACGAAAAATCCTATCTTACAGACAGAATATTCCATCGGTAAATAGGTGATTTCTTGTAGTGAAATCACATATAATCCATTAGAGATTTATATCATACAAGGAGAAGAAGAAGAAAAGGATAACCATATTTTAATAAAACATGTAGCATATTTGGAAGTTAATGATGAGTTAAGTGTTTAAGCAAGATGCCCAGCTAAAATATGCATAAAGAAGCGCTTATTGGAATACAACCTATATAATATCTTTTAAGTATTTTTAACAATAGTTTTAAATATATTTTAACATATTGTTAGTATTTTTACGTATTTTATTTTTGCTTTTAAAGTTATGAATATAAGTGTGCTTTGATGTTCTTTCAATATTGGATTGGGATTATTTTACTTGGGATGAGATTTGATTGAGTTTTACAAGCTATATATACAATATGACATTCAACTCAGATTTATGTGTACCTTATGTTACAAAACATCTTTTATGTAAGTCTTTTGTTCCCTCTCCAAAATTAGGCTTTGATTATTTATGATTATTAATGGAATTTGACAAGCATTGTGATATTTTGTTATCATCGGAGTACTAAATCCAAAGTTTTTCTTTTCCCTTGTTTTATAGATTTTCATTGTTTTTGTATGATGTATGCATTAATAGCAACGTACATTTTAAGTATGGGGTAGTGATTACCATTAGCCTTATTTTATTTATAAGCATTTAGTCCAATCACATTTAGCTTAGTAAGTGAAAATTCTAAAAAATTAGGCAAAGAAATTGCGTTGATAAATTGAAGTGATATTGTATTATGATTTGATTATATTATGTTGTGAGATATTATAACCGATGAGTAGTTTAAATGAAACTTGATTAAATAGTATTAATAACAATACTCAAATTGAATGATGAGTCGAATGTATAATGTTCTTTTTTTTTTAGATTGAGTTCATGAGTGGCTAATTAGTCCATTTTATCATAAGTTGGTAAAAATGCATAAATAATGTGAGCATAAATAAATTCTACTATGTTGATTTTGATCTAAATAATGGATCAAAGTAATAAATGGTGCTAATAGCCAACTAAAATTATGACGTGATTAAGTAACTAGAGGTATTCGTGACAAGATCTTTATCCTTATATCAAAAGGTTGGAAGGACATTTTAACCAAGCAAATTATGCTTGGAGCAAAAATAAATCAAATTGCATTAGTTTTTTTCATTATAACTTATCAAATACTTGTTAGTTTAAACTTTTTGCTCTTCTAATATCCTCTTTGAATATAAGATGAAGTTATTTAAATTAACTTAGAATTGAAAGGTCATTTAATTAGGTTAAAAATTGATAGAAAGTTGGTGTATTGTTTAGATATTTAATGAGTTAATGAATGGGATGATTGAACTGATAATAGTAATACTTGACCTCTTTGATTGAGTTGCTAAACTTTCCTAAAATCTAACTTTCCTAGGTTGATCTCTTTTGAGATTGGTCTGATTGAGGGAAACCAAATGCTTAAGTTTTAGGGATTTTACAAATGTTAATTAGATGATGCTTTGAGCATGATTTTGAAAGCATTTGCTTGTATTTTGCGTATTTTTATAAGAGGCCTTATTTTAGCTCCCCAATGAAGAAAGAATGAATTTGTGCAAATTAGAGTTAATTTAGAGTTAGTTTTGGTATAATTTTAGAGAAAGGATTTAGAACATTATTCACAACACATAACCATGTCCAATTTGTATTAGGTTTGAAAGCAAAGTTTGTCTATTAAAGAATTGTGTTTGGATATGCATTTGTAGTTATTTTTACAAAGTCAAGTGTTTCTGCATAATGAAAGTGATGAAGATAAACACTGGTGCACATATATTAGCGGTGTTGTTATGAAAGGATATTCGAATTACAAAATTGAACTAGAACATCTAGATAAAAGAAAGAAGTAACTTTAGAAAGAAAGAAGGAATTTTATTCCAGATTCAAGTAAATAACATTAGATTTCAATATCCATAAAATGAGTTCTTTTATTTTGTGTTCTCGTGGTTAGGTTTCTTTATCTTAGTATGAACTGAATTAGTATGAATTTATATGAGATTAACCTGAAACATTTGTTTCATTGACTTTTAATTTGATCAAAGACCCAATTTTATTATGATTGTTTATGATTATTTATTGTGTTTGAATTTAAATATACTAACCTTTTAATTCAATTTCAAATTTCATATGTAGGAATTGAGAAATCATATGTGCCAATAGATCATAGCATGAATAATAAGAGTTACAAGGAATCTATAGATATAACTACATGAATCTTCTAGATTAGAGTCAAATCTAACAATGAAATTCATAAAATAAGTTAAACAAGACCTACTGTTTAAAATTCATTAAAACACTCTACTACCCTAAAGATAAGATATTTAAAATTATGTCTATTATATGAATTTCCTTGGTATATTTGGCTTATGTATCACTTAACTCTAAAACATATTAATCTCCTTTATTTGGTTTATCATTTGCATTTTATATTATTTAATTTTCATCTTTTAAAGTCTCCATTTATGTAGAATCTCCATAAAATCTTTTTATTCTTAAAATTATCTTCGTTCAATTATTAACTTTAGTTTCTTAAACCAGAAATCTTTCTATTAGTAATTTATTATAGTACGAGAAATGTAAATAGTGTTAAAGAAATGAATAAAGGTTATTGTTTAGCAAAATTTACCTAAACATAAACATAAATAGTTCCTCATAGTTATGGAACATTTAAAAGTTGAAATTGAATAATATTTTTCTTATTTCAAACTAAATTATAAATATACATAAAAGTTTGATTAATTATAATTTACAAATCCTGGATTGAATCAATTAGTTTTATTCTTTCTCTTTCCAAGCTTGGTTCTTCGAAATAATATAAATCTTATCCATTGAAGATGAAGATCCAAAGGATGAAAAATATAATGTAAACATTACCTTACATGAATTACTTATATCTCATGGAAGGAGTTTACCTTCAGGCTTTATATTTCTAAAAAGTTTTCATAAGTTTTCCTAATGCAATTAATGTATTTTATGAGTAAAATAAATATTTATTCATATCACACACAAAACATGTAATAACTAACTTTCAAGTTTTAAAAATATTGAAAGAGGACTCGAGAGAAGATATTTACATCACAAACTTTTAAAGATTACACATTAATTGCACACTCAATTAAGCATTACAAACAATGTGCATTGCTAGCTAGTTTATTGACTTAGAAAGGAATGGAGCAATCTAAAGCTGTAAAAGAAGGCATAATATACAAATCAAACATGTTGTAGGAGTTTATTATATTACTCTAATAGACCCTTTAAGTAGTCATATAGGTGAATTAAAACAATCATCACTTCTAAAATAAGGGTTTCATAAGTCATAACCATTATTTAAGATTGAATTATATAAAAAAGAATTTTAAAGTACAAAAAGAGTTGTCTTACAGTAGCGAGCGCCAAGTTTACTGTCTTAGGTCTAGAGTACCAATTAGGTAGCAGCAAGATGTATTTCTTCAAGGACAGATTAGGGCAACAAGAGATGGGATGTGTGTCAAAATGTTTTTCAACCCATTCAAGTAACAAAAACAATATTATTTATAACATGATCTAAATCTTGAAAAAAAAATTAGTCCAAATTCAATTCAATGTCCAATCAATATAGGCTTTGTCCATTGACTTTAATTTAAATTGGACTCAGGCCAAAATGCCAAATCTAACATCAACCATGTTAACAATAGATAACTATCTATTATGTTTTTAGTAAATTGAAACTAGAGTATTTAGTTGATACAATTTATAATTTTGATGAAATATAACAATTTGTAAAAGTTAAGTTTTAAAATACAACATGCATTATAATCTAACAAATGTCGAACAACAATATTCCTTATATTTAAATTTAAAGGTGCAAGTGGGTAGTGACCTTTTATTACATATTTTCAATAAAGGTTTACATTTTTATTCATATTTTAAAAGTCAACTTAATAGATTTCACGATGTTAATAATTTAGCCTAAATGGTAGTTATGAGTTTGCCTTTTGTTGGACTCCAAAAGATCCTACCTAACCAAATGATAGTTGTAAATAACAAATGCAAAGAGAATGTAGAGAGAGAAGCTCCCCTTCCCTTCCCCTTCACAGGCTTTCTTTACTAAATTTCTCTGTTTATTTTCTCCTTCCTTTTCTATTGTTATTCTTTGCTTCATGTTTCATCTTTAAACCTTGCCTCTTCCTTGAACCTTGTTTCTTCCTTATTACTTTCTTTTCACTCTCTCCTGCGCTTTCGAATTCTTAAGGGCCTTTTAGTATTTTCATTTTTCCCTCCAATGATAACCTTATATATTCTAGTACCTGTCAATTGCTTTTTTTTATTCTTTTCTTATTAGACCCCATGCCTTCTGCTAGTGTTCCTGTTGGACCCCGAACCTTGAGTGACAATTTGAGTTAGTAATATGAATGGTCAAGTGGATGAGTTGACTGAAATGAAGCTAAATAGCAAGAATTAGAAAGAAAAAAGTGTGAAAATTTGAAGGATTTAGAAAGTTTGACTTTTTGGAGAGAGAATGTTTGACTTTGAGAGTTGACTTATGATTTAGGCAAAATTTGATAAAATGGTCTTCTGGAAACTTGTAGGTTATGTTAAGAGATTTTTGTGGACATAAAGTTTGTAATTTTTCGATATCGGGAGTGAAAGTTATGATCAGTCAAAGTTTATGTTTGATCGGGTTTGACTTTTATATTGGTTGGAACTTTGGTGAGAAATTAACCTAGTTAGAGGTTAATTGAGCTTTGATGTTTTCATGAAAATTGAAGGATTTGTTTTGATCTTTATTTCGATATAAAGTATGAAATTTTTCGATCTCGAATATTAAGTATGATTTTTATAAGTTTGTATAGAGGATAGTATCTTTGATAGGAAAATGGACTCCGTAGGAGTGAATTGAGTTTATGTTCTTCTTGGAAGATTTAGAGCTTCTCTCAAGTTTTCTATAGAGACTAAGTTTGTCAAAATTGGAGTTCGGGATTAAGAGTTATGAATTTCGGAAGTTTTTGATAATAAGTGAAAAAAAATAATAATAAAATAAAATAAAGTTTGATGTTGCCTGCGGCGCCTCGCTAGGCGAAGGCTCGCCCTAGCGGGCGGGCGCCAAGTCGCCTCGCTAGGACGCCTCGCCTAGCGAGGCGGGCTGCTCTCGCCTCGCGAGGCAAGGCTCGCCCTCATGAGTTAGGCGTCCGTCGCCATCCGAAGCCTTTTGCTTCTTGATTTCTTGATTTCCTTGTTTTCAATCCGACCTTTGCTCACTATTTTGCCTATATCTTTTCCGTCCGACATCCGATTGAGTTGATTCTTTTTGCGTTGGATTCCTAAGACAATGAATTTCATTTTATAAAAATTTGTGAATTTTGAGATTAAATTAATGATGATTAATTTAATCAAAGTGAGTCGGAAATTTTCGAGCATGATTCAGTGTTTTGTGAAATTCGGGATCTGTAGAGATCCGATTGAAGCGATTCTTGAGGCGAAATAAAGATAAGACAAAGGGCTACAAATCATATGAAGACATGAAATGTCAATTTTGCCCCTAAGACTTTTAATTTTTGAATTTAAGTTCAGATTAGGGTGAAATTTTTGGATTGGGAACACCTGAGAGTATTTTGAGTATAACTTTTGATCTGGGAATCGAAATCAGACGATTCTTGTTTTGAATTAAACTAGAGACATAAGGCTACAACTGTTATGAAGACATCGAGTTTCAATTCTAGGATTAAGAATGTGAAATTTTGGACGGAAATAATCGTACATTGAAAATGTGTTAGAATATGGATAAACCCGAATTGTTTTGCACATAACTTTTGATGTAGTGATCGGAATTGAGCGCGGTTGGTGGCGTTGGATTCGTATGATTGAGAGGAACATTTCTCGAGAAGGAAGTTTTGACAAATTCCTTCAAATTGATAGTGCGAATCAGACCCGCAAGTGAACATGACTTAAAGTAACATGACAAGGACATTTTGGTCTTTTGATCAAATTTAATGACATGGCACCATTTGATGATGTGCTGTCGTTTAAACAAGATCTGGAAATTTTTAAAAGAGGAGCTTCACGATTTTTCCAGAGAAAAGAAGAGAGAAATAAGAAGAAGAAGAATGAAGAGGTTTCGTATGGAGAAAAGAAGAGAGAGAAAGCTTTGTTTCAATTTTTCTACTTGTTTCTTAGGGATTTTTGAGTGGATTTCAAGAAGGAAAAGAGTGTAGAATGATGAGAGCTTCCTAAGGAACCAAGAAAATTCGAATTTGGAGGAGAAATGAGGTAAGAGAAAATTTTCAATTTGGAGTTTTTGTTGAATTTTTGATTGAGAAAGATAGATAATGTTATGGGTTTATGATTTATGAAGTTGATTTTGATATTAATGCTTTAGGTTGGGTTTAATTTTGGATGGAAATTTGTTTAAAGTTTAGGCTAAATTTTATGGTTGAGAAATTGGTGAATTTTTGATGTAGAATGAAAGATAATAATATAGGTTTATGGAATATGAAATTAGTTTTGAGAAAATTTTGAACTATGGTATTGAATTTGGATAAATTGGTTTAGGCCAATTTTAAGATTTGGGGATTTTTGAAATTGAGGATTTAGATGTCTTGGAATTAATGTGAATTGATGAATTGTGACGTTAGTTTTGAAAATTAAGTTATTTATGAGATTAAATTTGGGTGTATTGGTTTAGGCCAATTTTGAAAATTGGGGATTTTCAAAATTGGAGATTGAAATAGCTTGGTAAAGTGATGAATTTGGGTTCCTTATAGTTAATTTTGAGATTATACAAATTTATGATGTGGAATTTGGGTGATTATGACCTAGGTCAATTTTAATTGAAAGAAGGAAAGAAGCAAGGATCAAATTGGAGCTTGGAGCAAGTTCCTAGCGTCATTTCGAGGTGGGTAGCATATTTATATTTTGATTTATAGGCAATATCTGAATTTTCAAAATGAAAGAAAGCAAAAGTTTGAATTTTGATAAATTATTGTTTGTAAATGTTTGAAAATAAGAATTGATTAAAAGTTTGAAATTTTGATTTCAAAGGATTCTGAAAAATTATTACAAGTGAATTATGTTTGAAAAGAAAATAGAAATTTCGAAAGTTCATTTTGTTATGTATGCATTGCTAAATTATGTAAAGTCTTTGAAGTTATTGATTGATTGATTGAGTGATTTAATTGTATGTATTATGTGAATATATGAAAATCAAAAATTTGGAAAGTGCCTTGGCAATTTGAATTTCCGTTTCGATATGTGTTATGTGGGTTTGGTAGGTCCTTTGGTGAGTCATTATTGTCTCTATGTGTATAGCCTTCTCCAGGCTGCCCATTAGTGCACGGACTCGTTCGGACTCCTTCACGCTACTAATTGGACGCTATATGCGGAAAGTGTAAGACGTTCATTTCATGATTGCATGAGACCATTATGCGGGGCCCATGCGAGACGCTCTATTGGACCTAGCCATACCATTCGATATGCTATGTGTTTTCAATTTTGTTTCAGTATGTTGCATACATATTTATGAAAATTCGAGAATTTTGAAGAAAAAAATAAGAAAAGTGAGATGACTATGAAAAGTTTGAAAATATGAAAAGTGTTTGAGGAAATTGTTTGAAAAATTATAAAGTTTGAAAAATTAGCCCTTTTGGCAAAAGCTTGTGAAAATGATTTCGCTTATTTATCAATTTATAAATGTGTTATCCACGAGCTTAGAGCTCACCCCTTTCATCCTCATCTCAGGGTTTGAAGCGGAGATCGGATGAAAGAATGTGAAGACGTCGATTTCGACTTTTGAATCGTTAGCTTTTGAGTAATTTGGATCTTGAGTATGAGTATGTTTATAACTTTAGATAAGTTGGGGAAAAATGCATTTGTGTATAAGGTTGAGAATTGTGAATGATTGTGAAATTTGTATATGAAATTATGGATAATTTGGGAATATATATGTATGATTGATTTGGGAATTTGATTGAATTACGAGTTTGGTATTGAATTGAGAATTATGGAAGTATTAGATTTAGGTTTGCGTTTTCTTTGGTGTTTGGATTCGGACGGAGAGTCCGATGATTTGAGATCTGTTTGGCATTTAGAAGTGTATTTCTTTACCCTTGCAGGTTTGGGTTAGGAAAAAGGCAGCCGTTTATCTTTGCCGAAATTTCGATAAAATCTGGGTTAAAATGTAATTTGAGATTGGTATGGATTTATATAAGATTGGGTATGACTGTATGGATTGAAGATGACGTTGTATGTGATTGAGTAACGAGAAAAGAAATGAGAATAAGAAAAGAAAAAAAAATTCATACCGAATTTTGGAGCGTCTTAGGGTTTCAACGCTTTATGTTGATCGATCGTTTCCTTTGAAAATTGTTGTCGGATGTCGAATCTGTTTAGTTAAGTGTTTGTTTTCGCATTCGCTTTGCTTCTGCTTTGATTCCGCTTCGGTCAGTTCGCTTTCGTATTCGATTCATTTCGATTTACTTCCGTTTCGATTTTATATTCGATTCGCATTTGCTTTGCTTCTGATTACGTTGTGATTTGAGTTTATTTTTGCTATTGGCTTCCGCATTGTGTTTCTGATTCGAAATTTCGATCCAAATTTCATCTCCTTCGCTTAGTTTCCATTGATTCCGTCATTCGTTCTGCTTTTCCGGTTGGGATCCGGTTCCCAGATCGGGTCCCAACATTTATGGTATCAGAGCATAGAGTGAAAGTGTTAAGTTTAAGTAGTTGGATTTCGAAAGCGGGATCCAACAGTTCCAGCCTGTCTTGAGTAGTATCCTTCTGTTAATTTTCCTAGCTCCCCTAAAAAAGCCAGACTTTGTTTCCTGTTAAATCTTCTAACTTTCCTCAAACTCTTGCACCTATCCCTGCAAATTCTTGACCTCCATTTCCACCCTTGAATCTAAACACACTTGCCAAATCTCACCATCTAAACCCCCTTATTCTAGTCACAACCCAAAATCTAATCCTCACATTCCTCCTTTTGTTGCTAGCCTACTTAGGAAATCCTAGACTTCAGTTGAAGGGGATTAAAATCTGAGTTTAAAAGTCTCATATATACCTTCTACAGATTCCAAAGTTTCTCCTCCTTTAGAAACTCTTAAAGTACGTCTAGAATTATAGAGTGCTACTCTAACTAGGAATTTTCTTTGACAAAAGGATCTCTTTCCATGTCATGAAAAATTAGGCTTGGAACAATTGGAAATCCTTAGGATTCAAAGATATCCTTGTGAATGATTAGGATATATTTTTCATTAAATTCCATAGTAAATAAAATGCTACAAGAGTGTTAGAATCAAGGCCTTGGCATGTCAACAACGAACTATTTCTTCTTCAGAATTGGAGACTAGGGTTTGATTGTAACATATAACTTCCATAGGATATATGCCCAAAATTCTTAAGAATATCCGAGCACATACCCTATAGGAATGGCATGTTAGAGCAGTCACGTTTACTTAATATGGCATCATACACATCATAAGTAATGATAAAAATAACTTATCTCATTTCATTAACAAAACATGTTTTACATTGTTATTTCATTACAAACCATCCATATATTTACAATACAGAAACAATCTGTGATCACACTATTTTAAACAAAAGATTCTACATAAAATGAAAACTATACAAAGTACTCTATCTAAAATCCTCAGATGACATCTAACTAGACCTTTGAGCCATATCTTGATCTAAAATGAATAGTACTAAACTTCAATTAGTTTGTTCTACTATTAAGATCTCCTTTTAGTACCTGATAATCAACGTTGTAATTTTGATGAGTTTTGCAAACTCAGTGAGTTTTCTATCATCAATGTGTTCACTCAAAACAGAACAAATATATATTAATGAATAACATTTAGCTCAATCAAAGTAACACTTCATTTAGAGCTATAACTCATATTCTACAATTTGCATCATAATACAAGAAACTTTTAAGAAAACAATAACTTTTTAAGTCATTCCAAAAGTACATTATGAATGCAGGAATATCATGTAATCATTTCAGAACATGACACTCATTTATCACAATTCTTTATATTATCATAAAAATCATAAGCATTTCTTAATATCAACACAACATAGTTCAACATTCATTTCCAATCAATATCATGAACACAATTAAAGATACAAATGCAAATGCAAATAAGACTCATTCCATTTTAACTTTGTTATGATTGAGTGCCTATTTCACTGTCCTGTATCTATTGTAGATACAGGGCTCTTTTCAGTATTGTCTCATATTCGTTGTAGATGTTGGGCTCATAAACATTAATCCTGAGGCTTTGATGTGCACAACTGTACTTAAAGCTCGTTTCATGTTGGCTACTCTAGTTGCAACTCCTTATATGAACATGCATCATGAATGGAGTATAATAGCTGACATAATATATCATCAATCTCTTTCACTCAATGAGCACATTCAATTTTCATAGTTCATCGAATCTAAGTCTGTCATTCAAAAAATAGTTAAGCATTCATTTTCCTTATCACATTCAAATCATAAACACTCCCAATATAGTCCTGAATATTGAACTCCTCGGACAATCAATTATCCAGAATCAATAATATCATAATTATATTAATATCCATTTAATATAGAGGAATTAAATTTAATCAACGCAATTTGAATAGAACACATTACTCATCAAAATCTCACATCTAGGTTACCCACTATACATATAATTCAAACATAAGCATAAATATTTAAGTTTATACAACTAGGTTAACTCACAGTACACTCTAGTTAACTATTGCCTTGATGCACTGACAATGTCTGGATGATGTCAGTCGATGTGTGCCTCTAAATCAAACAATACACACATGTAACTAATTGATCAATCAAATGAATGCTCAAAGTTACACATGTATACGTGTCATGTTTAATACATGTTCAATTGATTATTTCAGGTATGAAATCTTATTCACAAATCATACTTATACATTCATCATAGTTTTTGAATCATGTAGTTTGCAATTAGATTTATGCCTTAATACACTTGATTACTTTCAATTCATCACTCAAACATTTGTCATTCTTTTTTCCTAGGATTATACACTCACATAATTTCCTAGTTCTCATTTAACCATTCCCAATTCATCACTTACATACTTTGAATCACATTATATTCATAAGAACATCTTTATATCATTATCAATTCATAATTTACACTTATCATTAAACATTTTCATGATCAAAGGCCTTTTATAACACACATACAATTGTTTTTTAAATCTAGAATTTCAGCAAGTTAGATTTATACATTCACTAAACTTTTCCAATAATATATATTCATACATTTACCCAATTCTCATTAATAGCTCTAATGTTCATTCATCCATACCTTATACACATTTCTCATGTTTTGAAGATCATGTTTGCATTAAAAGAACTCAGTTATTCCTTAAACAAATCATAATTTCCATATTTGAACTCAACTACATCAAAACAATCCATTCTTTAGGTTATGACTTCATTTAATTACATAAACTTATCAAGATATCTTCTAGCCAAAATGATTCATAGAAGCATTAATAAGACATCAATAATCAATTTTTATGTTTTATACTTGGACTAATTCGAGCTCTTTGGTCCTCAAAAATTAGTAAATAATATAAGGTTCTAGCATAGGGGTCTATCACAGGCAATATTAAGGAAACAAGCACAACTCAAGCCCTAGTCACTATTTTATCAAGCCACTTTCATAGGGGTCAAGCTAAGACTAATATCTACAACTTTCATTCTTTGAGTTTCTTCAAATTAATGCTCTAAAGATATGTAAAATAGATCAAAATAGGAAGATGAAATTGAAACCAGAATTTCAACCTACAACTCTAATTTTCCAAATTCAAGAACACTTCAATAACACCTATCTTTACCATTAATTCTTCATCAATTATACCTCAAATCCCAAATTAAATCATCCATACAATAGAATAAAATAGAAAAATACCTAAGTTTATGTAGAAATTTCTAGCACAATAAATCATTAACATCATATGTAATTCATCCGAATTCATCATCATCAATTCTCTATCATAACATGCTATAAAGACTAATCATTTACTTACATGTTTAACTCCAATTCCAAATCAAAATATGAAACCAATCCAAGTAAGCAGAAACATCACACATTCAAGGTAAAACTTGGATGGATTTTGGCTAGGTTTAGTAAGGCAACTTCAAGCTGATCTTTTACTTAATTTTGTGAGGCTAAAATATGGGTTATTTGTGCAAAAAATAGGCATAACCTTAAGCAAGTTTAGGGAGGTTAACGAAAAGAGTTTAGTGGTGCGAGTGAGAGAAGAAAGAACAAGAAATGAGCTGAACCAAGTTTACTCCTGTTGAATGTTACACATAAGGTGCTAGGTGTCATCTAATGAAATGGCCATATGTCTAAAGGGATATTCAACATGTATCAAGTATATATGTGGCCATATGTTACCATCAAAGCTAGGTCACATGTCATGTATTACAGCTTCCACTGTCCATTAATCAACTAAGCCATTTTTCATCAACTTACCAGCCCATTTGTCACATAATGATCAATGTCAAATGGCACTCAATTATAGGCTAAATCGTCCAAAATTTTCACGTATCAATTTATCTTATCACTTGGCATTTTTCCTAGCCCAAATGTACATCTTAATCCCTCAATTTTTTTAGTTATACCAATTAATTCCAAATTTACTACTTGTGATCAATCAAACTAAAATGTAAGGCATAAACATTTCATAATTCACATCATGAACATTTTAAACCTTTCATACCTTGGAATGAATTAATTAAGTGCATATGATATCTTTGTAATGTGTACAAAATCATAAATTATATGTGTGTATGTTAATGATATCCAATTCATTAATTCTAATAACAAGCTAAAGTTTTAATCCTCAATATGAAAATGGATTATTACATTGACTGCCAGGAGATTAAGCAAGTCAATATCCCAGTATGGATGTGTATTCACATCATTTCCTTTGAATATTAGACTACAGTCGATTTAAGCCATCTAGCTAGCTTTATGGGGAAACCTATCTACATAAACTAAGCCACAGTAGAGACAAGTAGGATCAACTTTACTAGAGCGTGTGTGGTGGTTGAAGCAATGATTTATTTGTCTAATGAAAACTTTGCTCAGATTGAATGATGATATGGTGCTTGTCGAAGATATTGTCAAGGTCACTTATGTAGGAAAATCCCGGGATGTACATCACATGTACAAGGTGCGGAAAACAAAAATTTTTGTCGCCGGGACCTTCCCGAAGGCCAGGATCTATGTGTTGGTATGAAGACTCAAACCTAAATAGCCAATAGAGACTATCTCTAAAGGTATCCACGGTAGAGTCCAGAAAACCTAACCGGGACAAACCCCTTTGACCCGGGAATAGCTAGAACAAATTAAAGGCTGCTAGACCTTACCTTTGTCCTTGGAGAGCTTAAGAAATCGATGGAGAGAAGGGATGAAGCTTGGAGATGAAGCCTTGATGATCGATGATGGAGAGTGAGAGCATAGGTTTTAAACTCTTTAAAACCTTTCCTTCCTCTCTTTCAAAGACCAACGATTCTTCTCATCTTCATTTCTTCATATGTCTTTCTCAAAGACAAAAGAAGAAGATAGTCTCCGTATGTTTTCAAGAGAGAAGACACCATAGGCTTGTCATTTTGCCTTTTTTGTCTTTTAGCCATTAAATGCCTTTTTAATGACTAAGCATAAGGAAACTTCTAAGTTCTTCTCCTCTCTTCCACGTAAATGTTATATATATATATATATATTAATTCTTTAATTAATTAATTATATATATATATAAATATAATTGCTGAAGTGGTCCAGTCACACTTGAATTCATCTCCCGGCCTCTACAAGGTCCCGTCTTGAAAAAGCTCCTAAACCTTTCTTAGCAATATCGATGTCGCGATCTCATCGGGACATATCCCGATCTCATCGGGATCCATTTAATCTAATGCTCTCCATAATTGGAACTCTATCCAATTACTATTTTCTGATTCTCGAATCACTCTTATCGTGTGACCCTTTAGGTTCCGGTTATGTTGGTCACTTAGATTAGCAATTAATCTGAAGCAAGTCATGAGCGGCGTCTAGAAACACATCATGACCCCAATTGACCGGAAAGTAATCGGTTTGATGAATTCATCACGAACCGGATCACGAACCCTTCCATGAACAATTCTGTGCAATTCGTCCTTTCACCATCCTATACCCCACTTGGTTATGAGTATGGTCAAAGTGTCAACTCTCACTAGGTGAGTCTAGCCAGTGATATTAGTTCTCGCCCCAGGACTCATTACTCCATATGTCAATGAGGACACTCTTCATGACATATTTGTTGGCCACCTTACAAGTAATGATCCCGACAAGAGGCCATGGGTATCTCTTACGCTAATCCGAAGTGGTGAATCCTATATTGGCTACTCAATTACCTTGAATACCTCAAGTCGTACCCAAGCACCACCCTGATGGCGACCTCTCGGAAGGCAACAAGGAATGGAGTCAAAGCACGTAATCAATTATCAAGATATCCTTGAGTACCTCAAGTCAAGGATACTTGCACCATTCTATGATGAGATTATCACCGACACTAGAAGAAGATATCCATGTGATGATCTCATGGCGGTCATCCAATGTACTTACTACCGCTAGTAAGCATCCACATGTCAACTCTAAATATCTCATATTCACGGTTTCGAGATCCACCTTGATCCAATCAAGGAATATGACATATGCTAGTCTAACCGGATTAATGATGTCGATCTCATTAATCCTATGACTAGGAAAAATTTAGAATCTTGACATAATTGCACATGATAGGAATCTCAGTAGTATGATCACATCATAATTTCCTTCATGCTATGTCATATATCATGGATTTCATTAATTCGATTAAAGATCCAATCAATTCATAAACACTGTTCATGAATATCAAATTAATGAAATATGCCTTTCTTTATTTATTCATAAAGTCTGTACACGACTTTGAATAAAACGCGCTAAAGGGATTGTTTTTAGGCACTACTACAACAATCTAACTGAGATTGGACATCCATAAGTCGACTTACACTGGTGAACAAGGCGACTTATCAGTACCGAGCAAGCATAAGTCGACTTACACTTACAACTTATGCCTGGAAGCCTCTAAATCTTGCATGTAAAAAGTCTTAGAAACCCACTGGAAGAGTATTCAAATTTGGTTTTTCCATTTACATTGATAGTAATGATAATATTCAGATCAATCAGTTTCAGTTTCAGCTTCAGATGATGGAGTTACTACCAACTTCTTTACTAACCAATTAGATAGAATCAACCATCACTGCATTTCTGAGGATTTGGCTCTTCCCACTTCCCCTTGTTCTAAAAAGACAATAGCAACTTCTATCATTTCTGATCTTTGAGCCAATACTAGCATTTCCACTGAACTTAAAGACTAAGCTAACCTTGATACAATTTTTGGAAATATGCCAGTCCCAATATCTAACTCTTTTAAAAAGATAAGTGAACCTTCTAATGACCATCCCATCAACCCAATAAAAGAGTCGCATTCTATAAATGTCAGTTTGGAAGATCCTAATATTAAGAATTTTTTAACCTCTCTCCATACTGGTTTTGAGCAATCAACAAAAATTCCCAACCCTCACCCTATCTACTATGCAAATCCTATACAAGATCTCATTTTAGTTTATCCAAACACTGAAAGTTCCAGCTTTTAACTTATCAAAAAAGGAAGATCAAGCAGGAGGAAAAGGTCCTCTTTAGGCTATATATTATGAATATATCATCTTAGAATGTCAAGGGTTTTAATTCCTCTAAGAAAGAGCTTTTGTTAAAGACTTCATCTTTGAAAATAAGCTCATCTTGCCAGTCATATTGGAGTCTCGAATAAAGCAGGATAAATGCAATCTACTAGACCATTTGCCAATGGATTGGAAACTAATCCATAATTATGGTGACCACCCAAATGGTAGGATACTTGTAGTTTACAATTCAATAGACTTCCAATTTTCAACATCTTCACGACCGCTCAAATTATCCATTTAGATGTTGTCTTTTTTTAGGTGAAAACTAGAATTCATATCTCACTTGTGTATGTTTTCAACTACCCTTTCCAAAGATGTGATTTATTGAGTAATGTTAGAAACATTGCTTTTGTCACCAATACCCCCTAGCTCATTTTAGGTGATTTCAATGCAACCCATCTCCTCTAATGAATCAAAAGGGGTTATAGCCCAAAGACAACATTGTGTAGAATTCAAGAAATGCCTTGATGACATTCAAGTTTTAGATTTACCTTTTGGAGGCAATTTCTTCACTTAAAGTGTCAAGCAGACTGGTTCCTCACTCATTAGCAGAAAACTTAACTTGAAAGATCCCTTACCAAATTGGACTAGTTGCAAAGATTTCCCCACTAATTTTTCACTCTTTCCCAACTCCAAGCTCTTGGATCATTCCCCTATTATAACTACCTTTGGAGGTCCTAATCCCTCACATTCCCCTTTTAGATTTAATAACTTTCTTGTTGATCTTGCAAGTTTTCAGGAAGCAACAGAGAGGGGTTCTAATATTTGGTTCACTGACATTAAACAATGTATTCTTATGAGGAAACTCCAATCTATAACGGATGAGATTAAACTATCTCATAAACAGAATATTGGAAACACCTCTCATCTCATTTCCACTGCCAGAAAAGTACTAGACGTTGCGTAATCTAAGGACTATAGTAATCCTTATTCCAATTTCTTCAGTGAATAGGAGAAGCATGCTTTGAAAAATAATTCTCAAGCCTTAAAATTCCATAACTCTCTTATAACAAAGATTAAGGATTCACTGGTTGCAACATGGAGATCAGAATATTGTTTTCTTCCACAACGTCATCTCCTCTAGAAATAATTCCAATATAATCCACTCCATCTATTATTTAGGAGCTACACTCGATTCACAAACTTAAATCGTGAAGGATACGAAGGAACATTTCACTAATTTCCTTAGCTTAACTTATATTGCTAGATCTTCTACTAGACTTATTAAAGAGATTATTCAAAATCAAAATACTAGTCAAGATTTCAATTCTCTATTGACTCCAATCAACATTCAAGAGATCAATCAGGGTTTTAAAACCTTACACCCTAAAAAACCCTAGCCTGGTTGGATTCAATGCCAACTTGTTCTTTAAAACATGGCATATCACCAACAGGATAGTAATGGATGATTTCTTGGAGTTCTTCAATAAAGGCAAGCTATTTAAGTAAATTAATAGCACTTTGATTACTTTGATTCCCAAAGGAAATAATTCTGTTAGCTTTGGGGATTATCAATTGATTGCTTGTTGCAACACTATTTATAAGGCTATCTCTCAAGTGTTGTCACTAAGACTCAAAGCAATTATCCCAAACTATATAGATCACAATCAAGGTGCCTACATTCCTGGAAGATCCATTGGTGATAACATTTCAATTGTGCAGGAACTTTTCAAAAATTATAACAAGAAAAGAAGTCACAAGAATTGTGCCTAAAAAGTGGATTTCTAAAAAGCATATGAAATGTTGAATTGGAATTTCATTATTAATGTGATCTATGGATTTAGATTTCCAATAACCTTCAAAAATTGGATATAGCAATGCATCAGCACAGTTTCTTTCAAAATGTTACTAAATGGGGTGGGGTTCTTACAAAAATAGTAAAAGGTGGAAAAGGAATCAAACTGGGGGATCCACTATCCCCTTATCTCTTCTCATTAGATTTGGAGGTTCTTAATAGACTGCTAATCAAAGTGGTGGGCAGAGATCCCAAATTTAGGTATCATGGTAAATGCAAAAGCTTAACATTATAAGTTTATACTTTACTAATAACCTATTCATATTATCTAAGGCTGATTGCAATTCTATCACTTCACTCAAAACTGCTCTCAATTTATTCATCAACCTGCCTAGTTTGCCTATCAACTACAATAAGAGTGCCCTCTACATCTTCAAGAGTGCTTCCAATATAACTTCTACTCTTGCTTCTATTTCTGGTTTCAAAATTTAGCAATTACCTATTTTCTATCTTGGTATACCGATTTCAACTATGAATCCCTCACTTAGTGATTAGAAATGCCTCATAGATAGAATTATAAACAAAATTAGTTACTGGAGCCATAGGGGACTCTCCAAAGTTGGCAGAGCTCAACTCATCAATTCATTACTATCTTCCATAGCAATTCATTAGGGTTCCCAGCTAGTCTTTCCCGTTTATATTATCAAGAGAATTAACAAAATGTTTAGAGACTTTCTCTGGTCTGGATATAGAATGGAATTCAAAGCAAGAAAGGATAAATAGGCAGATACATATTTGCCTAAGAAGCAAGGGGTCTAGATATCTTGAACATCAAGTTGATGAATCTTTCCATGCTTACCAAGAAGATTTGGAGATTGATCTAAGATAGGCAATCCTAGTGGGTGAAATGGATTAATGTTTTCTACACCTAAGACAAGTCTTTTTATGGGATTTCCCCATTCCCAAAAATGTATCAGCTTTGGTAAAGCACATTAGAAAGGCTCGGGAGAAACTTAAACCTCATTGCAAATTCCTAATAGGCAATGAGGAAATTTTCAGGTTCTGGCCAGGCCCTTGGTTTAACCAGGAGCCCCTCCATTCAATTCCTGATCTTCATCTTTTTAAGAACCACATTTCTGGTAGTGCAAATGTAGCTAATGGGTTGACAATTCTAAAGCAACTCAATAACACTAACTGCTTTTCAAGTTTAATACAATCAATCTCTATCTTTACTTTATCAGGACAATTAGACAGAACTTTATGGACATTAAAATGGTTTGGACTTTTCTCTGCAAGGTCAGCTAGGTTGTTTATAGAACAGAGCACCCCCGGGTTCCTTAACACCAGGTAATAAGGTGCAATAATCATAATTCTAGACATGCACACACTCTTTGGCAAATTTTTTAGCTAAGGTTGGCTACTATAGATAGGATTGGTAAATTTCTTATGATCCCTAATTGATATTCCTTATGTCGAACTCATGACGAATCTCATGATCATCTCTTCTTCTCTTGCTCCTATTTAGCTACTGTTTGGAAATCCATATTGGCATAGGGTGACATTTTTAATCCTCCAACTGATTATTCTGACATCACAGCATGGAGTACTTAAATCAGATTTATGAATAAAGGGAATTGATGGTTATTTTTATATCCACCTCATACATTGTTGCTGGCATTTGAAATGAAATAAATACCAGAATTTTTAGATCAACTTTCAACTCTCCTTAGGTCCTTTTGAAGACTATTTTTAACAGTATTAGAATGCACTTGCAGCTTTATAAAGATAAGCATAAATTAAGCAATAGAATTCTCATAGATTGGAATATCTTCTAAACTGATATGTTGTCATTTTGAGCTAACCTAATAATTTGTTTATTCTACACCTTGTATAGTCTTGCCTAAGAGTCGTGGATTTAGGTTAACTTCTTGGCTTTTGTGTCAATATATATTTTCATTTATTTCATTTGATGAATTACCTTTATTTAAAAGAAAAAGATCCTACCTACCTTACCTTTAATGGGCTTGGAAGAAGTTAGCTTAGTTGAGCCCATCCTCTAACCGTAAAACACGCCTTCACATTTCCCTAACTATCTTGTTTATTAAGCATTTTGTAAATTCATCCAATCTAAGTGGAAGTTGACTGCAAAATGCGAGCCGTAGCTCTGCATCGCCTAATCAATGCAAGAACAACAAGAAGAAGAGGACCCCTTAATCGTCACCACTATAATTACTATTCTTCTTCTTCAGCTAGTAGTGGTAGTAGTAACTGTAATAGCAAATTTAAAACCCATATCCATACCCATTCCCAAACCTTACTTTCATTGTCTCCCTGGTCTGCCATCCAACGCCGTGGTGTTAAGGTTAATGCCATTCATGTATACTTCTTCTTCTTCTTCTTCGTTTTCCCTTTATAGCGCGCGCACACACACACACCCACACACACACACACATGTATAATATTCAGGGTTTTTGATAAGTTTATGATAATTTTGATGATGCCTACGTAGGTGAAGCCCGGAAACGTCATTGAAAAATCAGGTGAGTGATTTTTCACTTTCTTATCTCTTCAAAAAAAAAAAAAAAGTATATATGTGTCTGTCCATTTGTCACTTCCTTTGTTCGTTTCGTATAATTTCGCTCTTACTTATTCATCTTTTTCATTTTTCTTTTATAAAATATTTTTGCTGCACTGCAGGAAGAATTTACCAGGTGATTATATTGCTTTGGGTTTTGTGCTTCTATTAATTTCCAGACCAATCATGTTATTTATTATGGCTCAAAAATCTAATATCTTTAGGTAATTCAAGCAGAGCATAAGCAGCAAGGCAGAGGAGGAGCAATGATGCAGGTTCAGTTTTTTGCTTCAATTCCATTCCTCCCTGTGTTCTTTTCTCAAACAAAAAACTTTTTTGGCCATTTGTGTTAATCTTATTTCTTATAATGTTAATGGGTGTGTGTTCTGAAACAGTTAGCCTCCAATGTTTTTTAAGTAATTCTTAATATTGATTTAGTACAATTTATTTGAGGATTTATTGAGTTCCAAAAGATCTTGGCATCACCATCAAGAACTGCTGATATGGGGAAAGTCTAAACTTTTGATTCGTATTCACTTAGATTTGTGAATATTGGCACATCCAAAGCATTGCAGAAAATAGAGCTTAAGGTCACTTATCCTGTTCCAAATGACATGTTGATCAAGTTTTCTCTTTTTGAATTCATCTTAAATCCCTTGAATCTTAACTATTTAACTCCAGTATGAATGTGGTGTGGGGAAGAATTGTCATATATTCTCATATATTGAATAGGAAGTATACAACCATATATAGGACATTACAAGTAGGAATTTAACTATAGAAAGTTATCTAAAGCTATCTAATGTAATCCCATTTAAGGGATTTCAAACTTATTCTATCTTATCTATTTACAACCTATTTATATCTTAGTATAATCTATTTACAGCTGTTTAGTATCTCAACACTCCCCCACAGGTTGAGGAATAGATGTCTTCCTTTCCTAACTTGTATACAAAATCATGAAAACTTAAACTGTTCAGGCCCTTTGTTAAAACATTAGCTACTTGACGTTCTGATGGAATATAGGACATACACACTAACCCTTCTTCCAATTTTTCTTTAATGAAATGTCTATCAATCTCAATATGCTTTGTTGTATAGGATTATGAGCAATATTGATGGCTGACTTATTGTCACAATAAAGCTTCATTGGGCCATCCCATTTGACTATCAAATCATCTAGAATAATCTTCAGCCAGAGTAGTTCACACAATCCTTGAGCAATAGCCCTAAATTTTGATTCTACAGATGACCTTGTCGTCACATTATGCTTCTCGCTCCTCCACGTTACCAAATTTCCTCCAAGAAATGTACAGTACCCCGTAGTTGATCTTCTATCCACTATGGAACCTGCACAATTAGCATCGGTGTAAGCTTCTAGAGCAAGAGTAGTATTTTGGTTGAACAAAATTCATTTTCCCGGATTGCCTTAAAAGTAATGTAGCACCCTATAAGCAACCTGAAGATGAGGCTCTCTTGGATCATGCTTGACTGATCATGCTTACCGAGTATGTTATGTCTGACCGAGTGTGAGCAAGATATACGAGTCTACCAACCAGTCTTTCATACATCCTTTTATCAACAACTAGTTCTTCTTTAGCTTCTCCCATCTTGTGGTTTGGATCCGTTGGTGTAAAGACTGGCTTACACCCAATCTTCCCTGTTTCTACTAGCAAATCAGTCACATACTTCTGTTGAGATATAAAAATCCCTTGTGTGGAATATGCCACCTCAATACCGGGGAAGTACCTTAGTTTCCCAAGTTCTTTTATCTCAAACTCTTTTACTAGCCTCTACTTCAATTCGTGCTTCTTTTTCTCATCATTTCCAATCACTATGATGTCATCCATATAAACTAGAAGTGCAGTAACCCCCCCTGTAGCTAAATGTTTAATAAAAAGAGTGTGATCACCTTGGCCTTGTTTATACTCTGACTCCCTCATGACTTTTCTAAATCTCCCAAACCAAGCTCTAGGAGATTGTTTTAGCCCATAAAGGGCCTTCCTCAGCTTGCAAACTTTTGTTACCCGTGTCTCCCTCAAATCCTGGTGGGATGTTCATATAGATTTCTTCATCCAAGTCTCCATGGAGAAATGCATTCTTACATCATATTGTAGGAGCTGCCAATTAAAGTGGGCAGCCAATGATAACAAAATTCTCATAGTGTTCATCTTTGCAATTGAGGCAAAAGTCTCTTGATAATCAAACTGTAGGTCTGAATGTACTCTTTGGCCACCAATCTAGCTTTATATCTCTCAACAAATCCATCAACCTTATATTTGGGTGTGAAAATCCACTTGCAGTCAACAATGCTTTTCCCTTTCGGTTTATCAACAATCTCCCATGTTCTATTCTTTTCCAATGCATTCATCTCCTCGCTCATAGCATCCCTCCATTCCCTTTTTGACAATGCCTCAAAAATAGTGTTAGGGATATTAATGGTATTTAAACTCACAATGAAGTTTTGGTAGGTTGCTGATAGGTGCTTAGGAGAAACATATTGAGATAGAGGATAAAGTGGTCGTTTAGTGCATTCTCTAGTTCCTTTCCTAACAGCAATAGGTTCAAAAAATTGTGTGTAAAGGTGAGTCAGGTCTTACCATGATTTTATTTCCAGAGTCTGAGTTGGATTCTTACACCTGTGTTAGTTCTAAAATGGCCTTTCTCCTTGAATACACCTGAGTAACACTGGTTGGGACATGTGATGACACAAGTTCAGTAGTAGAATTGGGGAACTCAAATGTAATTGGTTCAGAGGGCTCTGTTGTTTCAACAATATACGCTGGAGCAGGAGGAAGGTCAAGGGTTTAAGTGGTTTGAAGGACTCATAAGTAGGGTTTTAAGTGGTTCGAAGGACTCATAAGTGCTATCTTCCATCATTGAAATCTCCCTCTGAAGAGAGGACTTGGAAAGTGACATCTGTAGAGATATAAAATTTCCTAGATTTTGGATTGTAACACTTGTATCCTTTTTGAGTATGTGAGTACTGAGGAAGACACACTTGATTGCTTGGGGGTCTAGTTTGTCTCTGTGTTGGTTGTGAATATGAACAAAGGCGGTGCATCCAAATACCCTAGGTGTGAAGCCATTTGAGGTTTTGAAGTGTGGGTAGAAGCTATTAAGAATTTCTATTGGACTTTTGTTGTCTAAAACATACGATGGAAGTCTATTTATCATGTATCTGGCTGTAAGAACTGCCTCTCCCGAATTTGTTGAGGTGTGATAACACATGATGAATCATGGATAATGTCCTTTGATTGAAAGAAAGGTGACAAAGTCTGGTTGAAGTAGTCTGTGGCATTGTCTGTCCTAAAACTTTTTATTTTAACCCCAATTTGGTTTTCAATCATAGAGTGAAAATTAGGTATAACAAGGCTAACATCAAAGTTTTGTTTAAAAAGAAAGAGCCATGTTACCCAACTGCAATCATCAATTAAGGATACAAACCAACGAGCCCCAGAAACATTAGGTATAGTAGAGGGACCCCATATGTCACTATGAATCAAATGAAAAGGATGAGAGCTTCTTTTATTGCTAGTAGGAAAAGATACTCGAGTATGTTTTGCAAATTCACAAACATCACAATGAAATTCAAAAATATCTAATCCTTGAAAAAAATGAGGAAACATGACCTTTAAAACTTTAAAAGATGGATGACCTAGGCATAGATGATACAGCCAAATGGTATCTTTATTTGAGGAATTGAGAAATGACAAAGATAGGTTGCCCCTAACTCTTAGAGGAAATTCAAGTAGGTAGAGGCCACCCCTTTCCTTAACAAGTCCAATCCTCCTCGTCGAGACCTAATCCTGAAAGACAGTGAGAAGGAAAGAAAGTAGCATAACATTTAAGATCATGGGTAAGCTTTTGAATAGAAAGTAGGCTAGCCGACAGTTTTGGAATATGGAGAACCCTTTTCAGAATAAGGGTAAGTGTGATGTGTATATCTCCGAAACCTACATAGTAACTAGAGAGCCATTGGCCACTACAATCTTTTTGTTACTTGGGCATGGGGTATAAGTGTGAAAGAGTTGAGATGTAGGTGTTATATGGTCTGTGGCACTTGAGTCTACCATCCAAGAATTGGTATGAAGGTTTTTTGAGGCATTCATGCAAATAGGGAGTAAAGGTTTACCTGAAAGAGCCAAAGAACAAGTCTTAGAAGGTCTTTCAATAGTCCCCAACAAGCTTCTCAGCTTCTCAATTTCTTCACTGTTTAATTCTCTTGTTCTTGGATTTTCCTCAACTTTGGGCTAATCTACCATATGTGCTTAGGAACTCTGCTGTCCCCCACAGTTTCCCCATTCTCGACTTGGTGGTTTATCATGTATTTTCCAACATGTTTCCTTTTTGTGCCTTGGTTTCTTGCAGTGGGTGCACCAAAGGTTGTTCTTATTCTCCTTCCCTTGGTTTTCTCTACCAGAATGCTTAGATAGATCACTATTTCCTTTGTCCTGATGATCAGTTTTTGCTAATAATGTTGGCCTGTACATGGTTTGGGAGGTTGACGTGATTAAGAAGAAGTTACTGCAGTGAAGAAGAAAATAATGCAGTAATTAGGGCTACCCTAACGAGAATCACATAAGAGAGGTAAGGAGGAATGCAGCGATGAAGGCTTGAACACACAAGAGAAGAACCCAAAAAAAAAAGGGTTTTGGTAGTGCAACAATGAAGGCTGCTTAAAGGAGAAATCCCAGAAAAAGAAGCCCTATGGCTTTGATACCATGTGGGAAAGAATTTCATATATTCTTATATATTGAATAGGAAGTATACAGCCATATATAGGACTTTACAAGTAGGAATTTAAATATGGAAAGTTATCTAAAGCTATCTAATGTAATCCCTTAATTCAAGGGATTTCAAACTTATTCTATCTTATCTATTTACAGCCTATCTATATCTTAGTATAATCTACTTACAGCTGTTCAGTATCTCAACATGTGGCATAGTTCATCTGATTTTTGTCTTTTCATTCCTTTACTTTTTTATGTTTATATAGTTATTTGACTATTGCATTGTTATTTGTTTGCCAAACATTGCTTGCTTGCTTATTAAAGTGCTATACTAAGGGATTGTTGACCCATTCTTTTTTAATATTCTAAGTATATTCATTTATAAAAAGTGTTCTTTTTCTTGTAGTTAGAGCTTCGTGATGTTGATAATGGAAGCAAACAAAACTTACGGTTTGGTACAGAAGAAGCTGTTGAAAGTATGTTGCTTGCCATCAGTTCCTTAGCCGAATTTGTTGTATTATACCTCTAAAATTCTCCTCCATTTATTCTTCATGAGATATTTCTCTTCAGGCATTGTACTTCTATATTATTGGTGGTTTTATCTCTTTGTCCGTAATGATGCTTTTAAGCATGGATCTACACTTTAACCAGTTATAGTACTTGTTGGGTAATTAGATGAATCTTCTGTCTTATATGATCAATGGACCCAACTCTAGGGAAACATGGAATTATCAAAGTCAATTTTGACTTGAGCCATACCAATGCCACCATTTTTTGAGAACTTGTGATGGTAATGCCTTTCTCTGGATTTCTTACAGAGAAGCTTAGACATGTAGATGGAAGACTTGGAAAGAATTTTGTCATTGTTTTTTGATATATTGCAAGAGAATTAAAATTTGTTTACATTCGTTTTTTCTTTATTTGGTGTATGTAAAGGAAAGGAATTGGTGATCTGACACACACAAGTCTTTTCACAGCTTCATGCATCAGGAGCTACTTTATTCCACTTCAACTTCTTAGACAAGCAAAGGAAATAATAACCCCTTTTGGTATATTAATTGAAAAGGCCAGTATTTCAACTTCTACCAAATGACACGTTAGGGATATACACAATACAAATTGCCTTTCCTCAAATAATAAACTCAACTGATGTAATATCATTGTTGATATATCTTGTTCAACCCACTTTTTATGAAAGGGACTTTTAACTTGCATCGCCATTTTACAGGTTTATGTTCACAATATACAACAATAAACTGTCAGGAGCCTGATTTTGAGAAGTTGTGAATCCCCTTGGTGTTGTTTGACCCTTTAATTTTGTTGTCTTTTGGTGTAACAACTAACAGCTACTCTCATAGATGAAGTTAATTAGTATTGTTGTAAATAGATATGCCTATCTTATTGCTAGTTGGAAACTCAAATTTGCTGAGCCAAGCAGGAGTTTGTCCTATTCTTTTATAGCCATTATTTGATTCTTAACCTAATTGAAAACGAGCTTGTAATCTGATTTAGGTCAAATCTCATAAAAGAAAAATCTTTCTCTGTTGCAAATTTCTCACAAGTTGTATTCTGATAAAACTCGCTACAGGGGTATATGTAGAGGAGAGGTCTTTCACATGTTTGTATACAGAAGGTGAAATGGCATATCTTATGGAGTGAGTTCCATGTCGTGTATCCCACTTCATGAGATAGACTATTCCCATGAAATTATCATAATCTTATGCATAACATTCTCTTTGTTTATAACTTTTCTCAGCTCTGAAAAATTTGAGCAATTAGAAGTGCCAATACATATATTCGGCAAGGCCGCTGCATATCTTAAAGGTTGGTAAAACTCAACAATGAGGTTTTTGTCTTTTGTTGTGATATTCACTGTTATATTATAGTAACACACTTGAGGGAGCTTAGTCTGCTAATAATTTAATGAACAAATCCCTTGTATGCTCTTATCTATCTATATATTATTGGAAGTTCGCTCTTATGGCCACATTCACTTAGTTTCAATCTTTCAACTAACATGATTAGTGCATATTTCTTTGGACAGGGTTGCTCTCATTGAAGTGGCATCATGACTTGCCATATTTCCTTAGCCTGCTTTCGACTTTCAATGTGTGATTGTGATTTACCACATTCTTAACTATCCAAAAACTTTTGGAATGCAATTTCTTACATCTAATACTATAATCACCATTCTTGATGGAATTGTGCCAACTTATTCGCTAATTTGGTATCTTTCAATTAAATTTCATGATGTAGGACCTTCTCAAGGCAATTTGGATGCATTAGTGCTATGGTGTTGATTTTGAATTATTTTTAAGTTTGTGTTGTTTAGAGGTTAACTTTGTTTTGTAAATATAGTGAGTATATACTTAATTTAAGTGATATGGTGTTCATGTAGAGTTATTTTTAAGTGTATCTTGTTCAAAGATTAGCTTAGTTATGTAAATGTAGTGAGTATATACTTTTAATTTAAGTGTAGAGCTGATTTTTGGATACGTCAGTCAAGTGGGATTAGGTCTTGATTCTAAGGATTAGATTGATCTTGGACTTGTATTCTAATTTACTTATGAATCACATGAATTTAATAAATTTCTCATAAGGTTTTTTTTTGGTTACTTTAACATTTTAGTATATAAAGTTGTTTCCAGTTTGTTATTTTGGTTTACTGTGTTTTGATAGTTAGACTTTGCTTTTGAACTAAAATTAGTCCCAGCTCCTTGTTTCTCCCACACACGCACACTCTCTCTCTACCTTGCTTCCCCTTTCCCTTCTTTCTCGTTACTACCTCTTTCTTTGCGTTCTTTTCATGTTCCCCTTCCCCTGCCCTAAGTATTTTAGCACTAAAGGAACAATCTGATGGTCACAGAGGAAATGAAAATTAAGTTGCAATTATTTGATGGGAGACCTTTGTCTGGATTAGTTCCCAAGAAAGTGACATGCTTAATTAAGGAGACACAGGCTAATCCAAAGGGGCTTACAGTCACTCCTAGGTAAGTTCAGATGCTTAGTTTCTCTTTGCACGTATATTCACTAAGATATTATCTCTTGCTACAATTTTTTTGGTTCTTTTACTCGTTAAAGTTTCTATAATTATTAATAGACGCTATCATGTTCCAATGTGTTTTAATTTTGTTTGGAGATCTATGTTATCAATGAAATTCATTAGTTATTTTTTCGTTCTTTACATGCATACTATTAGGTGGTGTTAATCATCCTTGTAGCTCCCTAATCAAATTTGATTATTGGTGACAATTCTTGTTTCTCATATTGTTGTTGGTTTGCAAATATTTATTGTTATCATAAATAGTAAACATTTGGATGGAAAATATTTATTGTATCATAAATCGTTAACATTTGTATACCTAGTAATAAAAGGGTATTTGAGAATTTCAGTTCTACAATCTTGATACTCTTAATAACTTGAAAGTTTTGAAGTTACAACAATTTTTGAAGTTTTAGTTTGTTCACTTTAGGGATAATTTCTTTAGAGTTGAATTGAGGTATGTGAGGCATAAAAATGGAAGTCTTGTTAATTGTGTTCTTACATGAGTGAGCATGAAGTTACATGGGGTTGTTTTTTTCCCCCCATAATTTTGGGTTTTTGACCTTAGATTATTCAGTCATTTTTGGTTTTTGTATTTTTTGTGATTTTTCTGCGTTCCTTTGGCATATTGTTTTTTCATGATTGCATATTTCTTCGTACATAATAATTAATTTATGAAACTTATTGTCAATTCCATTTTCTACGAAACTATTTTGTTAATACTTGCCTTAAATGTAGGTATATTAAGGCTTTGCTGGATAATGGTCTCAATGTTCAAGTAAGTTGGCATATTCACTTCTTTTGTTCTTTATCTTTTCTAGTATTAGTGCCATAATTTAGTTATAGTATTGGAAAGCTTGAATTGGAAGAAAAAGTTGGTGAGTTTATGAACTGGTTGACAGGCTAACACTTGAGAATGCTAATTGGGTAAAATGTCCAATATGGGCTTCAATATGATGTGTGAAGCCTGTTGAGTAGCAAAATGTCTAATGCAAAGGGAATGTTACATATATTGATGACCCTCTCAAAACGGGAAAGTTTTGTGCAATGGAGTATGTTGTGTTTTTTTTATAATTTAAATCTGAAATTTTGCTGATTTGTAATTCTAGTCATAATTAAATAGTCAAACTTTCAATTTGTTACAAGTATAATGCACCGTTAACTCTATCCTTAGTGATGTTGACACGAATCGCCTTATAGAGTAGTCCCGTTACATACCAGCACACATGTAACATTTAAATAATTATATAATAAAAACAAATATAAAACCCAAAAGTTCACCTACTCTCCCTCTCCTCTCTGATATCCTGACTCATCTTGTTCAAAACCAAGTTGTTGAATCTTTCTCACAACAATTTTGTTGGAGCAATACAATTGACACTCTCAAATCTTTAGCAAAATGAAAGTCTGAACCTTTCAAACGAAAAAATTGGACAGGAGCATACCTCCCCGGCTCACTCAACTACATTTTCTTGATGTTTTCATTGTTGCGCACAATAATTTATCAAGAAGGGCACTTGATATGGTTGCACAATTTGGAACGATTGAAAATAGAAGCTAAGAGGGAAATGCTTTCCTGTGTGGACTACCATTGTCAGAAAGTTGCAATGCAACACTGCTATCCTATAGTTCCCCTAATTGTGAAGAAAAAGATGGTTTCATAGACATTAATGTCTTCTACATAAGCTATATGGTGTCATTCATGATGTTGGGAATTTTTGCAGTTTTATGCATAAATCCTTATTGGCGATGAGCATCGTTTTCCTTTGTGGGGAAAATAATGAACAACTTGCTCTATTTTCTAGTGGCAACATTCCTATGTTGTCCAAGTATAGTTTTATCAGCCTTTTGCATAGAGTCTGATATCAAGTTATGGACACACTATAGACTGCTAACGGAGGAGGGAGGGAGAGTAGGGGAGTTTTTATGGTTTCAAATTATTTTTATTTTATAATTATTTAAATTTCATGTGTGTGCTGACTTGTAAAGGGACAAACCTATATAGTGATCCATGTCAATGTCATTTCTAAGAAGGATTTGAATTATCAATTAAGAAAGGAATTTGACTTTCAACCTTCACAGTAGTTAACAGTAGGCTATATTTGCAACAAATTGAAGATTTGAGCATTTGATTAATATTTTTGATAGTTCTGGTTAATATTGCAAAATTAGACTGGGTTTAAAATAAAATATACCCTTATACAAAATAGTACATTATGGCCCCGCGTCTGCTTGAGTTTTTGGACCCTTTTGTCATTATTTAATTTAAAATCTGCAGTATTCTTGTACAGGATATATATATATAAGCTTCATTTCTTGAAATGTGCAGGTACCTGCCTATTTAGAGGCTGGTGAAGAAATTGTTGTCAATACTGATGATGACACCTACGTTAGCAGGTGAGCTTTAGTACCTTCTGAGTTGGACATTGGCATTTATTCTTGTCATTTTTATTTTTGTCTTTTATTTTGCCAATTATTTGGCACTGTTTATGCATTCCATTATGTTGCAAGCATACTCAATGAAGGTTATCAAATGTTTGCATGTGATCACCTATGTATTAGCATAAGTCTTCATATTCGGCAATTTCTCTTTTTCCTAACATTGTTGAAGTCGGGCAAATTCCATGGATCTATCTAATTTTTTTTTTTTTTTTGAGTTTAGGGATTTAAATTGTTAAGAACTGATGCCTGGACTTTGAAAATGGATTGGATTTATAGGTCGAATAGTCAACTTGATTGAGATTTTAGGCCAAAAGAATGGATATTTGGTCCGTGTAAATTCTTGATATGGTTGGTTCTTGGTGTTTTGATCTACTTCCCCAATTCTTCATTGCCCTACCTGTAGCATATTGATAAGATCTCATCTTGACTAATTATTTGATATTATCTCCTTTGTTTTGAATTTATTTTTGTGCTTAAATATGAAAATTAATGTTTGTTTTGTTTTAGGAGATGAAAAGTAGAGATTACATCAAATTAGGACTCTATTGATGATAATGACAAATTTTGGACAAAGTGAAGGGATTGTTGCAGTAATAAGACTGATCACTTGAAGAGTTAGAGTTTGACTGAAAGACTTCGCCTTATCCTTATCATGAAGGAGTTTGATTTTAAATTCGTTTTAGATAAACATCTTTACAAGTTGGAGTTAAGTTATGATTAGATTAGAAAACCCTAAAAAAGAGATGTTTTTCACAATAAAAAAGGGCTCTCTCTTCTTACATTTTTTGGAATTTTTAGTTTTTCTTCTATTTTGTTATTGGAGCGAAAGCCGTGTGTGGCTAAATTCATTGTTCTGATTTAAGGGGATTCGATATTTTAATTGTAACTTTGTGAAATTTTGTGTTTCCAAACTTTTATTTACATTTTAATTCAAGTATTTTTGTTTTGAATTCTCATATTTTATGAATGATTAATATTCGATTAATCTAACAATTTAATTTAGTATTTGATTATTCTATTGCTATCTAAGAATTCAATGATCCGTAAGTGTCATAAAGAAGTGGTATAAGTAACAAATAGGTTATTTATGAATTTTCATATTAAACTTACGATAAACAAGAAAATTAAATAGAATAATTGCACCTATCTTGATTATTTAATTTAGGATTTAGTCTTTTCATAGAGCTTATTGCTATCATTTTATTTAATATGGAATGTTATTACACTCGGTTAATAAATGTTAAGTTTTGGTTTGGATGTTAGAAAATTTTGAGATTTGTTACGACTATCTTAATATGTTTCAATTAACTCGCTTAAATCGTGAAAATATTCTTTTGAATCAATAATCAATGTTACAATTAGATGAGATCTTTTCCTTAAATCGAAATTTAGTAATCTTGATTTTTCAATTTTAAATTTAGTTGATTTAATTTATTTTTGTATTAATTTTAGTTGATCAATTATTTCATAAAAAACCACCCATTTAATTTTATTACTTAAAATTAAGAACCTAGTGTTTAGTTCTCTAAGGATTCGACTTGGTTCGATAACTACTATAAAAGTTTAGAGAATTGGTATTATTTTGGAGACTTCGACAACTCGATCAAAATTTGATGCCGTTGTTGGGGAATTATTTCAAGTTTCTTAATTTCTTTGTGTTTTTTTACAGTTACCACTAACCTCTTGTATTGTATGACTCATGCTTCTCATATAGGTAAATTGTAGTATAATCCATAAATTCAGAAGACAACGCATCATTTTGAGAAAAGAGCCTAAGCAAGGAAGCGATCATTCACTTTCAAACGTGAAAGTTGAAGTAGATCTAACAATTAGTGAAGACTCTAATTTTCAAGAAGTGGACGAAAAGATGACAAATCTCAACCTAAGAACGTTACGGCAGTTACCGACATCGAATTTGAATCAACAACCTTTATGCATTTAATTTTTAGATGTTGAGGTAGATTTTGAATTGAAATCTGATTTGATTCACTTATTGCCTATTTTTTGTGATCTTACAGGTGAAAATCTACATAAATACTTGAAAAAAATTTCATGTTGTCTATTTTGAAATGAAGTCACAAGGTGTGACAGAAGAACAAATTAATCTCAGGGCCTTTTCGTTCTCTTTGAAAGATAAGGCAAAGAATTGGTTATATTATCTTCCACCTGGCTCACTAATAATGTGGAACGAGATAAAGAGAATATTTCTAGAGAAGTTCTTTCTTGCATCAAGAGCAGTAAATATCAAAAATGAGATATGTGGGATAAGACAAATTATTGAGAAATATTATACGAATATTGGGAAAGATTTAAGGAGCTATGTGTCAATTGTCCACATCATCAAATTTTAGATCAACTTCTGATTCAATACTTTTATGAAGGATTATTACCAATGGATCGAAGTATGGTCGATGCAGTTAGTGGAGAAGTTTTGGTAAACAAAAAACCTGAGGCAACCAGATAGTTGGTATCAGTTACCGAAAATTCTCAACAGTTTGAGACAAGGATGAATGGAGCTGTTAAGCATGTGAATGAGATAAGTAACACGCACCTTGAGGATAACATATCTTATTTAACCACTCTAGTTCGTCAAATGACTATAGGTCAATTGCAATTGGCAAGAGTGTGCTGAATATGCTCATTCCTTAGACATCTTTTGGATATATGCCCTATATTGCAATAAGACTCTCTTCAAGAAGCTATAACAATAGGTGGTTTCTTAGTCAACCTCAGCAAACGTATGACCCTTGTTCCAATTACTACAATTTAGGATGGAGGGATCATCCAAACTTGAGCTATGAAAATCAAGGAGGTCAACAATGATATCAACCTCATAATTTTAATAAACAACCTCAAGCTCTTACATACGTTCAACCTCAATCTTCAAATTCAGGTATGTCTTTAGATGAAATTGTTGAGGCATTTGTTAATAATACTCAACAATTTCAACAGGAAACAAGGGCAAGCCCTCAAAACTTTGGAAATCATATCACTCAATTAGCCACTCGGTAAGTAAATTAGAAGCTCAAGCATTGGAAAAATTACCTTTCCAAACAATGGTGAATCCTAAAGAGAATGTGAGTGCAATGACTTTGAGAAGTGGTAAGGAAATTCAATCTGGAACTTCTTTACCAACGGTGGAAGAAAAGCACGATGATGGAGAAAAGAAGGAAGAACTTCCAACTCAAGAATCAACAAAGGTAAACAATGATTCATCTCCATCAATATCAATTTATGCACATTTAGCTCCTTTTCCTAGTAGGTTGGCTAAACCAAAAGATGAAGGATACGAAAGAGAGATCTTAGAAACCTTCAAAAAGGTGAAAATCATATACCACTTCTAGAAGTCATCAAATAAGTTATGAAATATGTAAAATTCTTAGAGGAGTTGTGCACAAATAAAAGGAAGCTGAAGGACAAGGGGATAATAATTTTAGTTAAGAATGTATCAGTTGTGATAAATAGCAAATTACTGGAAAAATGTAAAGATTCAGGTATGTTTATACTTCTGTGTGTTATTGGTAATAAAAAATTGAGCATGCTATGCCAGACTTAGGTGCATCTAATGTCATGTCATACTTAATTTATCGAGCTTTGAGCGTGCAATGCCAAACTTAGGTGCATCTAATAATGTCATGCCATACTCATTTTATCGAGCTCTAAATCTAAATTCTTTGCAAGAAATTAAAGCGATTATCCAACTAGCTAATTGTTCGTATGTCCGCCCTATTGGAGTTATTAAGGATGTTTTAGTCCAAGTAAATGGTTTGGTATTTAGTGGATTTTTACATCTTAAAAATGGAAGCAGATAGTGTGGAACATTTGATTTCAATTTTATTGGGTAGGCCATTTATGAAGACGGCTAAAACGATAATCGATGTGCACCAGGGTGCTCTTTCCGTAAAGTTTGATGGAGAAATAGTAAAGTTCAACATTTATGAAGAAATGAATTACCTAAATGATTTTCAATCCGTTTATCATATGGATATTGTGGATTCATTTGTGCAGGATATGTTTAAAGAAGAGAGTGTTGAAGATAAGTTAGAATGTAAGTCAAATCGGAAGTGAACGAGCAAATTGATGAAACTTGTGATGTTGTAGAATCATTGCCAGCAATGCTAATAGATTCGACAAGTTTAAAAGATGAACTTACTATAACTCACAAGAAAATCTTACCTTCTGTTTTGTAGGCTCCAAAGATAGAATTGAAGTTGTTACCTGATCGTATACTTTTAGGTGATGGAAAATCATTACCCACAATCATTTCAAAAAATTTGACTAAAGAGTAAAAGGAAGGGCTAGTAGCAATATTTAAGGAGTACAAAATTGCAATTACGTAGAAGTTTGGAAAGAATCGGCCACGTCGAGCATAACGACGTTAAACAATTACACTTTTTGGGAGGTAACCCAAAATATGATAGTTTTATTTTATTTTGTTTTAGTTCTTTTTAGGATGCATTTGTTTGTTTTTGAAATATAAATTATTGAAAAGAAATTCCAGACTACTAAATCTTATAAGATTAGATCTCGCCTTATGTGGTTTTAGGCTGTTTGAAAACCTTTGAATTGAATTCATTAACGAATTGGATTCAATTATGAGATTGAATTGAATTCAATTTACACTGTTTGGAACAAACTCAAGTAATATTAGAAATGAATTCAATTACATTGTTTAAAATGAGAATTAATATAGTGATGAATGGAAATGAATATTATTATTATAATTATGATGGTTAGTTAAAAGGAAGGACTTATGACTATTACCATTAATGATGAGTTGATTTGTAAAAATATTGAGAAATAAAATTTTATTATATTTTAATTAATTAATTAATCCTATTTTAATTACTTATATTGTAATTAATCAATTACAATATATTGATTAATTAAAATATTATAATTAATTGTAATTAATTATATTGTAATTAGTTAATTAATTACAATATTTTAATTAATGAATGAATTATATTTTAATTAATTGTATTGTAGTTAATTAATTATTAATAATATTTTAATTAATAGTCTTTAGAATCCAATCAAATGAAGCACAAGAGAGTGAGCAGTGAAGTAATCTAAAGAATGAAAGAGCAAAAGAGTAAGACGCTACCTTTGAATGACACAGTGATTTTTGATAAGAAATACAGGGCAAAGAATTATACTCAATAAAAACCCACAATAAATATATAAACTTTGATGAATATCTAGTTATAAAATCACAGCAAACAACAGTTTTTTATTCAACGGTGTCTTCCTCAAGCATCCATGTAATTGAATTCCTATACTTAGATAAGTGAATTCAATTTATAAAGGAGATGGGTTTCAATTACATGCATATATTGAATCCATCTATTTTTTGTATTTCCAAACACCTGAAATTCACCCCTTTTCAAACACCCCAGTGTTTTGAAATAAGAATCTTAAAATCCCAAACTACCAAATCTCATAAGGAGAGACCTCAGCTTATGCGATTTAGTGTTTTGGATTAATATTCTAACGTTAAAAAAATAAATTAAAAAAATAAAAACTTAAATTTTCCTTATTATTTCCATTATTTATTTATTTATTTAATTTTTTAAAAAACCTAATCTATTCTTTCTTCTGTGCAGGACACCATCTTTTTCTACTTCATGCTCTCTCTCAGCGCTGCAACATCATACACGCTGCACTAGTTGGAGCACCCACTCACGCACCCAACCCTCTCCATCTGTTTCCACCCATAACCTCCAATGCTCGCATCATCTGTCTTTGACTTTCATGTAGCCCACCCAGTCTCTTCCTCACACGCAAACATCCTTCCAATGTCACAACCTCCCCTGTAAGCTCTCCTCCTATCCATGCCATAGCACACACGCAAACCTCTCCTTCCACCCACATATCACACACGCCAGAGAACATAACAGCAGCTCCAGGCAAAACACTCACGCAGCAACATCGCAGTTTCAATCCTTGACCAACGCACCAACAGCAACGCACCCACACCCTATTTATTTATTTATTTATTAAGTTTTATTTTTACTATTTTTAATTACTTTTTTCTTATTAACTACTTGTAGTTAATCTTCTCTTAGTTTAATTTCAATTATTATTCAGTTGTTGTTAATATTTTTCAAGTAATTTTTGTTTATCTTATTTAGTTTAATGAGGCGTTCTAAGGCTACTATTAAGATTACAGCAAAAGGCAACTCACTGATGAATACTAAATTTGTTGTAGGCTTGGAAACTAGTACCATAAAGAAGCATGCAGATAATGCTCAGATGCTCATCATTCAAGAAAGTCCTCAATTATTTATTTTCTTTAATTAATTTTATTGAGTGTGAGTATCTTATGCATACATTAGGGACAACGTATGATTTAGGTGTGGGGGAGCGAATGTTTTCATTTTGAAAAACTTTGTGATTTGTGCTTAGACTCATGATATGTTGATTCATATATTAATTATTCCTCATAATAACTTTATAATTTTCTAATTGTTGTTCATGAATAATTCTTAAGTTAGGATGCATTTTCGGTTTAAGATCTAATGCATGAGAGAGACAAGCATGATTATTGTTTTCATTAAAATTTTTCAAGTATCTCATTGATTTTGTTGAATGAAAAGTGTGAAAGACTTGATGCAAATTTTGACACCTAGTGAGCTTTGAGCCTAAAAGCATTCATCATATATGTGCTCATATTTTTTTGTTGTTGTGTGTCATCAAACATAGTTTGTCTATGCTAGAACTTACTTTTTAATATGTGTTGAGACCACATTTTTGATGAATTTATGTATAAAGATGATGAGGGCATTTAGGATAACCATTTTTTGACCTAAACACACCTACCTTACTTTTTATCCTTAGAAAACCAATTTGAGCCTTAACCTCTCTTTCTTGCATAATAACCTTGTTACAAGCCTAATTTACCCTTTTTTGTTGATATTCTTAATAATTTGAACCCTTAAATGGAAGGAATTATGTCAAGCTTATTTGCATAGGATTTTCACTATTTTCATGAAAAGTTAATTAGATGATTCAATTTACATTGTTTTGATTTTTTATAGAATGAAGGAGAAGAACAAAGAAAAAAAACAAATCCTCCTCTTTGACATTTTTGTTTAAAAAATAGAAAAAAAGAGACAAAAAAAGAAAAGAAAAAAAAGTGATTGAAAGATATGTTATTTGAGTTTTGATTTAAGTTGATACTTGTGTGGATAAGTTTGTATGATTCCCTTCAATTTATTTAGCCAAAAAGTTTCTTTTGTCATACCTTACCTAAGCCATGTTACAAACCTTACTAAGTCCCTTTGATTTATGCATTACGTTCATTTTGTTTAGTGGTGGAGATATGATTCTTGAGCAAGCTTATGAAAATAACTCGCTATATTTTGTTGAAAGCTTAATGAATCATAAACACTTTAAGTGTATAGAGTGAAATCCTTGTGAGGGTGTCAAGTCTAGTTCATTTGATTTTAATAGGATTGATGAGAGATGTTATGTTTTAACAATGTGTCCTATGAATGCTTATTCTCGCCATTGTCATTTTATCTTAACCCTTAAATGTGAATTAGCTTTTGGATATTTTTAGATGATATGAACGGAGATGAGAGGTTGTTGTGAAGATGATTAATGCATTGAATTGATGTATGCTTAACGACAAGCATGAGTCTAGTGTGGGGAAATTTGATAAGATCTCATCTTGACTAATTATTTGATATTATCTCCTTTGTTTTGAATTTATTTTTTGCTTAAATATGAAAATTAATGTTTGTTTTTGTTTTAGGAGATAAAAAGTAGATATTGCATCAAATTTGGACTCTATTGATGATAATGAAAATTTTTGGATAAAGTGAAAAGATTGTTGTAATGGATAAGGCTGGTCACTTGAAACGTTGGAGTTTTACTAGAAGACTTCGCCTTATCCTTATCATAAAGGAGTTTGATTTTGAATTCGTTTTAGATAGACATCTTTACAAGTTAGAGTTAGATTAGGATTATATTAGAAACTAAATAAAAGGGGCGTTTTTCACAACAGAAAAGGGGTCTCTCTTCTTATATTTTTTGGAATTTTTAGTCTTTCTTCTATTTTATTATTGGAGCGAAAGTTATGTGCGGCTAAACTCATCGTTTTGTAATTGCGATCTTTTCATATGTAGTACACTAAAGTTGCCCAACTTAACTTGATAGCTTTAAGATTAGCTGCATTATGTACTCTAAGTTTCCCCAACCAAGCAATAGTTTCACTCCAAAAATCCACTGGTCGGGCCACATTGAGTATAATCTACATCTGACCCCAGACTTATCTAATATACCTCCATTTAATCATGACGTGTTTTAAACTTTCTAGTTTAGCATTACATAGCTCACAGTTCAAATTGCTAATGGAGAACCTGATCTTATCCCTTGTGAGCAACCCTTCATTGATTCTCATCCATAAGATGAAAGAGTGAGCAAGATTAAGATCACTGTCCCATACTAAGGCTGCCTACTCTTGCCTTGTGCTCTGTGTAGCCTGTAACAATGTTTTGCGGGCTTTTGTGTTGGACTTCCTTGAGTTATCTGCTAGCCACTAAATTTCATCCTACTCTCCTTCCTGACATCGAGGCAATTCTTCCATAAAGAGGTTGACACTTCTACTATTATGGAAGGGCCATATCCACTGATTATTTCGAATGAGCATACTTAATTTATTAATTGAATTCACATGAGCATACTTAATTTATTAATTGAATTCACTAATAATTTCAAAGCCTGTACCTCCTCCACCTTATATAGGGGACCTTTATAGTGCTAATTATCATACCAAAAAGATGTGTTTTCTCCGTTCCCAATCTTGTGGAGCCCCTGATTCTGCATCCATTGTCTAGTCTCTAAAATTTTTCTGGTCTCTAAAATTTCTTTGAGAGTGCTTGACATATCCTGCCTTGACTATTGGATCCATATACTCTTTTTTAATGAATATATTGTGTATCCATTTCACCCATAAATCCTCCTTTTTGCAGTACAACCACCATAATTTTCACCCCTACTCACCCTATGTTTCATCCTTGCAAAATGGATGCCCAATCCTCCCTGTTGCTTAGGTCTGCAAATTTTGTCCCAATTGATCTTCGCTTTGCTTCTGCCTTGGTTTGAGCCATTTCACAAGAAATTCCTAAGTCTCCTATTGATTTCCTTAAGCATACTTTTGGGGATGGATAAATGGTTGATCTAATAAGTGGTAAGATTGCTCAGTATTGTCTGAATTAGTTGTAGCCTACCTCTATAGCTAAAAAATTGATTGCTCCATTGGTTGATTTTGTCATGAATTAAGTCTAACAAAGGTTTACAACCCACAAAGTTGATTCTTCTTTGAGAAATTGGTACCCCAAGTATTTGAAGGGTAGTTGCCCTTATGTTAAGCTCATCTTGATAGCTATAGAAGCTACCTCTCTACTTGAGTTGCAAGATAAGTAGAAATTACTCTTCAAAGGGTTGCTTCTTAAACCTGAAATCTCTTGGAATTCCTTCATTACTTGCATAATTATATCAATTGAGTTTTTTTCAGCCTTGCAAAACAATGGAAGGTCATCTGCAAAAGCTAGGTGTGTGAGCTTCATACCTTTACATTTGCTATGGAACTGGAAATCTAGGTGTCGTCATATGATATTCACAAGGAGAGTTGACAAAACATTTATGCATAGGACAAACAGGTAAAGGGATCCAGTATCCCCTTACCTTAAGCCCCTCCTTGCTTTGATTAGGTTTATAGTTTCCCCATCCACTAAGATTGCCATAGAAGCAGTGATTATACATTCCTTAACCCATTTTCTAAATAGAGGAAGATCGTCGATTGCCTTTAATATAGTAAAAAGAAATAAAGAATTGATTAGGAAAGCACAAAATTGGTTATTATGATCATAAAAGCGGAAATCTTGTTTAGTGGGGTAATATGTTGAATATCTGGTAGTCAACAAATGTGGTAAACTTTTACCATTTATTTTTCCTAATAACTGAATGAAAAAAACCTTTTATCATATCTAAAAGTTTAACCCCAGTTTGTAAAAGCAGTCGTGAACGGCTCAAGGAAATTTGTCTTCAACGGTATTACAATGTAGGAGAATTGCAACCAAAGAATCTATTCCAGAATACCTCACCATCCAAGTTAACTGAGCCTAGTGTAAATCAGAGTATTGTTTCTACAATAATGATAATGCATTTGAATTTAATTCCAATATGATTTCTATATGTTTTATGCAATTAATGATGCTAAGTGAATTGAATTATATTTATACTATTATTGAATTATCATTTTACAATTATGACTAATGTACATGAACTGAGCACACGTTGAAAGGTAGCTTCAAATAATGTTAAAAATTGGTGATTTGAAATGCATCCAAGCGCTTTGCTCATAGGTTAGTTATTTTTTTGTCAGGGCCAACAAATAATATTTGCATATTAACCTATCAGAGTTAGGCAGTGGGAAATAATACTTGATATGAAACTTGGATACAAGTTTCGATATTGGCAATATCATGTGAGTCATTTTTTGGTGGGTAGTACTTCGTTTGCAATTGCAAAGCTTAGTATTAGTACAGGAACAATGAAGGGAAGTATTGTTTGTGATAGCTTTCAGGTGGTAATAAACCTGCGTTGATAAAAATTAGTTCAGCACTTGACGTAGCTCACTCGAAGATTCTTGGATAACAGATATTAGTTGTAGGAAAGAGAGAAAAATAGAATTACAAAGAAAGATACGTAAAGAGAGAAAAACAACATTCATTCATAACCAACATATCGTACATGTGTTGGAGAGACGCTTAATATAATTAGCAAATCATTCCCTACACTCGCGTACATATGACGTTTTTTGGTCTTATTCTAAACTTTGCGTATAACCCAACGACGATTCTAGCTCTTCTGCGTTTTGTGCTCATGCTCCTTCATCTTCGATAATTTCCACAACAATCCCCTTCCCTTTAATGCTTTGTCTATCAGATTGATTTCAGGAAACTGCTTCTGGAGGTCAAAAATGTACTCCCAGGTTGCATTGGTGTTTTCCCCATCTGACTATTGAATTAGCCATTGTGTGACCGCTCGATTGTTTCTTTTGGTGATCCTTCTATCCAATATTTCTATTGAAACTCATTTTACGGATGTCAAGAATTTGGGTAGCAATGAAGTAGTACAATCTTAGCCTTCATGTACTTTTTTAAGCTGCGATACATGGAAAACTAGATGTATTGTCGCATTAGCCGAAAGTTCTAACTTATAAGCCACCTTTCCAATACGTTGAATCACCCTATATGCCTCGTAGTACAATGGGGATAGTTTCTGATTGCTCCTCCTTTGTAAAGAAAATGGCTTGTAGGGTTGGAGTTTTAATAACACTATATCTCCAACCTTGAATTCCCTTTCTGTATGTTTAGAATCTGCGTACTGCTTCATGTAGTTTTGGGCCTTCTGTAAATAAAACCTTGTGACATTAAACATAGCCTCCTTGTTCTGTAAAACTCTATCAACTTCTAAGACCATCGAATCTCCTACAATGTAGGAAGTGAAAACTGGGGGTGGATAACCATACAAAACTTCAGATGGAGTAGTATTAATGGTAGCTCGATAAGTGGTATTGTACCACCATTCCAGCAACACTAACCACTCTCCCCACTTTTGAGATATTTCTCCATAAAAACAATGCAAATAGGCTTTGAGAATCTTGTTTATGACATTTGCTTGCTCGTCCGTTTATAAATGGTAGGCAGTCGAGTATTGCAACTTAAACCTTTGCAACCGAAGAAGCTCTTACCAAAATTTGCTCAACAATACCGGATCTTTGTCACTAACTATAGACTCTGGCACTCCATGTAACTTAAATACATTATTAAAAAATAATTCAGCTATGTCGCAAGCAGAATTAGGGTGCTTGACGGAAATGAAGTGAGAGTATTTTGTGAACCTATTAACCACCACCAATATAATAGACTTCCCTTTTGAAACAAGTAAACCCTCTACAAAATCAATGCTCACCTCTTTTCAACTTCCGTTGAGTATTCTGAGTGGTTGCAGTAAACCCAAATAAGCATAGTTGTCATATTTATTTCTTTGAAAACTCATATAGTTCTGAACGTAAACCCTCACATCACGAGCCATGCCCTTCCAAGAAAACATTTTCTGTAACTTCTTTGTAATAGCAACTGCACCTGCATGGCCTCTCATGGCATCATCATGACTAATGCCTATGATCTGTTGACGGAGTCTCGAATTAGCTCCCACAACTAAGCGTCCCTTCCATCTTAATAACCCCTCTCTCCATTCGTATGCATCGGTTTTAGCATTGCCAGATTCTAATGTCTTAATTAAATCTCGAATGACTCCATCTTCCTGCCAACTTTTTTTTATATCTTCTACGAGTTCACTCTGCATTTGTGTTACAGATATCATTAACACTTTTGCACTTGTGATTCTTGAGAGGGAATCTGTTATGACATTCTCTTTACCACTTCGATATTGCACTTCTAAATTATACCCCAATAGCTTCAGTAGCCATGACTGCTGAAATGGAGTTGACAGATGTTGTTCCAACAAGTACGTTAAACTCTGATGATTAGTTTTAACAATGAAAGGTTTGGGAGTCAGGTAGTGATGCACTGTTTGATAGCCTTAATTACCGCCATAAACTCCTTCTCATACGTAGATAGCCCATGATGTCTCCTTGTCAATGACTTACTTAAGAAGGCAATGGGATGGCCTTTTTGTTGCAGTACCACACTGATTCCATGCCCACATGCATCAACTTCAATTACAAATGGTTTGGAGAAGTCCGGTAATGCCAACTTCGGAGCATGCATAATGGCCTTCTTTAAGTTATCAAAAGCTATATGTTCCTCTTGTTGCCAGCTCTAATTGGATACCTTCTTCTTTGTAAGCAATTCTGTCAGAGGTTTGGTCGTCGCTCCATAAGCTTTAATAAACCTCCTATAATACCCTATAATTCCCAGAAATTCCCGCAATTCCTTAATATTCTTCGACACAGGCCATTCCTCTATTGTTTTAACCTTCCGCAAATCCGTGGCCACACCTTCTTCTGAGATGATATAACCCAAGTAATCCACTGTCAAGCTCTAAAAACACATTTGTTTCCTCACAGAGACAAATGATTGTCCAATAATGTTTGAAGGGCTATAAAAATATGTTCTACATTCAAGGTTAGCGAGGAGCTATATATCAGCATATCATCAAAGAAAACTAGAATGAAACGATTTAGAAATAGTTTAAAAAATTCGTTCATTAATCGTTGAAACGTGGAAGGTGCATTTGTCAGCACGAAGGGCATCATCAAGAACTCGTAATGTACCTCGTGCATTTTGAAAGTCGTCTTTGGGATATCTTCAGGTTGCATTTGGATCTGGTGGTAATCCAAGCAGGTCCAACTGAGAGAACCCACTGGCTCCGTGCAGCTCATCCAATAATTCATCAATGAGGGGTATCATAAATTTATCCTTCACCATGTATCTGTTTAACTCTCGATATTCCTCCACGAGCTATCCTTCTTCTTAACAAGGACCACTGGCGACGCATACGGATCGTAGTTGTGGCATATGAATCCTTGTTTCATCAGTTGTTTGACCTCTTGTTCGATTATATCTTTCTGTGCTCCTAAATAACGGTATAGCCCCACATTGATTGTATCAACTCCATCAATCAGCACAATCTGGTGGTTGTATTTGTAGTTTGGAGGCAATTGGGATGGTTCTTGGAATAACTCGGCATAATTGGACAATGCCCCATTAACCTCGTCAAACACACTTCCTTGTTCTTCCATCATTCGCATTTGCTGGAGTTGATATTCGATTGGAGTAGAAAGTTGTATCATCAGCAATTGTCCACTAGATGACCTTGTAGTTCTGGAGGCTTTTACTTTAAATAATCCTTCATTTACCCTTCAAATCTCCCCGTAGGGTCACTACTTTTTCTTCCCATTTAAACGTCATTGTTCGAGTTCCGAAATTGCATAGGATGTGTCTAATCACACTAGCCACTAAACTCCCAAAGTGATGTCACAGCTTCCTAACTTTAATACCAGAGCGTCGGTCTTGAACTGCATGCCTTGCATGGACCATGCAAAGTTTTTGCAACACTGCTGACATTGTAATTGTAATCCTTCGGCCACCGTTATTGAAACAGACTCAATTTCTCTGAGGTCACATTTTTTCCTTTTCTCGCCATTACAATGTCCACGAAATTGTGTGTACTATCATTATCCACTATTATGTGAATCTGCTGTCGTTGATGCATCTCGACCAATCGCATTTGTTTGAATTTTGTCTCACTGGAGAACCCGGTCATCGCATGCATGGAAACCATAGGACAGTCTTCATCTACACAACCTTCCTTCAGATCCTCCACCTTTTAATCGGTTGACCGTTTCCCACTGTCATTCTCTTTAGAAACTACGTAGAACTGTAGCTGTCTCTTCTCACATTGGTGGCCAAACATATATTTCTCGTCACACCAAAAATAGAATCCCTTCTCCCTTTTTTCATCAAAGTCTCTACTGCTGATGGGCTTTGAAGCCTTGTAAGATCGCACCGATGATGATGTAGTCTTGAAGGTGGTGTAGGTAATATACTTTTTGTGCTCAGACTACGATTAATTATTGTTGAGTGAGGTGCTGTTAAGGTGGAACTAAAACTGTTTCCATTGATCATGTTCCAAACGGGTTGGGTTATGCTCATCATAGAGTTTCCTATTGACATCAGTATTGCTTCCTGTTTCCTAGCCAACGTGTAAACCTGATGTAGAGACTGTGGTTCATGTAACTTCACTGCGACGCCAATCTTCGGCTTAAGGTCTTTAACCAGTGTTTTGAAACCCGGACCGGTTATCAAACCGGAGGCCTTACTGGTCACCGGTTTGACCGATTCAACTGGTTCAATCACCGGTCGAACCGGTGTGACGTCATAATTATGCAATAATTATATTTAATTATATATAATATTAATAATATTTAAAAAATACAAAATATACCAAAAAATAAAAACAAAAAATAAAAAATAAAATTTTATTGAATCAGTGGTCGGACCGGTCAAACCGGACTGATTTGACCGGTCAATTGATCAGTTTTGACCGGTTCTCACTGGTTTAATTGAGAACCGATTTTTAAGGATGAACCGGATTGGATAGCCGACCGGTCACCGGTCGAACTGATCGGACTAGCCGGTCCGGTCCGATTTTCAAAACAGAGTCTTTAACAAAGAAACCAACTAAGTCTTCCTTTGAGAGAGAGAGCCTATTAGAATGATGATCGAACTGCGCACAGTATTTCAGTACTGTCCCATTTTGCTTCAACTCCTTAAAATCCTCCACTGGATCATCAAAATTTTTTGCATCAAGCCTCTGTTGAAGAGCCCTTGTGAATTCTGTCCACTTCACCATCTCTATTTTATATTTTTATTACGGTTTCGGATAATACCATTCCTGTGCATGTTCATTCATGTGTAGAATGGCTACGTTCACCTTCATTTGCTCTGGAATCTGATCTATTTGAAAGAATCATTCATAGCGGTACAACTATAGCTTCATGTTGTCTCCATCAAACAAAGGAAACCATATTCTACTCAACCTCGTTGGTGTAATGTGCTCTCCCTTATCGTGCTATGTATGGTTGTTTTTAGGTAGATGATCAGTTACACTACTTCCTTCCCCCTGTTTTGACAGTTCTGGCCTGGGTTTTAAAACCTGGACCGGACCGGCCGGTCCGACCGGTGACCGGTCGGTGGTCCGGTCCGGTTGATGCTTCAAAACCGGTCAAAACCGGTCAATTGACCGGTCGGACCGGTCTGATAATTTTTTTATTTTTTATTTTATTTTTTTAATATTATATATAATTAAATATAATTATTGCATAATTATTAAGTCATACCGGTTCGACCGGTGGTTGAACCGATCGAACCGATCAAACCAATAACTAATAAGGCCACCGGTTCAATGACCGGTCCGAGTTTTAGAACATAGGTTCCGGGTAACTCCCACATTTCTTTTTCCAATTTCTCTGTCTTGTTTTGCATCTCCAAGAATAGCCCCTCTCTTCTATCCTGCATTTCAAGAAGCAGTCGTTCATGCCTGCTCTGTGCTTATGCGAACATTTTCTTACTCCGACTTTGTGCTTCCATGAGTCCTCTCAGGGTATCTTGTAACCTTCGGAACTCTGCTCCACTAGTTCCTTCTGCCATTGTCTCTGCTCCACTAGTTCCTGCTGCCATTGCCTATCCCAGAATCATTTCACTCTGACACCAAATTGTTGATAAAAAATAAAAAAGAGGTTTAGTGACCGAGAGGTCTGTTTTCAACCCAACAACTCTTAAATCTTGTTTGCCAGCTTATGCGTTCTGGTAAATCGTGGTCTTTGCGTCTTGTGAAACAAGCTAGTCTGGTTCTCTGTGCCCCATGCTAGCAAGTGGTAAAAAGAACAACCATTTTAAGTTGTAAAGGTCCAAATCAGAATTAACATTGGGAATTTAAGATTTCATTGAATTACTGAAAATAGGTAAGGCTTCAAATATGGCAGGCTTTTTTTTTCCTTTTTTCGAGAATTCCAAGTTTTGTTATCAAAAACATGCTTGATTTTAATGACAGAGGTGTCATGCGCATCTTTTTATCATATATATGTTGTTTGCCCAAATTTACCAGTCTTAAAAGTAGTATGAAATAGAATTCCCCTGTCAAATCCATTTTACTTCTAAAGGATTTACACAAGATGATGAAACTATAGATGTTCTCAATGAAGTTAATATTGGGTTATGCTGATATCTTCTAATCGTATTAGATATTTCAACTTGTTTTCAAAAGTGAAATGAGAAATTGGATATCAGCACTACATTTAGGCTTGTTAATTTCAGCTGTTCTTTATATTCATGATCATAGTCCCTTGTTTTAACACTTAAAAACTTGTCCTTTAGCAGTTAAAGAACATAATGTTCTGATACCCACCCCTTGGCTGTTGGGAGTAACTACTGATAATATTGTGTTTTGCTATTATCAAAATATTTATGAATTGTAATATCTTTACATTCAACATTAGAAATTATTCAACATATGGAACTTCATATCAAGAACTGGAGCTCTTTGACAATACACTTTGTCTGGCAAGATAAGGCGGTTTCACAAGTGTTCCATTAGTGTTTTCTCCGACAGTTACAGAGATCCCATCTGATGAAAAGTTCTTCTTGATATAGCCTAAACCAAAATGGTCGGATCCTTTCTGTCCAGAAGTATAGCTTGTCAAGACTCCCACCTAAAAACATTCAATATTTTGATACGTCTTACTATAAAACCCGACCTTTTAATAACATGATTAAAGGAAGAACAAACATTAAGATTATTATGATTGGCTGAAGGATATGAGTTCTACCTTTTTCCCATCAATTGTGATTGGGCTCCCAGGTTCAGCTCTTGCTGAAAGGCGAATTCCCCATAATGTCTGCTTCACTCCATCATAAGTAATGAGTCTAGAGATAGTCTCTTGTCCCTTGTAACATCCTTATAAAAAAATAAAAGAACAAAATAATCAGAAAAATCTTGACAATCAAGACAAGCATCAGCCTGTGAATAGTGGCATACCCTTGTTTAAAGAAATAGAGTTCCAGAGTCCAGCCTCCAGGACATTGAATTCTTTGGTGAGTTCTTTACCAGGAGCAGGTCTTCCTGTATAATGGATTGTTAAATACAAATCCAACTTCAAATTTCACCAATAGAAGGCAGCTATTAACACAATATCCTAAAACTACTACAACGTTGATAACTGTTTTGCAATTATAAACAACTAGAACTGGCAGTTCCGCCACTATAACATATTACTGCAATTACATCAATACGTATCAATGTTCTATTATTATTATTATTATTTTGTAACACAAGTATGCAAGAGTACCATACTGGAAGATTGCAGGGTGCAAAAATCCTTACACGGCTTATATTGCAAACAGAATTGTCAAAGAATTGGAGTTGCATTAGCTTTCAACTTCCACGATACCTCTGAATAAAAAAATTACAAGGCCTACATGTTTCATGTACAGGATGCCATTTCCCAACAGAAGACCAACTGACAAGACGACAAGAATCACAATTTAACAGAGAATGTGTAACCTCAACCAACTTAGAACATTTTACAATTTGAAACCCAACATTTGAATGCATTCAAGCACTAGGAGTGATTATAACCATGACAGACTGAATTTTCTAAAAGATAAATCCATATGTGACAATAGAGCAAAAGAATATAATTGTTTGCATTGGTTAAATTTGATCATTGATTCTCTAGATATTTTATAACTCCGGCTTCAAGGATTTCTGCCCAATTCTACCGGTGGTGAACGTTTTTCTCTTGCTCAAAGGAAATAAGGGAAATAAGAATAAATTTGTCTGCACTTGCAAACATGGCTACGAACCACACGACTCAATTTCAGGTTCATACTATTCTTATATACATCTGGTAATCTAATTAAACAAGGTATTCACACCATATGCCAGCCTAGTTCATAAAATTTCATTCCCTAAAGATAAGGTAAATAAGAATAAATTTTTCTGCACTTGCAAATATGGCTAAGAATCGACTCAATTTCAGGTTCATCCTGTTCTTATATACATCTGGTAATCATGGGATTCACACCATATCCTAGCCTAGTTCGTAAAATTTTGTTCGTTAAGTAACAACTTATTTTAAAGACACTTCAAGAGAGGTAAACTTAAATACATGTGATGATTAAGTGAGCTGAGCATACCATGGACTATGCAGACATAAATAAGATCCTAAAGATAAGACCAAAGACGTAAATGTAGTTGAGGAAATTCTAAAATCACACTTCCGCAATTGCATTTAAGAACAGCAATTTATATGTTTTTGTCCCTCTAAAAGGAAATTATGGTTTTTTTTGGGATTTAAAAACCCAAGATTTTCAATTAGTGACAGACCATTACTAAGAGACTAAAATAAGCAGTAACTCGATGACAAGATGAATTGGATCCCTCCATCTCCATTAAAACCTATATTTTAAACACTTACTACAATATCCAATAATGTTTTAGGTATTTTTCTAATTGCCGAGCCACTGGGAATTCATTTATCTCTCTTTGTTCTGAACCCAACATTTGAATTTGGAAAAGGAGGAGAATGGTATAATTTTATGAATGCATTGATGCTATATTGGATTCGAGTCGGCTCTGAGATTCAAGAAAGCAAGAGGTTCAGAGGACGCTAATGTCTCTAGGGAATGGTAAATAATTTACATATCCGATTACCACTTAAAGACTTGTTGGTCTTGAAATGTGACATTTAATCTGTCTGTGTTGTGGTTTAAGTCTACGATGATTTTTTTTTTCCTCTTTGAGTACCAGACTCAAACTTGCACAATCAAACTACAATCACGAGAAGCCTATTAACATTTACTGCCACCGTAAATTTAACTTTGAAGACTGCAAATAACCATGGTGCATACCAAGAAAATAGACTAAAGAAGTCAAAAGTTATCAAAGAGAAATACAATGCAGAATTCACTACCTTGAATAATCCTTAGTTTCTCCCAGACATTAGAACCCATTGGAACTGCACCCCGAGAAAGAAGCATATCCCATACAGGTTGAGCAGCAGCAGGTGACATCAACAACGAACAACCTTCTTCAGAAATAACACTGCCCACCCCTACAGTCATGGGCATTCCATTCACCTGAAATGGACAAAATTTCTAGTTTAATCATATTAAATAATATACGTGTTGGCAATTTAACTAGTAACTTACAATGCAAAATAAAACTCAATATTTTCTTCATTTCCTTTACTTACTAACTGAACCAGTTAATCCAGAAACAAGAAAGACTATGCAAAATGAAAGCATCATCTTCAAATAGAAAGAATGTTAAAAACAATATTGCACAGAAAAAATTATAAACTATATAGAAGAGAACAAAAACAAACCAAAGCCCAGCACTACGTTGTAAGTCAAGTAACTGTGAGAGATCAAACATCAAAGGGACACAAGAATGACCAACATATACAAAGTTACCAACATGTTGGAATCAACAGATCGTTACATATCTCAACAAAAACCATGAAACTCTAAAGAAGAGGGCTCTCCAAAGTGGCAACCAAGTTTTTTGTTTTTAACATAATCTTTTGGAAACCATCAAACATTTTAAAGAAGAAAATGATTTCCCTTAGCCATTAGAAAGCAGCCTACGTGGTACGATATGAGTTCTAAGATGCTTATACTTTTTTTTTCATTCTTGCACCTTTTCTTTATAAACTACTTTAAACCAACCCCTGCCACGCCTAACACTAGGACTTCATCTTCTGAGTCCACCAACATATTCCTACATTGCAGATTGGCCATGTTAGCCAGAAGAATAGCTGCAAATCTGACAAGTAGCATGAAGAGCAGATGGGGATTGGAGTAATACTGGACTAAGTTCTCTCGCAAGTTCCCTCGATCTCAAGATGTAGACGATTTACTAGGAACCATAAATCTCTGCAATCTAGATTCTATGGATTATACTAGTTTTGTCCTCTAGATTGTATATATATTCTTATAATGAAATCTATTAATTTTCGAAAAAAAATTCTGCTGTTTCTGTGCCTTTGTTGATTACATTCAAGCAATTACTCTCCTATTAACTTTTCAAGGCTTGAACAATCTATTATTCATTCCTGCGTGAGTGGATCACCTAAGTTGCTGTCACAAGTTTTACTATCCAAATAAATAACATCAATAATTAGTAGGAATTACCAACAAAACTCAATAACAAGCATCAAATATAAGATGAAGTCTGCTGTTCATTTTGTAAATACAAACTACAGGTTGTTGTTAACTGTCTTACAATGGAGTTCACCTAAATCTAAGTTGTGTTATCTCAATTTGTATGTCCAGTACTAACAAGAGTTGTCAAACTGAAGTTCATGTTGCCTACATTCTCTCATCCTCTCCGATTACAATGGAGAGCTCAATTAGGGTTCCTCCTCCAATCCTTCTTGCAGCAAATTTTCCTGAAATGTCCACCACATCCAAACTGAGCTTGCCAAATCAACCTCCTATCTCAGGCTGTCCACCTCCCCTTCCTTCCACTCCTAAGCTTCTTGCAAATCTCTCTGAACTGCCCACCACATCCAGACTAAGCTCTCTGTTGAGAAATATTCAGCTGAATATTTCCTAAGATATTATTGACTACTAAAAGGCAATAAATCAGATCAGATAACATGTATCAGATCTGATATTGTGTACAAATATTAGGAGATTATGTATAGTTATTAGAAGATTATGTACAGATACTTGTTTCCTTAATTAGCTAGCTCTATTTCTATATATACATGTAACTATGTACTGATGAAGATAAGAAAAGAAATACAACTGTTCAGTATTTCCATGGTATCAGAGATATACCTGAACAGTTCTAAACCCTAGCCACCACCTACTGTCACTGATATTAGCACCTAAACCCTAGCTGCCAACTACTGTTTCTAATCCTACAAACCTATGTCAACTATGTCTGATGTTGGTGAATCTTCTAACCCAACTCATCAAACACCTCCTACTCATAATACTACCTCAGATTCTCATTCCATTCAGATCACTACTATACGGCTGAATGGAGAGAATTTTCTTCGCTGGTCCCAATCAGTTAGAATGTACATCCGTGGGAGAGGAAAGATCGGGTATTTGACAGGTGACAAAAGGGAACCTACAGCAGATGATCCTACACATGTTATATGGGATGCTGAAAATTCTATGGTGATGACATGGCTGGTAAACTCTATGGAGGAGGATATTAGCTCCAATTATATGTGCTACCACACAGCTAAAGAGCTATGGGACAATATGAATCAGATGTATTCCGATTTGGGAAACCAGTCCCAAGCGTATGAATTAACCCTCAAGTTAGGTGAGATTCATCAAGGCGAGGATAGTGTTACTAAGTACTTTAATTCTCTGAAACGTTTGTGGAAAGAATTAGATTTGTTTAATGACTATGAATGGAAATCTCCTGATGACTGTAACTATTTTCGAAAAACAGTAGAGGATAACAGAATTTTTAAGTTCTTAATTGGACTTAATGTTGAGTTTGATGAGGTTAGAGGCAGGATTATTGGGAGACAACCACTCCCTACTATTGGAGAGGTATTTGTAGAAGTCTGACGTGAAGAGAGTAGACGGTTTGTAATGCTTGGCAAAAGAAATCCTACAGCCACTATTGAGAACACAGCATTAGTTGCTGGAAACTCTACTGGTCATACTAAGAAGGTTGAGGAAAAGTCAAGGGTATGGTGTGACTATTGCAATAAAGCATGGCATACCCGTGAAACATGCTGGAAACTCCATGGAAAACCTGCAAATTGGAAGGGATCACATGAAGGGAAATTTAATAAGTTGAAGGAAAATTCTACAAATCACTATGAATTACGGAAAATCGCATCAGCACATGAAGTAGATGCTGGACAGATCTCTCAAGAGCAAATTAATTACATTCTGAAGCTTCTAAAACCCAAATTTGAATCCTCAAGTGCTCCTAATGCTTCAGTGGCGCAAACTGGTAGTGTTTTTAATGCCTTATCATGTTCCTTTCCATACAATTTCACTCCTTGGATCATTGATTCAGGAGCATCTGACCATATGACCAGTTCTTCTAATTTATTTCATACTTATGACCTACGTAGCACGGACACGGCAAAATGGTGTCGTGTCCGTGTGTCCGACACGGACACGCAATGGACACGCGGTGGACACGTGTCGGACATGTTTTAGTATGTGTCGGAGTAAAAAAATCATTTTTATCGGCTCGGACACGATTAGGGATGGCTCGCACACATCTTAATATGACTCTTAACATTTTTATGAATTATTCAAAATTTTATTTAATTGACATGGGTAGTTTTCCTAATTAAGAAAGATACAATTGTTACAACTTCTCAAATTCTCGTGGGCTTCCAGCCTTCGCTTCTCTTTGTTTTCTCACAAATCTTCTGTCACACGAGGCTCCTTGTTTTCCACTGGTTATACGCTCCTTCACGTCTACACTGGTTCTCACATTTGCACTGGTTCTTCATACAAAACTATTAGGTAAGCTGAAATCCACGTTTTATATACTTTGTGCTTCACCGCTTCACGTCTGTGCTGAAATCCACGCTTCTATGTGTGCTTTCCTTTGTGAAGATTTTTAATGGAAACCGTGTACAAGTATTAATATTTAATAGAAAAGAGATACACGTTGTACTGCAAGTTCTTTTGAAAAACTCACAATTTAGCTATGCCTTTTCCTTTGTGGAGATTGATTTTTAACGGAAACCGTGTACAAGTATTAATAGAAAAGAGATACAAGTTATACTACAAGTTATTTTGAAAAACTCACAATTTAACTATGCCGATAGATTGCCAGAACTTGAAGTCTTTTATTTTTCAATCATTGTCTCAACACCCAATGAAGCTTTTCCTGTGTGCTAGAAGCCTAGAATTCATGAAAATCTTTATAAAAATTGTAATCGTACATAGAATTCTTTGAATAAGAGTCATACATAGAATTCTTTCAAATTGTACTTGTACATAGAATTCTTTGAATCATGAAAATCTTTTTAAAAAATCAGGGAAATCTCCATAGGAGCCAGCTAATAATGCCAAGAAAATTCGTATGTATGGAGTTAAGTCATAAAAGTATGGAGTTAATTACGTAGGTATGAACTCTGCATAAAAGTAAGTATGGGTAAAAGTATAGAACAGAAGCCATATTTTTGTTGGTCATAGAAAAAGAAAGTAAGTTTTATGTTGCCTAATCTTTTTGGTGAGTGTTTAGTTATTGTTTTGCAATGCAATATTAAAGATTTCATAGCTGGACTGTTGTAGGCTACAATCTTTTTTTAGAAGTAGCAATCTTTTTGATATTGTTTACTTATTTGTTAATACAATTTGGTATCTTAATTTGGTATTTCAGTCCACTATTCTCCTTTTTCCATGGCTTCTAGTAGTAGTGCTGAACAAGAAAATCCAGAAAAACCACTATGGAAATATGTGGTGAAGAAAAATAAAACAGAGGGTGGTGGAAACTTTGAGTTTGAGTGTAGTTTTTTTCATAGCTCATTCAGAGGTTCTTACACTAGGGTAAGGGCACACCTGTTGAAATTGCCAGGCAAGGAAATTCGAGTTTGTGGTGACATTCCATCCTCAAAGGTGACAGAACTTAAAAAAATTGACAATGAAGCTACATTGTTGATTGAAAATTCCAAGGCAAGACCTATCCCTCTTCCACCCTTATCTAGTCAATCTCAAAATTTCTCAACTAGTGAAGCATCAATACATAGTTTTGATTCAAGAAAGAGCAGGGCAACAGCGGGATCTATAGATGATGCTTTCAACATGCAAGCTAGAGAAAATTTAGATCTTGAGATTGCTAGAATGTTTTACTCTTCAGGATTTCCTTTTCATAATCCTCATTTCATCAGAGCTTTCTCTTTTGCCGCTAATAATTATATTAGTGGCTATGTTCCTCCGGGCTACAACAAGTTGAGAACAACTTTACTTGACAAAGAAGAGAACATGTTGAGAAGCTTCTTCAACCTATAAAGAATACATGGAATCAAAAAGGAGTGAGCATTGTAAGTGATGGGTGGAGTGATCCACAAAGAAGACCTCTTCTCAACTTTATGGCTGTGACTGAAAGTGGGCCAATGTTTCTGAAAGCAATTGATTGCTCTAATAATATCAAGGACAAGGATTTTATAGCCAAGCAAATGAGAGATGCGATTATGGAAGTTGGCTTTTATAATGTTGTGCAAATTGTGACGGATAATGCAACGGTTTGTAGGGCGGCTGGTTTAATGATTGAGGCAGAGTTTCCAACTGTTTTCTGGACTCCTTGTGTTGTCCACACTCTTAACCTTGCTTTGAAGAGTATTTGTGCAGCTAAGAATACAGAAAGGAACAATCTCGTGTATCAAGAATGTTCTTAGATTTCACAAATCACTGATGATGTTTCTTTTATTAAGAACTTCATTGTTAATCACCATATGAGGTTGTCCATCTTTAATGAGTTTGCTTCATTGAAGTTACTTAATGTTGCTCCTACTCGATTTGCCTCTACAATAGTGATGTTGAAACGGTTTAAACTTCTCAAACATGGGCTCCAAGAGATGGTGATAAGTGAAAAATGGTTTGCTTACAAGGAAGATGATGTTGGTAAAGCTGAATTTGTCAAAGAGAAGCTATTGAGTGATAGTTGGTGGCAAAAGATAGATTTCATTCTTTCTTTCACTAATCCTATTTATGATGTTTTGAGAAGCACAGATACGGATGCATCTACTCTCCATTTGGTGTATGAGATGTGGGATTCCATGATTGAAAAAGTAAGAAAGGCTATATATCTTTTTGAAAGAAAGGATGACAATGAATTTTCAACCTTTTATGAAGTGGTCCTCCAAATTTTAATTGAGCTTTGGACAAAAAGTAGTACCCCTCTTCATTGTTTAGCTCATTCTTTGAATCCAAGGTAATTATTCAAATTTTGATACTTGCTTTTCTATTAGTGATAAATAAATGGTAAGTGATGATGAATAATTGATAGCATTTTTTTCTTACAACTATATAGGTACTATAGCCATGAATGGTTGAGTAAAGACTCAAAACGAGTTCCACCAAATCAAGATGTGGAGCTCACCAATGAGAGATTGAAATGTTTGAAGAGGTACTTTCCTAATGTAGAAGATCGAAGAAAAGTCAACATTGAGTTTGTTAATTTTTCGGACAATAGACAAGGGTTTGAAGATTATGACTCTATAAATGATAGAGGTATCCTTGATGCAAAATCTTGGTGGCTAGTTCATGGTGTTCATGCTCCAATTCTTCAAAAGATTGCTCTGAAGTTACTTGGACAACCATCGTCTTCATCTTGTTGTGAAAGAAATTGGAGTACTTACTCTTTTATTCACTCCCTTAAAAGGAACAAGATCAAACCTAAGCGTGCTGAGAATTTAGTATACATTCATACTAATTTGCGACTCCTTTCAAGAAAATCTTCACAATATAAACAAGGAGAAGCAATGATGTGGGATATTGCAGGAGATGAGTTTTCACCAATTGATAATGATCATGGAATCCTTGAAGTTGCCAATCTTTCACTTGATGAACCAGAGTTGGAGAGTATGATCTTTGCTGACGAAAGCAATGCCAATGTTTGAAAGTAAAGTGATTAGAGGGTGGATACTTTTGTTAGATTTTTTGTTGAAAATACTCATATGAATGATTAATTCTACTTTTGGATATAAGATTATAGACAAATTGCTTAATGAAATATATGTTCCATGTTTTTTTAGATTTTGAATTTTTGGAAGTCTTGAAATATGAATTCTGAATTTTTTTCTTAATTTTAAATTTTATAATATATATATATGCCGTGTCTGTGTCCACTAAATTTTAGAAGTTGATGTGTCCCCGTGTCCGTGTCCGTATCGTGTCGCGTGTCCGTGTCTGTGCTTCTTAGCTTATGACCCTTGTTTTGGTCATGAAAAGATCCGTATAACAGATGGATCATTTTCTCCTGTCGCTAGTAAAGGTTCAGTAACTCTTTCCTCAAATATATGCCTTAAATCTGTCCTACATGTTCCAAAGCTAACATGCAAGTTGTTATCCGTGAGCAAACTAGCTCGTGACTCTAATTGTACCATTACATTCTTCGACTCATATTGTGTATTTCAGGAACTAACTTCGAGGAAGATGATTGGCAGTGCTAAGTTGATAGATGGTCTCTACTACTTCGTTGATGACAAATTGAAGAATAAAGGAGCTCATGGCTTAAGTAGTCTTTGTTCTACCTCTACTAAAGAACAAATTTTACTTTGGCATAATAGATTAGGACATCCTAATTTTTCCTATCTTAAAAGACTATTACCTCATTTGTTTAAATTTGTGGATTGTTCAAAACTTCACTGTGAGCAATGCATTTTATCCAAAAGTCATAAGATTTCTTATCCCACTAAACCATATCAACCCTCCAAACCCTTTTATTTAATCCATAGTGATGTTTGGGGTCCATCCCGTGTTAAAACTCTCACCGGAAAAAAATGGTTTGTAACTTTTATTGATGATCATAATGGATTATGTTGGGTCTATTTGATACGTGAAAAATCTGAAGTTACTCAAATCTTTCAAAATTTCTATACCATGGTTGAAACTCAATTTCACACATGCATTGGTATACTTCACTCGAACAATGGTACCGAGTATTTTAATGAAACCCTTGGAAAATTTCTTAAGTCTAAAGGCATAGTCCACCAATCTACATGTGTTAACACTCCTCAACAAAATGGTATTGCCGAGAGAAAAAATAAACATTTGCTAGAAGTCTCTCAATCCATTATGTTTACAATGAATGTACCAAAATATCTTTGGGGTGAAGCTGTTTTGACTACATCATACTTAATTAATCGAATGCCTAGCCGTATTTTGAATTATGCTACGCCCTTAGATATGTTTTACTCTACTCTTCCTCTTCGGGTATTTGGGTGTACTATTTATATCCACAATTCTAATAAGGGAAACTCCAAACTAGATCCAAGAGCTGAAAAAGCTGTTTTTATTGGGTATGCTCCTAGTCAACGGGGTTATAAGTGCTACAATCCTTTAACTCGAAAAATTGTTGTCTCCATGGATGTCACTTTCCTAGAACATAAAAATTTTTCCTTCAAGGGAAGAATTTTATGGAAGTAGAAAATTTTTGGGTCACTACTCCTAAACCCCTACCCACTGTCATTATTGATCATAATATAATTCCTGCTAATGAGGCCAAAGATACTATTTCTAATATGTCCATGCCTGGAAATCTCGGTTCAACCATAGGGGGAGAAATACTACTATCTGTTCCTAAGGAACAAAATAATGAGCTTCGTGTTTATACTAAGAGAAAGACTCAATTGAGAAGTAGACAACAACCTACAATGCATGGCCTTTCAAATCACTCGGAGACTGAACCTGAGAACAATTCAGTTTCAGGTAATCCTTCTACTACTTTACCTCTTATTGTACCAAGTAATGATCAATGTTTACCAACTAACCCTCAACATACCAGTGATTTTCTACTGAACTTTCTCATTGTTTATGTAGATGACATTATCATAACAGGAGATGATGTAGCTGAAATAGTAGAGTTGAAGAAGAAATTAGCCAAAGAATTTGAGATTAAAGATCTCGGACCCCTTAAATACTTCCTTGAAATGGAGTTTGCTAGATCTAAGGATGGAATATTTGTAAACCAAAGGAAATACATTCTGGACCTATTGAATGAGACTGGGTTACTAGAATGCAAGGCAACTGAAACTCCTGTTGAAACTGGTGTGAATTTTAGACAAGTACAACCTGAAAATGTTATTAATAAGGAGATACCAAAGAACTAGTTGGGAGATTAATATACCTATCCCATACCAAAACAGACATAGCTTTTCTTTGTGAGCTTAGTAAGCCAATTTATGCATTCTCCGTGCCAAGAACATCTGGATGCTATATATAGGATCATAAGATATCTAAAAGGAACTCCTAACAGGTATAATGTTTCAAAGCGTAACAAACTCCAAGTTGAAGTTTATCTTGATGTTGATTGGGCAGGAAGTGCAACCGATAGAAGATCAATTTGTGCTATTGCACATTTGTTGGTGGTAATTTGGTTACTTGGAGGAGTAAGAAACAAAGTGTGGTTGCTAGAAGTAGTGTTGAAGTGAGTTTCGCTCAATGGCACATGGAATTTGTGAAGTTTTGTGGATTAAAAGAGTACCTGTGTGAACTCTGATTCCTATTTCAGTTCCTATAAAAGTATATTGTGACAACAAAGCAGCAATTTCAATTGCTCACAACTCTGCTCGCATGATAGAACAAAACATGTTGAGGTTGACAAGCACTTTATCAAGGAGAAGATTGAAGAAGGATCAATTTGTGTTCCCTACATTCCAACATCACAACAGGTAGTTGATATTCTCACAAAGGGATTACACAAAAGGCAATTCAATGATCTAGTTACCAAGCTGGGCATGGAAGACATATACAAGCCAGCTTGAGGGGGAGTGTAGCTGAATATTTCCTAAGATATTATTGACTCCTAAAAGGCAATAAATCATATCAGATAACATGTATCAGATCTGATATTGTGTACAAATATTAGGAGATTATGTATAGTTATTAGAAGATTATGTACAGATAATTATTTCCTTAATTAGCTAGCTCTATTTCTATATATACATGTAACTATGTACTGATGAAGATAAGAAAAGAAATACAACTGTTCAGTATTTCCGCACTCTCCAAATAACTTCCTTCACTTACTCCCCTCGTAGACCTCAGAACCAGAACCAACTGATCCTTCCGACCTTCCTGCTTCCTCCACCCCTGGACATCCCCTTAAAACATAGAAGCCTGATTTTCAAAGAGAAGGACCTAGCACACATGGTCGGGGACTCGACACCTAGTTTAAAGCAATGATACATCGCTCAACATGCTAAAGGAGAACAAAACATTGTATCTCCACTTCTGCAGATGCTTCAAGCAGGTGCAGTAAGATGGACATCCTCCCTGTTTAGTTGCTTCTCCGATAAGAGGCTCCCTTATCCCATGGTGAGAGCCTAGGCAGAAGGACAGTGGAAAACTATGGCCTAGAAGCAGTCATGATCAATGGAGAGGACGACTTCATTTTCAGATCCACTAAGGAATCCTACGCTTTGAAGATCCTTGAACTAGGCCCTTGGCACATCAATGGGAAGCCTTTTGTCCTATAACAATGGAAGCCTAGAATGATCCTTGACAAGAGCAAGTTGAGGATGGTTCCAATCTAGATACATTTCCACAACATACCCCTCGAATATTGGAGTGCGTTTAGATTGAGCTGCCTAGCTAGCAAGCTCAATAGGCAAGCCTTTGTGCATGGAACACAACAAAGCTTCTAAGCAGAATTGATTACACAAAGATCTGCATAGAAGTAGATAAATCCAAGGAGCTGCCGGATACTCTCAAATTGACAAAAGCTGGATGAAGACTCATTGAATCTGTCATATCAATTTCCTACTAATGGAAACCTACTAAACCACAGGAAAAATCAATTTGGAGGTCAACAAGGAAGCTTTTTACTAGAGGGAATTTTGACAAATTCAATGGAAACAAATGTATAGTTCAAGGCGAGAATGCTCAGGAACTCCCTCAGGAAGAAGCAAAGAAGTACCAGAGGCAGAGAAAAATAATCAGAAGGAGATTGTTGACTTTTTTTATGCAAATGAACTCAAAAGATGCCACAAACATGAGAAGGAATGATAGGAATTTTAGTAGAGAATTGTATTATTTACGTAGATGTAGGGAACAGTAGCCGTATAACTCCTGGAAGATAACTCCCAGGCCAATACAAATCTGTATTTCCAGAATATGATTGATGATCCCCTCCCACTCTATACCGAATCCTATATATCTTCTGTCCCTCCTCATTCTCACTCTCTCTCTGTAACTAATTCCTAACCTATAGCCTATGTGGCATTTGTATTTGTTCCCTTACCCATTGTACCCCTACGGATGTGGGTTTGAATGTCTTATGGCTGTTTACTAATACTAATACTAGCATGTTGATAACTAGGAAGGGTGCTAACAATTCCTTCCTCCTCAAAAGGCACCTTGTCCTCAAGGTGGATGACAATGACTTTACTAGTCGCTCTGATTGCATCCCAAGATGAATTCGATTTAAAGTCCCATTCCTTTCCCCAGAAGATCTTCGCTCTTAGGCCATCAACTGGTGGACATGATTGATTTGCAGTGTCTGATTCAACCCTGAATCCTGATGCAGAAAAGCTTGACCAAGAATTCCTTGCCCTCAAGGTGGATGAAAGGGAATTGCCCTTCTTCTTCTTCTTCTGGTGTGCCTCTCCAACGAACAAGCCACTGAAATAAACAGCCCCCAAATCATCTCTTTGACCCTTATTCGAGGTTCCCATTTCATCAAGTAGAGCTCTTCCGATTTCTAAAGACCACAACAATCCTCCAGCTTCCCACTCTTGATGTTTCAAAATTGGTTGCAGTACATGGGGAGAAGAAGCATGCATATGAATTCCCTGCAGAGTAACCTCTACTCCCTTCCAATCAAATGGCATATACATTCTCTTCCAATCAACCTTCACCACCCCTAGTGTTTCTAGCCATGCAACCCCTAAGATTAGATCAGGTCCTCCCGTGTCAAAAACATATGCTTTTACCCTGAACTCTTCTCCATTCAACTCCAGCTCAATCTCCTTGCAAAGCCCTTGTGAGAAGGATCGATGTCCATTCCCCATCCTAACACCAAAAGTTCTGGTTGAGGTGACAGTGATAGCCATAGCCTGAACCAATCTTCGGGATACAAGGTTGTGGCTAGCTCCACTATCAATCATTATAACAATAGGCAACTCATTTAACTTACCGATTAAGACCATCAACTTCGGGGGTGAGGATTGATCACTTCCCAATTCCATGAACTCCATAGAATTGCACACTAACTCCCATTCTTCTAGCTGATCCACTGCTGCTGGCAACCCCTGACTGATCTCCCCCTTTTCAGCTTCATTCCCCTGCCAAACAATCAGTCTATATTCTTTGTCTGGCCAAACGATGAAGAGGACCGAAATTTTGCCCACATTTAAAACACAAACCCTTTACCCTCCTTTCCAAAAGCTGATCGTAGGTTAAATTGCGTGTACCCTTCCACTTAGCATTCCCTATTCGGTGACCATCAGAGGTGGGACCCCTCGGCTTGTTAAGTGGCTCCTTCACGTCATTTTTAAATGTCCCTCGTGCATGAAATGGTTGAGCTTGCCGAAACGTGTTGTGACTTCCAGGTTGGGGCCCGACGTTTGCATGGATGCTTTCGGGTTTTCTTCTTCCTTCCTCTGGCCGAAGCAGACCCTCACCCACTAACTCTCTTTCAACCTTCCTTGCGATTGAGAGAAGCCGAACTCGAGTGGGTGGGTCGTGGGTTCTGACCCTGTTCCTGATTTCTTCACGTAGTCCCCCCAGAAAACAACTCATATACCACTCTTCCGGGAAATGGCCTATTTGTGACGCCACCCTTTCGAAATAGTCAATATAGTCATCGACTGAACCTCTCTGAACGATTGATTTTAATTGCTCAATCGGGTCTCCCTCATCCCTGCCTCCATAACGATCGAACAATGATCGCTTGAACCTTTCCCAAGTCATACATGGGTCTAACTCCCGTAAACTCGCGAACCAATAGAGCGTCGACCCCTCCATGCAGATTTGAACCATAGGTATACGAAGCTCAGGAAGAATGGCATCATAGTAGTTAATAGCGGATATATGAGCGGCCGACCGAAAACGCTTATAAGCGGAATAGCGAGATAGCGGAGCGGCCGCTATTTCTACACACACATATAAGCTTTCTACACACACTGTCACACACATATATATATAAGCTTCACCAGAGGTTTAGCATGGAAAACAATTGAATACAATACACCAATAACTTCAGAGACAGAGAGTAATCATCAACATCATAAGCTTTCTATAACTAAGCTTTCTAACAATAATCATCATCATCATCTCCGAGATCTTCCATCTCTTCTTCATTTTCACTTTCATCACTACTTTTGTAGACCTCTTCCTCTTCCTCTTCTTCAGTTTCTTCATTTCCATATTCTTCTTGTATAACTTCCTTTTCTTTTCCCCTAGAGCTTGAAGGCCTAGAACTAGAAGCGAGTGCAGTTGTATTCTTTGATCTTGAGTGCCTCCTAGTGTAGGTTAAAGGCTCACTACCCACTTGCACGAGCAACGACTCCCAAGTCAATGTATTATCATCATCAAACACGAAGTCATCTTCAAAGACCTTCATCATCATCATTTTCTCCTAACAACCACTCACTATCTTCATCAACATCCTTTAGGAGAATGGGATCTACCACATCACGACACTCAAAACGCTCCTTAAGAGCTTGGTTATATTTGATGAAAACCAAGTCTTGCAACCTTTGATGTTCAAGCTCGCTTCTCTTTTCGAATGAACATGCTCAAAGATACTCCAATTCCGCCACATCCCGATGAGCTACAAGTCAAACTCAACACCTTAATGGCAATGTTTTGCAAATGTGGAGTATGGACACCATAGTTCTTCCACCATTCAACAGAGCTAATGTAGCCCTTTGTCTTATTGTCGCCTTTAAACCAAAGAGGCCTCCGGCTCTTCTATATGTTGACAACTCATGAGAAGCCATGTCTACCGCTCTTCATTTGTTGTGACCTCTCAATGCATTTATACAACCCCTCCATCACTTCGGATCATTTTCAATTCTTGGATTGCCATAGAAGAATTGAGGATTGAGATAATGACCGCAAGATGCAATGGATGATGAAGTTGGCACTCCCATCTTCTATCAATTATCTCAAAATCTCCTTATACTTAGCTTCATTTCCTTTGAATGCATTCTGAATAGTTTCTTTTGCCCTATCCATAGCCTCATAAATGTAACCCATTGCAGGTTTTTTCTCATTATCAACAAGCCTAAGAACTTTCACAAGGGGCCCCATAGCTTTAAGGCTATAAATAACATCATTCCAAAAGGAAGGCATAAGCACAGTGTTAGTCGCCCTTTTCCCCTTAGCTTCTTTAGCTGTCTTGGACTTCAACCACTCATCAGATGTGAACATCTTTCTAAGCTTGTTTTTTCAGATTATGCAACCTTTGCAATGTGAAGAATGTTGTGGCAAATCTTGTCACTGCATGTCTAACCAATTCAGACTTATTTGTGTACCTCCTCATAATATTCAAGGTTAACGAGTGGTTATAAATGAAGGAAACAAGATTAATTCCTCTTTGGATTGCCCTCTTGATCCTTGCAATCTTGCCAATATCTTCTAACATTAAATCAATACAATGGGCAGCACATGGAGTCCAAAACAAATGCGGCCTCTTAGCTTGTAACAACTTACCGGCCAACACATAATTGCTTCCATTGCCACTGACTAGTTGCACAACCTTGTGCTCTCCAATCTCCTCAACAAAACTATCCAAGAGCTCAAATAATTTTTCCCCGTCTTCATATAAGCGGATGCATCAACACTACTAACAAACATAGAACCGGTTGGACAATTTACCAAGAAATTTATCAAAGTTCTGTTCTTCTTATCTCGTCCACGATCGTATATAATTGAGCATCCATAGTTCTCTCTTTCCAGTTCATGAGGTTTCAAAAGTTCTTTGGTATACTCCAGCTCCTTTTTAAGAAGACCAACTCTACACTCATGATAGCTTGGAACCTTTAGGTGTGGCCCATAGTTTCCAATAGCTTCCACCATCAACTTGAAACTTTTGAGCGTATAACATTAAAAGCAATTCCATTTCGCAAAGGAAACGTCTATGTATTGAACTGTTCTTGCTCTTGCCTCCTTGTCACAAGCATCATTTATGCTTGTTTGCCTCTTAGCCTTTCCTAATTTGATGGTTGCTTCTGGATTTTTGACCATCAATAAATCCAAGGGTCCCTTGACATTTTGGCTTTCTTAGCAATGGCGGGGAGTCGCATGATGCTCCACTTGAAGTCGCAAATGTCTTTCTATTTTAATACTAAAATTTCCACAACTTCATCATCATCATCATCTCCTTCTTCAAGCTCACCAAGTATGCTTCTTTCTCGACTTTCTTCTTTGTGCAGTGCTTTAAGTATCTCTTTCATTTCGGGAGGAGTCTTCAAACACTTATCAACGCCTCCGTCACTCCCATTTGATGCCGCTTAGCTCGGGTAATACCACCGCTTTGGTTTTGCCACAAAAGTCACAAGTGACAGCCTTCTTATTGTTGATGTCTTTTAAGCTATTCCACTGCCAAGCCATATCTAAATTCCTGCCAGTAGGCTTCACCAATCCACAAGAAGAAATTGTCGCAGACGCAGCAGAGACTGAGGTGGCAGACGACGGTACATCCTGTGGCTGAGAAGAGGATGACTCCATTGTGGGTGAGAGAGGAGTAGAAGAGATAAGGAGTAGAAGAGAGAGAAGGATGGCAGTCGGCGGCTGTCGGTCGGTCAGAGAGAGAGGAAGGTTTGATTTGTGAGGAGTAGAAGAGGAGAGACGAACGTGTTCGATCGTGTGGATAGGAAAAAAGAAAGTTAAAGTATTAAAAAATAAGAAATTCCATATTTACCCCCCCCCAAAAAAAACCTTAAAGGTCAACTGGTGAGGGCTAAACCGGCAGAACGAATAGCGGCCGCTATATTCTGCGATTTGCCGCAAATCGCGGCCGCTTTAGCGCCGCGTTTACCGCGACACCAAACCGCTCCGCTACAAGGGTTTCTGTAGCGGATAGGCGCCGCTCCGCTCCGCTCCTCCGCGATAGCGCCGCGATCGCCCGCTATTAACTACTATGAATGGCATGAATCAGAAAATAGGACTCGGCTCTCGTGACCCAAGCAAATGGGTCGTTCCCGTGAAAAGTAGGAAGATCGACGCGACGTGCGACATTCCGGTACTCCTCCCACACACGTTCGGTGGCTTCCCGAGGAACGTGGTCATCATGTCCGCGAGGCCTAGATCCCATTTGACCACCGGTGTGCTTGTCGTAGCCGGCGGTGACCCCAGAGAGTGATGCGGGTTTATCGCCCCCTGCTGAAGACGACGCGTTGTGAGTAAACGCCGATGGTTCATCTTCTTCACCCACCTTCTGTTTCTGCGAGTGCCTAGCCATCAAAGATTGAAACCCATCCCTCATCTCCGACTGTAGTAGATGTTGCAATTTGGCCAGCGTGGAGCTCAGCTATGATTGAAGATCCTTCAAGGTGGTGTCATGCGATTTAATCATGCCCTCTTGTGCCGAGAGGGATGATTCCTGTCTCCTAAGAGACGCCTCTACTGTCGATAATCTAGCCTCCATCCTAGTTTGCATATAATCTCTACCTTGGTCTCTCAATGAAAACACCAATTGATAGGAATTTTAGTAGAGAATTGTATTATTTACGTAGATGTAGGGAACAGTAGCCGTATAACTCCTGGAAGATAACTCCCAGGCCAATACAAATCTGTATTTCCAGAATATGATTGATGATCCCCTCCCACTCTATATCGAATCCTATATATCTTCTGTCCCTCCTCATTCTCACTCTCTCTCTGTAACTAATTCCTAACCTATAGCCTATGTGGCATTTGTATTTGTTCCCGTACCCATTGTACCCCTACGGATGTGGGTTTGAATGTCTTATGGTTGTTTACTAATACTAATACTAGCATGCTGATAACTAGGAAGGGTGCTAACAAGGAATGAAAAGGAAACAAGTCAAGAATTCATGTAACGGCTGGATGTCTCAGAAGCCACAAACTTGCTTCCTTTCTTCAATGAGGCCCAAACCACAACAAATGTTGACACAACCAAAGAGAATTATGAAGAAAAGACCAGAATGGTTAAGCATGGCGAATAGGAACACTTGGTTCAGTACAAGGAGGAAATCAAACCTGTATACACAACTTAAACCAAGCCTGGAAGCAGAATGCAACAAACCATCAAGAAGTAGAAGGAAATCAGGGAGGAAAGCTAAAGATAGAGTCCATAATGGACTCATTCATAAATAGTTATATCCATCATTAGTTGGAATGTGAGGAGAATCAATTGCCCAAGAAAACAACAAGTAGTGAATGACTTTTTGACGGAAAGAAAACATATTTTGGTAGAAGTCAAGGAAACTGAAATAAGAAAAAACAATCTCAAACCTAGCTTATGCTTTTTTGGAAAACATTGGTTCTAACCAATCACCAACATCATGCAAATGGTAGGATTATTATTGCTTTCAACTTGGCCAAGATAAAGAGTATTAGATGTCAAATCTGCAGCTCATTATGTCCATCTAGAAGTTGAGGTACTTAATAGCTCTAGAACACTCAGCATCTCCTATATATATGTTGCTAACTTTGAATTTCAGAGGTTTGAACTATGGAGAGACTAATGCAAATTGCATGCTGGTATGAACAACCTTTGGTTAAACTATGTTCAATCAAGATTGGTGATTTTAACCACATTTTTCATCGAAATAGCCTCCAATTATGGATAAATCTCACCCCAAGTTCAAATCTTCTTACTAACTTGAAAATATATCATAACCTGAGTAAAATAAGATAAACTAGAATGAAATTAAAGCAAAATGCTTAGGAAAATACTTGTTTATCATATTTCCATAGAATCCCCCACAAGATGTGCCCAACATGCATAGGTACTACATCACACAATACCAAAGGACTCAACATGCTCAATGACAGATTTAGGGAGTACAGAACAAAAAGTGGAGCTCAAGTTTGATAGAAATTTCCTAAGAAAAAACAATAAGAATCTTGACTTATCAAAAAAAATTGGACAAGGCCGCGGTGAATGCTCACTGGCTTAATCATTTTTCACAAAGTAAAGCAGATTTTGATCACCCTCTAGCTTCAGACCATTCCCCTGTAGAAGTCCATGTGGAGTTGTCATCTCGTCCAAAGCATTCTCCTTTCAAGTTCAACAATTAACTATTGGAGCTTGATGGAAATGAGGCAACAGTTTCTAAAGGAATTAAAGTGTATTTCAAAGGATTTGAAGTTTATATATTTGTGGAAGAAACTTAAACGTAAGGTAGTCAAGGAAGAACTCAAAGCCCTTAATGGTAGACAAGCAAGCAGCACCTTGTAGAATGTTAGCAATACGAGACTTAACACCGGACCAAATCCAATCAAGAGCTTATAATGACCCAAGGAACGAATTACAAAGTAGTTAGAGAAGGAAGCTCTTTCTACTTACTTGCTATGGAATGAAACTCATCTATTCCAAAGTAAAGGTCTAGAACCTTGTGGTTGGAAAATGATGACAGGAACACACGCCATTTTCATAATGCAAAATCAGAAATAAAACCAGTGCTTGCTTGGTGCCAATGCGTCTACCATATCTACTCAATCTAATCTCAAAGAAGTTGTTTTATCCTATTTCAAAAATTCTATTGGCTCATAAATGGAAGTGGTACCATGCCTACAAGTCCTCAAGACCTTTATTCCCTCACTAATCAATAAGGAGCAAGCCAAATCCTTAATAGCTCCATTCCCTAAGGAAGACATCAAGTTAGCTTTATGGAGTTTAAACCCTGAGAAAGCGCCTAGACCAGATGGTTTAAAAGTCAATTTCTTACAAAAGTCATAGCACTTAGTAGGTGACTAGGTATCAAAAGCTATCTTTGAACTCTTTTCCAATTGTTGCTTGCTAATTTTTTTTATTCCAAAGAAAACTAATCCTGCTAGTTTTCATGACTTTAAACTAGTTTCATGTTGCAATATAATTTACAAAATCTTGGCCAAGATGCTTGCCTATAGGTTGAAAAGCTCTCTTAAGGATATCATCAATCCATGTCAATGGGCATTTATACATGGTAGGAATATAGGGGACAATATCTTACTAATCCAAGGCTACTTAAGGACTATCAAGGGCTATTCAATCGGAATAGATTTCACAAAGTTTTTGATTCAATAGCATGGTCCTTTATCATTGAAGCAATGGATGTGATGGGGTTCCTTACACTCTTTATCAACTCAATGAGAATGAACATCAAATCTATGGAGCATCCTTGTTAATGGGGAAACCTGATAGAAATGAAGAAGCAGGCCCAAGACCATTTCAAGTTTACTTTAGAAGAAATAAAGGTGCCGAGGGAAAAGGACAGCATTCCGTTATTGGACAACAAGGACAAAAGGACAATGAGGGTGATATGGAGAGAAGGTTCCAAGAGGTATATAAGGAGGGTCGCTTATGATGCTAGGGGAAATCAAGTATTGATTTTATCATGTAATTCCTCCGCACGGATTATTCTGGGGCTGTTTTGATCTTTGTCTTCTTTGTTTTCTTGTTCTTGGCTCTTGTTATTAATTGAGTTGTATTGGATATTGGGTGAGGAAAACAATCACCGCCATGTAATCAATACGAAAGTTACGCTCATCGCTTTCAATCTATTTGTTTGTGTTCTTTTCTACCAAATTGGTCCGACCACGGATGCCAAAAACAAGAATGGAGGGACATGTCGAAGAGGTAGAGAGGAACATGACACAAGCGCAAACAAAAATGACCACCATGGAAGAAGCAATCCTAGCATTACGTCTGGAACAGGAGCAGAGATTTACCAGGCTGGAAAATATGATTTCCTCCTTGGTGAAAGGGAAGGCTGTCGCCGATAGCATTGATACCTCCACCCACTCAACTCCCACTCCACCATCGGGCAACACCCCTCGCTGTCCTTTTGTCCTTGTTGTCCAATAACGAAATGTTGTCCTTTTCCCTCGGCACCTTTATTTCTTCTAAAGTAAACTTGAAATGGTCTTGGGCCTGCTTCTTCGTTTCTATCAAAACCACACAATTCTTTAAAGAAGGAAAGTGGTTAAGGCAGGAGGGTTATCTTATCCCCCTACCTATTCACCATTTTTATAGAGGTGCTCTCAAGATTGATTGACAAGAACATTTGAGAGAGTTCTAGGTTCCTTTTTCACTATAAATGCAAGAAGACAAGATATTTCAACTTTCCTTTGCAAATGACCTCATGCTTTTGTGTGCAGCTAAAGAAGAATATAAAAGGTGCTAATGGATTCTGTTGGTGATATACTAATATTCTTCTACAGATACTATACAGTTGTATCTAGATTATATTGAGATATAGATAGGCTGTATATAGATCTTATAGAATAAGTTCAAATCCCTTAAATTAAGGGATAAGATCAGATTAGATTAGATTAGATATATCTGGATATATTTCCAGATTTAAACAGATTTAAACTTATCTTGTAATAGGCTATATATGGCTGTATGTTTTCCATTCAATAACAAGTGAAAATTATTCCCACTTTTGTACATGGTATCGAGGCGAGCGTAACACTAGGGAATGATTTCTTTCGGACGATCGAGCCATGCAGTCGAGTCGAGGAAATCTCTCACCGGCTCATCGGGTGTGGCTCCATTAGCATCGAACCCATCCTCTCTCGAGCAAAGACCGATAATTCCCAAACTAGCATAGTCATCATAGACCGAATGGGAATAATTACCTACCATGGTCTCACTCGGTGCTCATGTTCATAAGAGGAGAGGAAAGAGAAATACTTAAGCACAACGCCACTCGCTGCGTCGACCCATCGCACCCAAAATATCGACTTGGATGGCGAAAACAACCTTGTTATGAGTTGGTTAATCAACTCAATGACCTCGAAGTCACGAGCGCTTTGTCCTAGCCACATCTCGAAAAGAAATTTGGGAAAATGCCAAACCGACCTATTCTACTATCGAAAATACTGCTGCCTTGTTTCAGACAAGAGTCTCTCGAGAGAGACCAAGCAAGGAGAGAAGACAAGGACTCAATATTACACAAGATTGGTGAAACTATGGCAACAATTGGATCTTTATGATCCTCACCAATGGATGTGCAATGAAGATTTGAATTGCTACAGGAGGATTGTGGAAAGGAACGAGTGTATGAGTTTCACTGGCTTAAACTCAATTTATGATGATGTTCGTGGCGAGAATCATGGCTACCATCCACTCCCAACATCATGGAGCAATCAATCTTGTTAAGTGTGAAGAAAGCGTAAGACAACCGATACATGGGACTCTAAACAACAATGGGGTTCTCAATCCTCATTCACTACCGCCAAGGAACCATTGGACCGTAATCAAGGAAAAATCAAGTAAGCTTTGGTGTGAGCACCATCGTAAAAGTGGGCATATTAGAGACACTTGTGGAAGATCCATGGAAGCCACCCAATCTGAAAAATAGAACCGAGCAGAGAGCAAAAGCTATGCGGTTGATAGAAATGACAAAGGAAGGTGAGAATGTACCAAAGTGAGCAAGGAGGAGGTCGAGCTACTTAGAAAAATTCGAGCAAGTATGATCTAAAAAGTGAAAAGGTGGTATCTACGAGTCATATGGTGAATACAGTAACACACGCACCGCCTTTGGTGTTAAAACCCCAAATCGTGGTATTTGGATTGTTGATTCAGGGCAAATGATCATATGACTGTGATAAACATCTATTTGTTGATATTCGCCTTGTCAAGGTCATAGAAGCTATTAAGGTAGCAAATGGATGATTCTTAAGGTTGAAGGAATAGGAACTATTATAATAGTTGATGAACTTGTTCTAACAAATGTCCTTTATGTACCGATCCGAGTGCAACCCATCGTCGTGAAGAGATTTACTAAAGAGTGAATTGCACAAACTAACTTTTACTCTAATGGGTGTGTTTTCCAGGATTTGAAGTCAGGGAAGAGGATTGGCAGTGCTAGGGAGTATGATGGATTATATTACATTGATAGCTCAAATGGGAGTAAAGCAAATGCTACTTTGTCATCCAACACTGAAATCGCACTTTGGCACTATAGGTTAGGCCATCCTAGTTTATCTTACATGAAACAATTATATCCAACTTTATTCAATAATAAGGATTCATCTTTTCAGTGTGAATTTTGCCAACTCTCTAAACATACACGAAATTCCTACTTTCCTCGTGCTTATGAACCCACTAAACCTTTTTCTATCATTCATAGTGATGTCTAGGGGCCATCAAGGATTAAAACCAAGAAAAATGTCAAATGGTTTGTAACTTTCATTGATGATCATACAAGATTGACTTGGGTATACCTTATAAGGGATAAAGCAGAAGTTTTTCAGATTTTAAAGACTTTACCCTTTATCTGAATCAATTCCACACAAAAATCCAGATTTTTAGAAGTGACAATGGGAAAGAATACCTAAGTCAAGCCTTTGACCGCTTTTTATCACCAATGGTATTATACATCAAACTTTTGTGTCAATACACCACAACAAAATGGTGTATCCGAGAGAAAAATAGGCATTTACTTGAGGTTGCTTTCGGTCTATTATGCTCACTACAAATGTTCCCAACTATTTTTGGGGAGAGGCTATTCTTACTTCTGCTTATTTAATAAATCGAATGCCTTCAAAAACATTGGGTTTCCTTACACCTTTACAAAAATTACTTGAAACCTATCCCTTGGTTCCCTTCCTTCATCAACTACCTCACAAAGTGTTTGGTTGTGTTGCTTTTGTTCATAATTACCATGGTGGAAAACTTGAACCCCGAGCTCATAAGTGTATTTTTTTGGGCTATTCCTCTACTCAAAAAGGTTACAAGTGCTTTTCTCCTACTCTCAACCGGTTCTTTGTAACAATGGATGTAACATTTTTTGAGAATCAACCCTATTATCCCAAAACACCGATTCAAGGGAGAATTGTGAGAGTGAATGGTTGTTTTGGATAATGATGGCATACCGTATACACTATCCTGTAAAATATACCTTTCCTTTCACCTCTTGACCTCTTCACCGACCATAATCGATCAGACTGATATTGTCACTTTAGAACCCTTTGAGCCCATCTGTGATGTAAGTTCCCAACCCCAACTAGACAATAATGCCCTTGAATATGGTGAATGTGATAAGGAGAAGGATACCGAAACTATGGTGGAAAACCAGAAATTATACCAGATTTTACACAAGAAGAAAGGGTACAACACAAGAAAATGAACAAGAAGTAGCAAATGAAAATGGACAAGAGAAATCCATCATATTTTTCGAGCAAGGTCATGAATCGTAACTCGCTACAAATTTCGAGGAGTTGGGTTGGCCTATAGCACTAAGGAAGGAGTAAGATCATGTACAAGGCACCCAATCAAGAACTTTGTCTCTTATAACAGTTATCTCCCATTTTCGGACCTTTGTTGCTCGATTATTCATGAAAAATTACCTCATAATTTTCAGGAGGCTATCAAGGATCCTAAATGGAGGGAGGCAATAAATGATGAACTAAGTGCACTTAAGAAGAATCAGACTTGGGTGGAGACAGACTTACCACAAGGAAAAACTGTGGTGGGATGCAAATGGGTGTTTACCATCAAATACAATTCAGATGGAAGTATTAACAGGCATAAGGCAAGACTTGTGGCTAGGGGATTTACACAGACACATGGGATTGACTACCAAGAAACATTTGCACCTGTAGCCAAACTCAATACAATTAAGATTCTATTGTCACTAGCTGCAAATCTAGACTGGCCCCTACACCAGCTTGATGTCAAAAATGCCTTCTTGAATGGTGATCTTGAAGAGGAGGTGTATATGGAGTTGCCACCAGGATTAGCAAGAAACAACCATCCTCGGAGAGTATGCAAACTCAAAAAGTCTTTGTACGGCTTGAAGCAGTCACCTAGAGCATGGTTTGGGAGATTTGCAAGAGTAATGAAGAATCTTAATTACTATCAATGCCAGGCTGATCACACCCTATTTATTCGGCGTTTGACTAGTGGTAGGATAACTATTCTTATTGTCTATGTTGATGATATCGTCATTACAGGTGATGATTGGGAAGGTATACAGGAGCTAAAGAATTCTCTGGCTCGAGAATTTGAAATCAAAGATATGGGTAACTTGAGATATTTCCTTGGAATGGAGGTGGCCAGATCTAGTAAAGGTATCTCAGTGTCTCAAAGGAAGTATACTCTTGATCTTTTAGAGAAACCTGAATGCTAGGAGCAAAGCCAATGAAACACCTATGGAATCAACTTATAAGTTAAGTCTTAAAGAGGGTGGTACACCGGTGGACACCGGCAGATATCGAGATCGGTGGGAAAACTAATTTATCTATCCCATACTCGGCCGATATTAGTTTTCTGTCGATTGTGGTTAGTCAATTTATGAGCAATCCTCAAGAGGAACACATGGAGGCGGTGTATAGAATCCTCAAGTACTTGAAAATGACACTGAAAGGGTTATTCTTTAAGAAAGGGGAGTAAGGAGCATTGAAGTTTTCACAGATCTTGTTGGCCGGATCAGAATCGATAGAAGGTCCACAACAGTTATTGCACCTTTGTGTGGGCAACTTAGTTACTTGAGAAGCAAGAAACAACCAGCAGTGGTAAGAAGCGGTCAAGGTAGTATAGAGCTTTAGCACTTGGAATATGTGAAGGAATATGGATCAAGAGGCTCTAGCGTAACTACAAATCACAATTGATCTCAAATGAAAGTGTGGTGTGATAACATGGCCACAATAGGGATTGCAAGGAATCCTATACATCACGATAGAACCAAGCATGTGGAGATAGATCGTCATTTCATCAAAGAGAAAGTGGAATCTGGATTAATTGATCTTACCTATGTGCCAACCAAAGATCAAGTTGCAGATGTGTTTACCAAGGCACTAGCAAGAGTCGATTTGAAGAACTTAGTTGCAAGTCGGAATGATCAATATCTATTCACCGACTGAGGGGAGTGTTGGTGATATACTAATATTCTTCTACGATACTATACAATTGTATCTAGATTATATTGAGATATAGATAGGTGTATATAGATCTTATAGAATAAGTTCAAATCCCTTAAATTAAGGGATAAGATCAGATTAGATTAGATTAGATATATCTGGATATATTTCCAGATTTAAACAGATTTAAACTTATCTTGTAATAGGCTATATATGGCTGTATGTTTTCCATTCAATAACAGTGAAAATTATTCCCACTTTTGTACAGATTCCTTGAGGCAGTTCAGCTCTTTATCTAGCCTAAGAATCAACACAGAGAAAGCACCATGTATATATCAGTTAACAATCAAATCCAAGCTGACTATCTGGCCAATATTGATGGATTGAAACTTAAAGTTCCCCCATTTAAGTACCATGTAGTGGCAATCACAACCATTGGACTCACAAATAAGGACTATCAACCCCTATTCGATGTTGTCCAATGGAGAATAGGATGATGGAGTAATAGAAACTTATGCTGGAAGAATTCAACTATTCATCTTTCTGCTTAACAACATCCATCTGCATTAAAGCTCTCATGTTTTTCTATCCCGAAGCATCATCAAGGCCATAGAAAGATCCACTAAACTTCTTGTGGACTGGAGACCTGAACAACCACATACAAGCCGAGGTGAGATGGAGTGAGGTATGTTGTTCTAAGAATGAAGAAGGATAGGAATCCATTCTATCAAAGTTGTTAGCAACATGCTCTTGGCAATGAGGATTTGGAAAGTAATAGTGGACAAAGAGCCCTGTGGGTTAAATGGATCCATTCCCATTACCTACATTGATATAACATCTGCAGCTTCAAAACCCCCTCCAAATTCTTTTTGGACAGTGTTGAAATGCTCATTCTTAAGGATAAGATGAAATAGAATATATAATATCATCATTGGCAATGGGAATGAGATCTCTTTTTGGTTTGCAATTGGCATAAGTTTGACCATCAATTCAAGGTTCCTTTCTACCAATAGCTCAAGCACTTGATGCCTAGCCAAGCCAAGGTCAAAGAGGTGGTGAGGGGAACAGAATGGAGCTGTAACCTTAGAGAATTTACTGATATTGTGGCCAATGAACCAGACTACAACCCCAACTTGGACAGGGAAGATAGAATTATATGGAATACCAACTCTTCTAGATCTTTTACCAATGATTCATGCTTGGCCCTAAAGTTAGATGGTTCAGTTTGGTGTGGGATCAAGACTGCAATTCAAGAGCAAAGCTCATTCTATAGCTAGCAACTAAGGATGAGCTTCTTATTAAGGATAGGATTAAAGGATTGGATATTGACAACAATATCCAACATTTGTTGTCTACACAACCTGGACCGGGAATCTCAGCACCACTTATTTTTCAGTTATGATTTCTCTGAAGCAATTTGGAGGAAGGCTTCGAGCTGGAGCAACCTCAAATGTCCTGAATGTAACCTGGAAAGTATCATTATGTGGTCATGCATGCATATATTTCAATTTCTGGTACACAAGAAGGTATTCAAAATAACTCTGAGCAATTGTGCATATTGGATGTGGAGGGAAAGAAACTGTAGAACTTTCCAACATTCCTAGCCGGAGATGGATGGAAGGATAGGGTACTAAGAAGCCAGATAAGGGAGTTGCTAATGGTGAAAGCTCGCTCACTTCACCTCAATTATGGATTATCTAGCCTAGAATGTGTGGAGAAGAACAGAAATGACAAACAACTGACCAGTAATTTATTGATGCAATTAATCTAGCTTGCTAACCTGCTAATGTACTCCTTGTAACTAATGCAGCTGATGTCTCTATGTCCCAACCCTAAAGCATCTTGATCTTTTGAGCTTTTAAGCTCTATTTTGTAACTAGTCTCAATTAGAAACCTTCTTAAAGCCTTACATGATATCCTTGTATTCTAGGCAATTCTTGGTACTTGTAAATCTTTTGACATTTTAATACAATCCATTAATTTCTCAAAAAAATGCACAATATTAGCAGAAAATGATATTATGGTAATAAAGAAGCTCAGTAATATGTAACATCAGAAAAACTTGCACACAACCACATGATTAAAGGTTAGGCAAAGCAACAAAAGCATTCTCAAGATTTGCACCAAGAAGCTAACGTAAGATGTAAAATAGAAAGCAGACTCACAAACAAGTTTATCCATCCATTATTCTTCATATTGAGCTAAAGTATAATGCTATAAAAATAACAAAGATTAAGTGTGCTTTGTTTATTGAATTAAGCATGTTTGTTAGTAAAATAACTTCAAAAAAATTAAAGCATAATGGAAAGTTACTAAATCTTACTGTATAATGTCGATGTGTTCCATATGGCTCTCCCACAAGATCCCCAAGATTCAACTTTTCCATCACCTGCTTCCGCACAAGAAGCAGTAAATGACTCAGTGAACTTCCAAAACAAACTTCACTTTCCTGATAAAATTCTTGCTTACATGTTTGCTTTCTGGTCCTGTTATAACAAAAAAGCTAGTTTTCTTGGTAATATCTTGAATCTTGACTTTGTCAGCAAAAAATATGTACCTACCAAAGAATAGCATTTTTGTATGATGAAAACAATAGCATGAACTTTTCGTAAATAAGTCCAAGATGCATCTATTCTTTTCTTTTCGAACGTGTAAACAATTTCATATAGATCATAACCAAAGACCCTCATGATGAACAACACTAAAATATCATCATATACTTTTTTCCATCAATATTCTCAGCAACAACTTTATTCAACAGTACTAAATCTGTCTCCATTTAACTTTTGGCATCAATGCTTTCACCAATCAGTTTATTCAACAGTGTTGAATCTATAGCCATAGCTTAATGTAATTTCATATGGGCTTTAATGGTAAGCCATCAATAAAAAGGTAAAGTTATTTTAATCTATTAATAGAATCTAAAGTTTAGGCTATAATTGAAAACTTTTACAGGTTTATGATTTTCTATAAAATATTACACATTTAGATAAGATTACATCTCAAACTTGGAAATTGTGTACGATTCTTTCACAATTAATGACCAAAAAATGTTTAGAAATTTCAAGAGTACGGAATTATTGCAATAAAGATACAGGAAACAAAGATGAAAGGACATCATGTGCTTTATTCCATGCATTACAGCAAAAAGAAGTTTCATATCATTGACAAACTTGTGCATCAATTATCAAGGCATACTTGGCATCTAAGCAATTCAGAAAAGATCAATCAAGGAGACAATTAAGGATGATAGAGTGAAGTTGATTCAGAAAATAAATTAACTCTCTCCTTGTTTCCACACCACATGGAGGTTCCCTAAATCTTTCATCTACATTATACCTACCAAATTCACTTGTCCACTTCAGAGGCTAAGAAAATCAAAATTTTGGATGGGGTAGGGTACCCTGTTTTAGTGTAAAAGTAGTCCTACACCTGTCTCTGTCACACACACACAAATGCACAAAAAAAAAAAATGGCTTGTCAAACCAATTACTTCCATTTTCTTTTACTTCCCTTGAAAGGAACAAGCTTAAGCCCTAGGCCACAGGATAATAACTGCCCCAGACAGAGTACAGTTTTTGTAGGAGAAGGCAATTCTGAAAAATAATGACAATATAACTATCATACACTTAATTAAAAGCATATGTTGAGAAGTATAGAAAATATACTTATTAAGCATTTGAATTATGTTGCCACAGGTTTCAGGTGAAACCAGTAACATCATTGAATTTTTCTGCAAATGACCAAAAAAGTGTTATTAACAAAAGAGTAATTATGTTGCTGACAACTAAAAGTGAGGATGGTGAAACATAGTACCATGATCCATGTGTATGCAATGTCTATTGTCCTTGCTGTTGGCGTAACAAAAATTGTATCACACCCCTACAGATTTCGATCGAACAAAACCCTCTCAATTACCACATATAACAGCATCAAAAGAGGGGCATAGAAGGTAGCATGTTTGTTGTTGACTTTATGATTAGCAGATTATCATAGCCCTCTAGATTTTACCTCTCCTTCAAGAAGACATTCAAAATTTGCAGTGCTTTGGTTGTGAAGAAATTGAATGCGGTCATCTCCAGTGACTTCAACAGAAACAAATCCCATTACAAAGAAAATTTTTACTAAAGCATTAATGCAATAGGAAAACATGAAGTCTTGTGGAAATTATTAAAATACATTACTTGTTATTTACGCCATCAAATTAAAGTCTACTAGTATTGTATAATAATAGCTACGCCATGATTTTATTTGTTAGAATTTGGAGACAACTTTCTACCATTCACAAGAACGTGAAATTTTACGTCCTGTAACTTTTTCTTGTATATATTATTCAAGTGATTTAATATTGTTATATTATCTATCCTATGTATTATATTGTAATAATTTTAGGTTTCCTATTTTGGAATACTAATATTAGATTGTATTTCGCTAGTATTATAAATAGAAGAGTTAAAACTTAAATAATAATAAGTCATTCTATTCTCTAATTTTTTCCTTTAAATATAAAAAACTGCATAAAAGGTTTAATAAGAGTCTCATTTATCCATCATTGGCAAAAAAAAGGATCAAGGGGTGAAGCATCCCTTTTTTTGTTAAGATCATCCTGTTCTTTTCTGTAAACATCTTATATTCTAAGAAGCAAACTCAGTAAACATAAACACAAAAGAAACACGAGATCGAACCCTGATTTTTAGACACACCGCCGTGATGTAAGGAGAAGAAATTAATGGGAAGAAAGTTACCAATTAGGAAAGAATGAATACAAGATATTTTAGTAAAAAGTTCTACAAACACTCTACAGATATTTTAGTAAAAAGTTCTACAAACACTCTACAGAATAAGATAGGGATTCAGAAGTGGAAATATGAAAAAAAAAATTAATATGGAAAGTTAAATGCGAAAAAGATACCTCTTATCCGCCCAAAATGTGACAAGTTGGAAACCTAAACCACCACAGAAGAATTGATGGAAAAAGAAATCAAAGAACATAATCAAAAACCACTCGCTGAAGAAATGCCAGGTTTTAAGACAATATAAACCTAGAAGCGTCATAGCAGATAACTGATAAATTGTTCAACGAAATAGTAAAAAGCCAATAATTTAAGTTGAGTTGATCAACATTGGAATCAATATCATGGAACTCCTGTGTTTTTGAGACTTTGATATATAATTTAGAGTTGTGTGTCAAAGTACAGCAATTTCATTTTCAACAGACATTTCAATTCACTAGTTTGGCTGAGCTATCAGGATATTCAGAGGATGAGAAAGTATACTTATTTCAATCAATATACGACAATATACATATAAAGAACTAGCATTATGGACACTCACCACAACCCCAGTTCCAAATGCATTTATTGCTTCATCATCATTGTTATATGTTTGAATAATACCATCTTCTGAAACCTTTGCGCCTTCCATTGCCAACGTTTCCTACAGGCACGCGAGAGAACTCAATAAGTATAACTAGATCGACTAAAATAACCATAACCCTCAACTGAAAACAAAAATTACATTAAAAAATATACATACGAGGAGATCGTGATCAATGGGTGGTGGAGAAAGCTCGAAATGGGAAGCAAAGGTCTTCATTTTCTTGATATTGTTGGTGTTGTTATTATTGACCTTGCAATTTGTACAGAAATAAGTTGTTGGCATGGGGGTAGTTGTTCTTCTCCTCGTCCATGCTCCAACAGCTGCGGATGACGACGACGCTACAGTTGCCAAAGCCATGCTCTCTATTCACCCCAAAGCACGAAATGTTTATAGGCCAAAATAGTCATCACCATAATCCATATTTCGGAAACTTCTCCGCTCCTAATTCATATTTAACCATTCACAAAAATATTTTTACAATTACTTTATTCCATTCAATAAATAAAAACTTGGTGGCTGCTTTATAAAATCCGACCCATAACTCTTATTATTAAAATTCTATCGATTAATTAATTTGATTAATTAATAAATTTTATAAATTAAAATAAACTAAGTAATTTTTACAAAATATATTTTTAATTAAATTTCAAATTAATCGATAGATATCATATTTCAAATTCTTTAATTTTATTCAGTTCTTAGTTATTTTATAATGATTTAATACTAATTAAATATTTTAAATCTTAAATTTTTTATTAGTTTAACTTTTGGTATGATTTTAAAATATTAATTCTGATTTTGTTGTTTAGAAAACCTGTTAAATTTAATTATTAGATTTAGACCAAATTCAAATATCAAAAAATCAAAATAATAACAAATTTAGGTTATAAGGATCATATATAGTGATATTTAATGTTCTAAACATTTTTATTATCTTTGAGAATATTTAATTTTATAATGTCATCACATTAATGCTTCCTCCAATTAAATTAGACAATAATATTAATTCAATAATAACTCATCCATTATTACAAATACAAAAATACATTGACTCGGTGATAACCCTTGCATTAATACTCATTGATAATCCCCATAATTATGACATAAAATATTAAATTGTAATATTATATTAACATTTGAGTATATAAGCTTTTGAGTCAATCTTCAACTATTAAATGAATAATATTATTTTGTTTCAAAACTTTGTACTTATGTAAATACAAATATCATTATAAATAAATAGATAAATCTTACAAATTTTTGTTTATTTAAATAATTAAAGGATAAAATTTATTACTAAAATAGCTAAAACCTCAACAGTTTTCAAAATTAAAATTTATTAATATAAATGAATGCTTAAAGTTTTTTAAAAAATTGTACTTTAGGCATTCATTTGTTTCCAAAATAACTACATCAACTAAAACTTAGAATATTATGTTGGCAATAATAAGAACATTTTTTAAAAAGTGGTACAATGAGAGTTTCTTCCACTATAGTCTTTTGGTTTGATTCACTTCTTCAAGTCGTCTAACTTTTCTTCTTCATCATCCTTAGTCTCTTCAACCCAAAATTTTTCTTTTTCTTCTTGTCTTTACTCTTTCTAGTTTTCTCTCTAATGTGATTTCTTCTTGTTTCCACTATTTCCAGCTCCTCTTGCCTTCGTGCTTCTTTTAATTTTTCTAAGTCATACTCTTATTCTCATTTTTTTCTTGGCCTTCATATTTTCCATGTCACTAATTTCTCTTCTTTCGTTATGTTCTCGTTTACTTTCCTTACCATTTTTAGTAATGATATTTCAAGTTTTCATTTATTAGTTCCTTTATTTTCTTTTCCTAGTATTATGGCCTACCAAACTCCATTTAGCCTTAACTTCAGTTTCTTGGCTTCTCTTTTATCTTTTTCTCATCGTCTTCCTTCTCCTTTATATTCAATATATCAAGATTCTTCTGTCGTTGCTAATGTCTTTTACTCCTCAAATTTTGGCTTTTAGCCCCAAATATCTTGCTCTAAAAAACAAATTATCAATCATAATTGTCCAACAACTAACTTGCATATTTTTGGTCTCCCTCTTTAGAAGTTGATCAATGAATTATTACTCCTTCTCTTGAGGTTTTTAGAGAAGAAGCAACCAAATGACATTCTACACTGATTAATTTTTCTTTGATAAAAGGCAGGCCTTTTCATCTTTAAGCTTCTAAGCTCATAAGCATTAAAGAGTTTTGGTTTGGCAGATCCGAACATGGCATGTTTCTATTTAAACTTAGTTCTCTCAGTGCTCCAAAAATTCCTAAAAATGGGCATGTCATTTTAATAATGTGCCAATATTTTCTCCATAATGGATAGCTTAAATTTAGCTCCAAGAGGTTAAGGTTAACCAAATGCCTATCAGGATTAATATTCATAACATACCTTTAGAATATTGGACAATACATAGCCTAAGTCACCTAGCAAGTTTTATTGTCAAACCAATAGGTATAGATGAGCCCATAGCTACTATAAAAAGGATTACTTATGCTGGAGTGTATATGTTTGTTGACATTAAACAAAAGCTACCATATTTAATCTTTTAAAGAGGATGAATGAAGTAGATGAACTTTATATGGACGTGGTCTTCATTTCATATCAATTAAGGGTTTAAGCTCATTATATTGGCAAGACATGGAAGTGAACTAGTAAGAAATCTAGTAAATAAGACTACCTTAAGTTAATAAAGCTTAGTAATCCAATTAGCATGTAACATCCCACAACCACAAGGTATATACCCAAATATTCAAGAATATTCAAGTACATATCCTATGATGATGAAATGTTAGAGCAAAAACAAATCAAACTTACACATGGCATCATCTAACATAATCAGAAGCCATTAAATTTTAAAACCCATTGATCATTCACAAATCTTACACTATTTCCATCATACACATATGTACAAAACCTCTTATAGGTTCTAACAAAACTACAAAATAAATGCTACAACATTTCTGGTATTAGCTGACAGACCTCTGAGCCATTTTTCTATCCAAAAAATTCCTTAAGTCCTGATTAAGGAACTAGGCCTCCTATCTCGTACCTGAAAAATCACATTGCAATTTTTCTTATGAGTTTTGCGAACTCAATGAGTGAACCATCATTGATGATTTTGTCGGATTATAAACACACATCACATATATCACGGATATTCATTCAGAACATTTAGTTATTATTTAAATACTCACATAAAATGGCATATCATATGGTCACTCATTACAGCTTTGCAAATCATTCAAAGAATTTCAGTCTTATATGAATGCTATATGAATGAGATTCATATTCGTTCTTATTGTTGCAACTGAGTGCCTATCATATACTTATACAAATATTGGCCCATAGGGCTCAGTCAGAATAGAATCACGGAGCATAGCTCTATGTGTAGAAACATATATCACGGAGCAAAGCTCTGCGTAGGAGCGCTTCAAACTGACTACTAAAGTCACAACGCCTTTATCTGAGCATGCATTTTATGAAATGCATCAAATATTGAATATGTCATATATCACAATTTTATACAAATGCTCAGACAAAGTTTTCACAATCATTGGACCTAGTTTGACATTCAACTTTCGTTGAGAATTCACATAGCATAATACAATCAAAATCATAAAACAAATCAAAACACTTCCAATACAGTCCCAAATATATACTCCGTGGACTTTAAGTCCGGAATTCAGAAACAATCACAATAGTGTTTAATAATTGGAAACTTAACAAATCAAATTAAATCAAACCTAGGAAACTCATCTAGGTTGACTCACAGTACGCTCCAAGAAGCTATTGCCTAGATGGTCTAGCAATGTCAGACTGGAGTCCGATGTGCTCCTATATAACATACACAACACATTCATAAATATCACATTTTGCACAAATGTACAATTGTTCTTTTATGCATATCAATGTATAGAAAGTATGCACAATGCACGTTTAATGACAATTCCGGGATATCTTATTGATCTTAATCATCAAAACATTTGTATATCAAAGCCCTCATTGATATCATTTGTATTATTTGGACCATAATAAAACAATGTGAAATCCATTACATAACTTAATTGACCACTTCAGATTTTCTACCCACATGATTTCGGGTCAACTTTGCATAATTAATCTAATAAGATATATGACAAAATTAGGCAATACTTCCTTCTAGAAAATTGTTCAACCATGTGTTAAGTTTCTAATAACTCTAATATCATCTAATTTGATTTAGTATTATTTGAGTTATGCTCACAATACCACAGACTGTGTATATTTGAACATTTGGCTAGTACATGATCATATCCTCGAATGGTACAACTCATATCTTTCATCTAAGATATTTAAAAATTACAAACTTTATACCCATTTAAAGCTAAGAGAATAAGGTACAACTTTAGTGAAGACAACTCAGTCTAATTAGGCCCACATCAATACAGTTTAATCAATAACCACAGAACATGATTTCTGTCCCTGGTAATGCTACAGCCTAAGCTAAAACTCAGTTTCATGCCAATTTTGAAAGTCTTAAAGATAGAATTAAAATTCGACTTCTTCAATAAAGTTGTAGCATTATGTCTCTAGGTTAATCTGAACTAAGAATGAACTCATTTGAAAATCTACAGATCAAGTTATAATCAGAATACACGAAGTTTGTTCATGAAAATTTTTCAGTTCATAACATTCTAACAGACTTCCACACTTTCATCCTATCAACCCCTTTCAATCACTACAAGGAAATTGTTAAATAGCGACGAAAATATATCGACGGACAGTATATCGTAAGTGATTTCTGACAGTAATCAGAAATCCGTCGGTGAGAGAAGAAAATTTACGACGGTACAGAAATCCGTTGCCAATGGGGGAGGGAAAAATTGGTGGGGAGTTATAGCGACAGAAATATGCCGATGAATACGTTACCGTCTGTAAATAGGGACGGAATTAAAATTCGGTCAGCAAAATTTATCGGAGGGAAAAATTTCACCGACAGAAATAAGCCGTCGGTATATTTCAAAACGGCGTTGGGACACTAGGTTAGTAGGTTTAACCCTGCGATGGTTTTTTTTAATTATACCGACGGATAATTTCCATCGCTAAAATAAAATTAAATCCCTGCGCAGCCGTCTTCCTTCTCTCCTTCCCCGACTCTCCTCTTCTCTTTCTCTCATCTCCTCCGGCGATGTTGAGCGACTCTCCTTCTCCTTCTGTCTTCTCCGGCGACGTGGCGACCTTCTCCTTCCCTCTTCTCCGGCGACGTGCTGCTCCCTCTCTCCTCTGGACAATCCGAAGGTAAAGGATGAGTTTTGTGGGTTGCGGTGGTTTTGATGTCAATTTCAACTGATTTAAAGCATTTGATTTGTTAATTTAGTTTTGATTTGTGTTGTGTGATTGTTGTGGATGTATTGAATGGAAAGAATTTAAAGATTTGTGTGTAGATAGGGTTGAGATGGTTTTGACCTCAAGGTGTTCGATGAAATGCATTAGGAGTTGTAGAACTAAACTAGTATCATTATATTAGTGTTCAATGTGAGTATGAGGTTTATAAAGATGATAAGCTTACATTTGAAAGTAATAAAGAGGAAAGCATCGAACTAGTATGAACGAAAAGAATGAACATAAAATTGATGACTTCATATAAAATTGATGATTTCACTGGATTATAAACACACATCACATATATCACGGATATTCATTCAGAACATGTAATTATTATTTAGATACTCACATAACATGGAATATCATATGGTCACTCATTATAACTTTGCAAATCATTCAAAGAATTTCAGTTTTATATGAATGCTATATGAATGAGACTCATATTCGTTCTTATTGTTGCAACTGAGTGTCTATCACATACTTATACAAATATTGGCCCATAGGGCTCAGTCAGAACATAATCACGGAGCATAGCTCTACATGCAAAAACATATATCACGGAGCAAAGCTCTACGTAGAGGCGCCTCAAATTGGCTACTCAAGTCACAACGCCTTTATCTGAGCATGCATTTTATGAAATGCATCAAATACTGAATATGTCATATATCACAAATTTATACAAATGTTCAGACAAAGTTTTCACAATCATCGGATCTAGTCTAGCATTCAACTTTTGTTGAGAATTCACATAGCATAATACAATCAAAATCATAAAACAAATCAGAACACTTCCAATACAGTCCCAAATATATACTCATCGGACTTTTAAGTCCGAAATTCAGAAACAATCACAACAGTGTTTAATAATTGGAAACGTAACAAATCAAATTAACTCAATCCTAGGAAATTCATCTAGGTTGACTCACAGTACGCTCCAAGAAGCTATTTCCTGGATGGTCCAGTAATGTCCGACTGGCGTCCGATGTGCACCTCTATAACATACATAACACATTCATAAATATCACATTTTGCACAAATGTACAATTGTTCTTTTATGCACATCAATGTATAGAAAGTATGCACAATGCATGTTCAATGACAATTCCAGGGTATCTTATTGATCCTAATCATCAAAACATTCATATATCAAAGCCCTCATTGATATCATTTGTATTTATAATTTGGACCATAATAAAACAATGTGAAATCCATTAAATAACTTAATTGACCACTTCAGATTTTCTACCCACATGATTTCGGGTCAACTTTGCATAATTAATCTTATAAGGTATATGACAAAATTAGGCAATACTTCCTTCTGGAAAATTGTTCAACCATGTCTCAAGTTTCTAATGACTTTAAGATCATCTAATTTGATTCAATATTCAATGAGTTATGCTCACAATACCACAGACTATGTATATTTGAACATTTGGCTAGTACATGATCATACCCTCGAATGGTACAACTCATATCTTTCAACTTAGATATCCAAAAATTACAAACTTTATACCCATTTAAAGCTAAGATAATAAGCTACAACTTTGGTGAAGACAACTCAGCCTAATTCGGCCCACATCAATACAGTTTAATCAATAACCACAGGATATGATTTCTGTTCCTGGTAATGCTACAACCTAAGCTAAAACTCAATTTCATGCCAATTTTGAAAGTCTTAAAGATAGAATAAAATTCGACTGCTTCAAGAAAGTTGTAGAATTATATCTCTAGTTTAATTTGAACTAACTATCAACTCATTTGAAAATCTACAAATCAAGTTATAATCAGAATATCGAAGCATGTTCATGAAAATTTTCTAGTTCATAACATTCCAACAGACTTCCACACTTTCATCCTATCAACCCCTTTCAATTTAACTCAAAAAGCTCTAAATTTTTATGGAGAAAAAGAAAAATGTCTTAGGAATCCGTTGGTCTAAGTTTCAAGATGAAAAAGTTATAGTCAAAAGACTTAGGGCTGTTCAATGAAATACTCTAGTTTCTAACCCACACATATAAACTAACACCTTTTCTCTCTCTAACATGCAAATCTTCATCTTCTTCACCAACCCAGTTTTTCTTCTTTAACGAAAACAACAAAATTTTCTTCACTCTTCTTCCTCTTTTTTTTTTCATTTCCAAACTTCTTCACTTCAAAACTCATCTATTCAGCATTTCCATTTCCAAATACAATCTCCAAATAAATCATAATCAACTTTACACTTCAAAACTTACAAATTCAAAATGCCACATTTTCATTCTCTCTCTACTGTCATTTTTTGTAAACATAACTTTTCCAGAATTTTTTCATACTCCTTCTCTCTTTGTTATTCCCAATTTAAACACTTCTTACACTCATTATAACTTCAAGGCAATGCAAGAAAAAACAACTCTAGACATGAAACATCCAAAAACTCAAACTCCACATTTTCCACTTCTCACTTCTGTAAAAAAAATTTCTATGTTAATGACTATACCAATTAATTCAAAAGATCACTTAAAACCATTCTAACTTATCTTTAGCTCATCAACATACACAAGTCAAAAATCTAGAATTCACACTTAAACACCTAACTTCACACATAACAGACACAATTATACTAACACCAAAAATAGAGTACATTTCGGGTAAACTCAGTTTCCAACACTTTTCAATTTTTATATCTTATTCATTATCAACAAAATATCATTTCAATTTAAACTTTACATTAGCATCATAATTCCCCGAACACCACATTACTTAAGCTCATTCCCTTAAATCCAAACTCATTCAACTTACCTCTGTTAATATGGACATTTTTATGCATAAACAGTGATTATTAATCATATACATGAGCTTTCTAAAAGATAACAGAACATTTTTTTAAGCACAACTTCAATGATTCATTTAACTCCAACTCAACTCAACAACATCTGATTCCTCAAACAACTTTGCAAAAACAAAATATCCATATTCAGTTTTCTCTCTCAAACATGACAGAACATATATATATATACACGCACTAATTTCCAAACCCATGCATGCATGTATATATTTACACTAGAAACTAAACATCAACAAAACTAATTACTAGGTTCAGTTGTAAATTCCAGAGAGTAACTCAACAACACAAAGGCACATTCAATAGCTATTCGGTGATGAAAACAGTGAAGAGAAGTCAGTGAAGAACATAAGATATAGTGATCTTTTCCTAATCCTAGCATAAACCACACGTAAACACACATTGCGTGTAGGCTTGCATGCCTTACACTTGACATCACACAAACAAGCCATTTGTCACTGATACATTAGTGCCACATATCACTCTTTCATAGGTCCATAAATCACTCTTTTTCCAAAATTCACCAAAAATTTTAGAATATCCTAAATATTCCAAAATAGCCAAATCACATTTTAATCATATTTAACAACTCAATTATGCCCAGAAAATGTCAATGAATGTATGTACAATCATATGAATGTGCAAAAATGTGTATGTCACAATTTACTTATGCCTGATGTGCATTTTTCTAATTTCACAAAAATTCCTCATAAATTACTATTCTAGCCCTAACATGGGTAACGAGATATTACGTAACAACTCTTTAACATCAACTCAAGAAGTTTTAACTATAGAGCACTCTCAAATTCCCACTAACAATTCTTTAACTTCTTAATAAACAATTGTCTCTGGTGATGTTACTTCTTATATTCAAGATTCATAACTTATAAGGTAGGTTATGCTTCAATATTTACCCTTTCAACTTCAGCCCCTAAGAAAAGGGGATTAAGGTAGGAAGGAAGATCTTATAAATGGAGACACTTATTCTCATACAACGATTCATCCTTTATCTATTTCCAATACTGAGGTGGTGCCATAAGAAAAGGAAATCTTAAATACAAATTACCCACCTTTCTAGTTCTCCAGCTCTTGTTAGTATTAATTATAAGGATGGTTTTAAATTGAAAACAATAAGGAAATATAAAAGGAAGAATTATACGTCATCCCCATCTTCACCTTACTCTTAATTATGAATATTCTATATTGGAATGTGAGGAGATAAATAACCCCCAAAAGCAACATCTTCTAAATGATTATCTGAAGGAGTTAAATCCATTTCTTTTTTTTTTCTTTTGGAAACTAACCTAAAAGAAGTTAGAATTAGTAAGCTAAACACATTCAATCATAAGTGCCTTGTTATTACAAACCACTGCCTACATTATAATAACATAATTACTCTCCTTTAAACCTAATAAAATTAAATTTATGAGCTCTATCATAATAGATTAGGTGCTTCATTTGAACTTTGAACTATTCAAAGAAAGAACTCACTTTCATATAACCTTTTTATAGGCTTTTAATATTGTATTTTAGGGAACTTAACTTTAGAGCAAGCTGATGGAGATTTCCTCTATTATGAATGGCACATGAATGATGTTTAGGACTTTAATAGCACATTATATCATTTAGATGTTGAAGGCAATTCTTCATTAATGAATCGCATTGCATATCCAATATAGGCATCATTAGCCCTCAAAATCTAGGGACAAATTTTCATATGGAGTAATAAGTAATAAGGGAGGTTTTTTAAAGAATAAACTTGATAGAGTTGGGGTGAATAGTCATTATTAGAATAGCTTTCTAGAGAGTTTAGCTTCAATTAAGAATATAATATTTTCTGATCATTCATCTATATTCATTAGTGGTTTAAACTTGAGATAAAGGAGACATTCCCCTTTGAAGTTTAGTAATATATTAATTAACGATCATAGATTTGAGGATGCTATATCTAAGGGTTTGTGCCACCACTTTAAGGTGCATAAATCTTTTACTTACTTAAGGAAGTTGCAATAGATTAAGAAGGAGCTTAAAACTTTGAAATAGGTAAAATAAAAAGGCTATCAGGTATCTATTCTTTCATCCAAGGATAAACTTGCTAAGGTAACAGTTGCTATATCATGATCCTCCAAATCCTTTAAGATCATTAGAGGAAAAGAGGGCCTTATTTGATTATGTGCAAGTTGTTGAGATGAAATAATATATATTTAGGTAGAGGTCAAGGAATTATTGGCTTTAACATAGGATGTGAATTCTTCCTTTATCCATAAATCTATTCTTTTATAGAGGAAAATCAATAGCTTTCTTCCCTTCAGAAACATGATGGAGATATGATCTCCTCTCATCCTAAATTATTAAAGGAGTATTATGATTATATTTCAGTAGTTCCCTGAGATTCTCCTCTAATTATACTTCTTCAGTTAAGTTACTGCAATCATTCATCATTAATATAACTCCGGCGACTAATGCATATATGTTGATTAGGCCTATTATATAATCTGAAATAGAGAATATCTCATTTCTCTCTATCCAAATAGGGCCTCAGGTCTTGATGACCTAAATGCATTGTTTTTATATAAATCATGGCACTTGTTGAAATAGTTAGTTAATGAAGCTATCTTACAATTTTTTAACAATGGGTGCATGTTAAAGGAAATCAAGAAAATTTTCATTAGTTTAGTGCCAAAGATCCCTAACCCAAGTTCATTGAAGGATTTCATGCTTATTTTTTATATCTAAAAATTCATAAAGCTTTTGGTCTTAAAGCTCAAAGGAGTGCTTCACCCTTTGATAAATCAAATACAAAATGCATTTATAACAAGAAAGGAGTTTAGTGATAATGTACTTTTGGCTCTAATAGCTCTTTAAAAATTAGGAACATTCCTTTAAGCTTTGTAATATGAAAATGAATTTTAATAAGGCATTTGACTCAATTGATTAAACACTTGACATGCTTTAGGCTTTCCTCCTAGATTCATCAATTAGGTCACTTAATGCATTTCTATTGTCTCACATAGTTTACTGGTTAATGGTGTATCTATTAGATTCTTCAGTAAAACTAAAGGGTAAGGTAATGGGATCCCTTAACTCCCTTATTAATTCAACCTTTAACATGGAGGATTTATTAAGGCTTAATAGTCATATGATTAGTTGGGAGAAGAACTTTAAAGACCACTTTAAATGTGAGTATCTATGAATTCATGGTCTTTTAATTACTAATGATCTCTTGCTCCTATGAGGTGCACATCACAGTTCCATTAGTGCACTGATGAATGCCTAAAGGTGTTTTAAGGAGATATCTACTTTAAAGATAAAGAAAAGGAGAAGAATCTAACAGCTTCCATTCACTGATCTTAAGGTTCATATCTCTTATAAGAGGCTTTCTTATAGAGATTTCTTCTCCATAATAGAGAAAATTTAATGGATTAACAGCTAGTATAATAATAGTCTTTCATTTGATGGTAAGGTGAAATACATCAATTTTATTATGAATTCTAGCCATATATCTTGATCCTTACATATTATATTTCCAAAGAGCTTGTGAAACAATTACGAAGATGTTGAGGAGCTTTCTATAATCTACTCACTGATAAGTGCGTGATTGACCATATATTTACTCCATAATTCTTAGTTATGACGTACTTAAGATACTTATTTTGGTTCATACTTTGTTTTGGGTACAGGTTGGAGGAACAAGAACCAAAATAAGCTAAAAAAATATCATTAGAGCCTTTCTATCAGTGTTCAATCTTATTTACCTTCATGGAAGCAAGTAGGAAATGAATTATAGTGAATATGGGACAAATAATTCTAGAAAAGAAGTTATTACAACTTACACAATTATATATAAGCCTATATAACTCACTATAAGCGTGTAGAAGCATGAAGATGCATTTTCAGCCACTTCAACAACTTACACGGTCATGTGTGGACTTACATAGTCATGTAAGTAACCATGTAGCTCACTATAAATGTGTAAGTTCACCATTCTTACAATTTTCACACACACAGTCACCTACACGCCTATGTAGCTAACTGTGTATTGTGATGGAACCTTAATTTTTACTATAAAAGGGCATTTAAGAGACGAAATGGGGCTTGAAGACTTTTAGAGGCATGAAAGGGAGCAATTTGACCCAAAAGGATGAGGTTTAGCCATAAGGAGGTATACTTCATCCTTCCAGTTCAAAGGGGGCATCAAAGTTGGAAAAACATGTTTAGGCATTGATTAATCTAGTGAAGTTGTTCTCACTTTCTTTTGGAATTGATTATGTTATTTTACGATTAATGTTTTGGTATTTATGTATGAATGATTTAGACACTCTAAATAGATTTTACATGTATGAACCTATTGTTAGAATCTAAATTGCAATACGTAATCATTGTAACCTTAATTCATTTATGGTAAATTAATGGTCGTGCATCATTAGGTATAACATAATATAGGTTAAATGAACTAAGATTATATGGCTATTACCTATATTAACATGTTTTCCTATTGCGTAATATAGTTGTCACACTAAATCTAGAGAACCTATTATAGGTTATCCGATAGCTAGACCTAATTAAAGCACTTTGATATGTGTTTAATTGTCGATATTTTTAATCATTTACACTTAGCAATTATTGACATAAAAATACTTAAGATACTCACTTTAATTTATATTTGATTTTAGGTACAATTTGGGAGCAAAGTAATTAAAGTGAGTCGGAAGCATTACATTTGGGTCATTTTTTGAAAATTTATTTTTACTTGTCGTTATGAAGCAGTAAGAAAAAAAAAGAACAAAAAAAGACAAGAAAAATGGAGTACAAAAATGACAAAGCAACATTACAAAACACATATAAACTTGCGTTTCAAGAAGCTACAAAGGAGATGAGGACAGCTCTCTTGGTGGAAGGAAACGATGCAGCATAATTGGAAGCCAAGGCCAAAACGCAGACGTTTGGAGGAGCACAGGAAGGAAGCATGCTGCTGGCATGGGAGGATTTGAAAGGGACCAAAATGACGCTACAAAAGGAGTAGCTGGTGAGCAAAACGCCAGCGTGGAAGCAAGGAGAAGCAACATCGTTTTGTGAAAAACGCACGTAGGAGTAGCTGGGTGAAGGAAGGACGAGAGGAGCGAATGTTTTAAGTTGATGTAGACCCTTAATGGTCTTGTCAAGCAACAGTAGAGAAGAATAAATACTCAAGCTACAAGAAAAAAAAATGCAGGCTGTGATGCGTTTTGGCTCAAAACGCACAGTAGACACAAGCAATAAATCAATTAACACAGAAGAGTGGATGTTGTGCGTTTTATTTAAAAACGCACAGTAAAAGGCGCAGGTCAGCAGGTTTTTAAGTGGAGAGTGATATTTATTTGAGACATCGAAGAATAGTGGAGGCTCTGGAAGTTTAGGGTGTAACGCAGAGGAGCAGAATGGCGAAGGCACAGTGGAGGTGTAGGCTGGAGCTTGCGTAAGAGAAGAGAAATTAAGGGATTTTTGGTTAGGGATTAAGATGGGGGTTGAAGCAATTTATCGGGAAAGACCCATGAAAAGCTAAACGTCCCGATGCCGGTTCGGAGGTGACATCGACGTCGATGACCCGGGTTAAGTAATTTTATTATCATTTTGTTGTTTATTTCTCTCATTAGAAATTGATTGTGTTATCCTATTTTAATTGATTTGGGTTGTGTATGGATAATCAAAATTTTGTTATTATTCGGTTATTTCTATATGACCCGTTGGGTATTGTGAATTGATGATTTTAATGTGTTCATTGAATCGTTAATTTTAAACCCATTGCTAGAATTTCAATATAATTCGTAATTGTTATGTTGAAATTCACGAGTAGCGACTAATGATTCGTAATCATTAGGGATAACATGACCTAGGTTAAATGACGCATCATATGTGGTTGTTGCCTTGATTAATCGGTTTTCCTAATTCGTAATGCTACTGCCTAATTAAATCTAGAGATCGTATCCTAAGTTGTTCGGTGGTTAGGTTTAATTAACAATCATATCTTGATTAAATGAAATCTAAGGGAAAACTCGGGTTAATTTGTAACCCACGATTAATAGTTTCTATGAGAGGTTAAAGAACAACAAATTAATAAATTATGCTTAATTAGGGTGTAGGCCGGAATTGAACCAAAGAACTGGGTCCCTACCGAATTCCCCACATTTATCATTTATGCATGTTTTTCTTTAATTTGTTTTTATTAGTTAGTTTTATTTTATTTTCTTCTTTGAAAAATCCAAAAACCCCTCATTAAGTGTAAACACCAATTAATTTCATTTCATAAACTTTACACACACTCTCTATGAGATCGACCTAGACTTGCCACTACTACAGTAGTAGTCTAGTTATTTTATTTTGACTAGCGTAATGACACGCGGTCACGCTTATTTTAATTAGATACAACTTAAGGAAAAATTAAGATCAATAGAGCTTATTGTTAATCTATAATTAATAATTTCAAAAGGAGGTACGAGAATAACATGACGATTAATTGTGCCCATTCATGTGAAGGCTAAGATTGAACTACAAATTGGATTTGAAAAATCCTAAATGTTGATTTATTCATTACAAAAGCTAGACATACACTCTCTATGAATACGATCCTTGCTCGCCATTGCTACAAATTTAGTTTTACAAAGTTAGGTTTTATTTTCTAGTGTGTTTGACGTGTATCAATCACATAATTGGAGAATATAAAGCTAAGATGTAATAGGATATTGAGTGTCTACCTAAAAAGGAAGGAATACTCAGTATAGTCTCCATCAAGCTAAGCAACAAAATCCATATGGAAAAGAGAATTTAGAGGATTTTAGAGTATAACAAATCTTTTTGAATCAAATGGGTGCAGGTCTATAACTCTAAAATGTCATACTTCTTTGATTATGATCAATTTTCTTCAGCTTAGAGAGGAAATCCGAACACTGATTAAAAAAAGCTTAAGAAATGGAGTTACTACCAACTTATAGTAAGATAATTAGAGTTTCCTAGGTCTTCATACTAATGGTGCACAATTTTCATCTTTGAGGAGCTTGGTACCTGAATTAGCCACTATTAGAGAAGTTTATTAGTCAAGTTTGCTTGGACAATTTGCTTAGGATTACTCCAACCTTTTATCATCTTTTATTCAGCAAAGATAAATCCATTTGGCTAAGGAACTCTTTAGGGTCCTTTATTAACAAATCTTGTATTTTTTTTGGTATAAGGAACCTTCTCAAAAAATCTCTTCAAATTGAGGCTAGCAATCCAAGGGAAACTTTCTATTAAGGACATATTCTATGACTCAACTCTTAGTTGTTCCATATTTTTACTTTGTCATAGATTTTCTGTATCTATTGGACATTTATTCTTCTAATGTGAATTCTCTAACTTTATTTGGTAAAGGATGCAAAGGCTTTATAATCTTTCTTGGTTAGTGAATTCTTTGTTAGAAATCCTTAGTTGGATCACTAAATTGACTGAGAGATGTAAGGATGGTTTCATTAACTTTTAAAATCTCATTTGAAACAACCATTAACTTTTTTTGGAAAGGGAGGAATTTAAGAGTCCTTCAAACTAAGCAGATGATGAGGCGATATGCATGAGAAGATGAGTCATATCATTGAGAGAACTTAATATCTTATTCTCATTTATTTATAACATTCTGACTCAACTGGAAATTCCACGATTGTTTTACTTATTATGTTGCTTTGTCTACATAAGACTTTATAGTAACTTGTAATTTCTTGATTTTTCTTTATGAATTGTCTCCCTTATATTGCTTTTAAAAGCTTTTTATACAACTTATTTCCTATTAATTCATTTCTTCTTTCCTTTCTCCAAAAAAAATAAAAAGTAAAACGCGATCACTTAACATTCTAGATAATTTTAAAAGATGGAGGTTTAGGTACTAATCCTCTTTTAAAAGATTAAGTACTCAATTTAGTAATTTTTCAACACTTAATTAAATAAACTCATAGAGTTTGGAAATAAGGAAAATCATTATCTCTTGTCAATTTAGTTAACTATATTTATATTCTTTTGTTAATAAAATTAGTTTTAATAAACAACTAAAATTATAATCAATACTTTACACCAAAATTATTTAAAAAACATTCATATAAGATAATTTTAAATATTTTTATTGTATTTGAATTGATATAATTAATATATGATGTGTAATTATTCTTTTAGTTATAATTTATATATCTTTATTGATATTTTATTTATAATATTTCACTATCAAAGAATTAATATCAAATTAGAAAGTGCACTATTTTGTAGAAATATATTTAAATTTTATAATAAGTATTTTTATTGTTTACAGTGAATAAGAAAAGAGATAAATTATATAAAAATAATTATACTTTACAAAGAAATTTTAAAATTTTAAAATTTAAAATAGTTGAAATTAAATTAACGTTATATTATTAATTCTGAATATTTGATAATAAATCTTACTTTAGTATAAAATTCTAATTAAATATTAAGTAAATTAGTTATTTACATATTGACATTCAAATATAAAATTTAATTTCAAATTAAAGTAAAATTTCAAAATAAAACTCTTATCATTTTACTTATTTAAAAATATGCATGCTTGATATATTTTATTTCAATTATTATCACTAGACTTGTTACCAGCTGAAGTCATAATGCGTAATAGGTCCATATTTTACATGTTTGTAAGAGTTAAGTTTAGTTAATATTTAGGACTTTTATGAATTTCTATGAGGAATTATATGATACTATTTTATTTTGGTTCATTGTTATGTAGGTGATGATTTTGAGGAGTAATCACGATTTGAGTAAAACTTTCTCAAGTGTTATTTGGTTGAGGTAATTCCGTAGGCATTGAAAAGCTAACAAAAAGAGATACAACTATATAGAAAAGTATATCAAAATTTGTTAGAACATGGTATTCGGGAAATTTTTTTGTGTATATTCTCATATTCTGTTTTCTGTATATGTTTTCTATATATACATATTCATTCCTCTAAACAAAGATATAAAAGGCCCTAAACACAATTCCTAAGAATCAGACTAATTACAGAGTTTTAGTGACTAAATCTGGCAAGTCAACGTTACCATAAATTATGATATCCTAACACTCCCCCTCAAGCTAAGTGAGGGAATCCCCAATGCTTAGCTTGCCCAACACGGTTTGGAGTATCTGACTTGTAACGGCCTTTGTGAGTATGTCTGTTAGTTGATCTTCGGACTTCACAAAGGGAATGGAGATAGTGCCATCCTCCAACTTCTCTTTAATGAAATGTCGATCAACCTCCACGTGCTTCGCTTACGTCGTCTTTGTCGGGGTTCTCTCGAGATGCTGATCGCAGCTTTGTTGTCACATCTCAGCAGACTTGGGCCCTTTTGTTCCGTGCCAATTTCTGCCATCAATTTCCTGAGCCAAATAAGCTCCGTGACTCCTTTTGCTATTCCCCTGAATTCGGCTTCGGCACTAGAAAGCGCCACAACCTTTTGCTTTTTGCTCCTCCAGGTTACCACATTTCCACCAATAAGTGTGATAAATCCAGATGTGGATCTCCGGTCATTCGGATTTCCTGCCCAGTGGGCGTCTGTGTACGCCTCAATGTTGAGATGGCCATGTCTTCCAAACATAATTCCTGTCCCTATGGTATCCTTAAGATACCGAATAATGCGTATGACTGCTTCCATGTGTTCTTTCTGTGCTGGTGCATGAACTGACTCACAATACCTACTAAATAGGCAATGTCCGGTCGTGTGTGAGGCAAATAGATCAGCTTCCCTACCAAGCGTTGATACCGTTCCTTATCTGTTCATTCCCCATTCTCTTCTATCCTGAGTTTGTGGTTTACCTGCATCAGGGTTGCTGCGGGTTTGCAATCAACTAACCCAGTTTCTGCCAATAGGTCGAGGATGTACTTCTTTTATGATATGAAAATTCCTTTCTTTGATCGAAGGACTTCAATGCCTAAGAAATACTTCAATCCTCCAAGGTCTTTCATTTCAAATTCTCTGAACAGATTCTCCTTAAGGTTCTTCATCTCATCCTATCCTTTTGTTATAATCATATCATCAACGTAGATTATCAGGCACGTGATCAAATCTCCCCGTTTCTTCAGGAATAGGGTGTGATCAGAGTGGCTTTGCACGTATCCATGGCGCTGTATAGTCACTATGAATCTGCCAAACCATGCCCGTGGTGATTGTTTGAGTCCGTACAGAGCCTTTCGAAGTCTGCATACCTCATTTTGCCCAAAAATCATGAACCACGGTGGGGTTCCATGAGACCTCCTCATTCAAATCCCATGTAGGAAGGCATTTTTACGTCGAGGCGATGAAGTGGCCAATCCTTATTTCTTTGCATCGATATACGATTACTCGAATCGTATCAAGTTTCGCCACTGGTGAGAAGGTCTCAGAATAGTCAATTCCAAACGTCTGAGTGTATCCTTTCGCAACCAATCGGGCCTTGTATCTTTCCACTGAGCCATCAGCTTTATGTTTAATTGTGAAGACCCACCTACAACCAACTGGTCTTTTTTCCTCAGGTAATGTGCACTTCTCCCATGTATCATTTTTTGCTAATGCTTCCATTTCGACTTCCATAGCTCTCTGCCACTCCTTACTCTGTTTGGCTTCCTGTACAGTTCTGGGAACCTCCTCTTTGTAGAGTGTACTTAAAAAAGACTTTGTTGTATGTGATAGACTCCCCCTGACCATATTTCCCACAGGGTATTTGGCAGTTCGGGATGTATGATCAGGTGAATATCTCTGCGTAGGTATCCCTCTAGTACTTCTCTGTGGCAGGTTGTACCTAAGGTTTGTTGCATTCTCAGGCACAGTATCAGGAGCATTTGGGGCATCAATAGTATCATAAATAACAATAGGGAGAGGAGAAGGTTCAGTTACCTCATTTTGGACATCATTCGGAGGAGAATCGTTGGGCGTAGGTGTGGTACTGTGTTCTTCAAGGGCAGACGGTGGTGATGGTGTATGATCAACCAGATCGGTATAACTCAACCAGCTCAGAGATCTGTCACTATGAGTCTCCCCCTGATCACTGTGCTGGGATAAAAAGAAATACTCTGTTTCTACAAAATTGCAGTCCATGCTGATAAAAAACCGTCTGGAACCAGGATTGTAGCACCGGTACCCCTTCTGACTGGGTGTGTATCCCATGAAGACACATTTTTCCGCACAAGCATCAAATTTGGTGCAGTTCGACTTTGGTATATGAACGAAGACCGTACATCCAAAGATCCATGGTGGTAAAGTGAGATGTGGTGGGACTGTAGTTTGAGTTTGAAGGACAGTTAGCGGTGTCTTGTGGGCCAGGATTTTGGTTGGCAGTCTGTTGGTTAAGTAGACTGCAGTGCTGACTACTTCAGGCCAGAAATGTTTCGGGACATTTGCTTCAGTGAGTAAAGCACGGGACATCTCAAGTATGGTTCGATTTTTCCGTTCCGATACCTCGTTTTGTTGAGGAGTATTCGGGCACGAGGTCTGGTGGAGAATACCCTGCTGCTGGAAAAAATTATGCATGTCCTAGTTAACATACTCTCGTCCATTATCCGACCGGAGTACTCTGATTTTCTTATCAAACTGTGTTTGTACCATCTTAAAAAAAGCCACAAACGTACTAACCACTTCTGATTTGTGTCGCAGAGAATATACCCATGCCATGCGAGAAAAATCATCAATAAACAACACAAAATACCGAAATTGATTCTGATTAGTCACTGGGGCTGGTCCCCAAACATCTGAATGTACTAACGAAAAAACAGACTCAACTCGAGTATTATTCGATTTGAATGAAGTTCTATGACTTTTGGTAGCAAGACACGTTTGACATGACAAATCCAAAAAATGATTGTTCTGGAAAAAGGAAGGAAATAACATCTTCAAATATCCAAGTGAAGGGTGACCAAGTCTCCGATGCCAAAGCCAGAGTTGTGTGGTTCCTGTTCCTTGTGAAAGAAGAGCCTTGGACTGGTTCTCTACTTCATCCACATAATACAACCCACCACGCTCAGTACCACGCCCAACGATCTCCTTCGTATGAATGTCCTGTAAGAAGCAAAAATGAGGATATATGAGAACCACACAATTCAATTCCTTCGTCAATTGGCTCACAGACACTAATTTGCAAGATAGAGACGGAACAAAAAGGCAGTTTCTCAATTTTAAAGTTGGAGAAATATAAACGGAGCCTTCTTTCTCAACCGAGATCTTGTCCCCACTCGCAGTCAAAATATGGGACTGCCTTGGAGTTATGGGATCAATAATGTCACCCGGGTCAAAAGTCATGGAGTCTGTAGTGCCACAGTCAAAAATCCACTGTATTGTTTGATTAGGTTTAGTTTGAGAGTGTAATCCACAAGGTGCAATAATCTGGGGGCCCATCTGTACTTTGTCATAAGTGCTTTTAATATAAGACTTCAACCTAGGGTTTGGGTCATTACCCCCAAACCCTCTACCTTGTGCGCCATCGTTATCCCCACTTCCACCTATGTTGCCGGCGATGTTTGCCCAGCTTACTCCGACCGTCGTCGCCATGGTGTCTCCTCCGATGACTCCGGCGGCGACCGTCTCTTCTTTTCCGTTGCTGACGGCAAGGTTTGCCCGTTTGTGGCCTCCCTTCGCCGCCTGTCTTCGGTCGCCGACGGTTTTCCTGGCAGCTTCCCACCAGTCCGGGTAGCCAACGATCTCAAAACATTGATCTATGGTGTGTTTCGGCTTCCCACAGTGGTCGTAGACGAGCTCCGACTTGTCCTCACGCAATGATGGTCGGCGACCGCCGTTATATGTTCTGCCGACGCCTTCTGAGCGTCCAGATCCACGCCCATTTTTCTCCCTTTTCACCATAAGTCCAGATCCCGGTTTCTGGGTTTCTGAGTTGGGAGATTCGTCACCGCCGGTCACCGTCCTCAGGATTTGGAGGCGGGCAGCTTCTCGTCTCACGGTGGCATACGCTTCTTCCACCGTTGGCTTTGGGTCTTGTTTTAGTATGTCCCTTCGGATTACATCAACTTTCTCATCTATACCTGTAAGAAACTGGTACAGACGTTGTTCTTGGGTGATCTTGTTGAAGATAGTGATATCTTCGGAACATTTCATCGGGTTGGGTTGTTTTCTGTCAATGGCCATCCAAATCGCCTGGAGTTTGGCCCAGAAATCCTCCAAGCTTTCGTGTCCCTGTCTCTGAGTATTCGCCCTCCGATGTAAATTGAAAAGCTGAAGCAGATCCCCTCCGCTGCCGTAGGTGGTGGCAAGACCCTCCCACAATGCCTTCGTCGTTGGATATTGCAGGACGTTGTTGAGAAGGTTTGATTCGATGTTTTGAATCATCCACGTAAACACGCTCTGATCTTCTTGTTCCCACTGATCGAATTTGGGGCCTGTTTCTTCCGGAGGCGGTGGGATCCCAGTTATGTGTGATCGGCCGCCCCGACCTCCAATTGCCATCTTCATTAATCGCGCCCATATTGGATAATTGTCACTGTTGAGTTTGATTCCAATAGACAAATTATCGGAATTGGGTAGAAGGAATTGGTTTTGGTTTTGGTTGTTGTTCCGCAACAGATTTGCCAATTGTATTGACAAATCTGGATTGGCTTCTGTTGGATTGGTTTCTGTTGGGGTTGACATGTTGTTTATTGCAGGTTGTTGCTGGATCGAGGCTGATTAGGGTTCGAGATTGGTTTGGGACGATGATGATTAAAAACGAGTCCCCAAGGTTCTAACACTGCTATGATACCATGTTAGAACATGGTATTCGGGAAAAAATTCTGTGTATATTCTCATATTCTGTTTTCTGTATATGTTTTCTGTATATACATATTCATTCCTCTAAACAAAGATATAAAAGGCCCTAAACACAATCCCTAAGAATCAGACTAATTACAGAGTTTTAGTGACTAAATCTGGTAAGTCAACGTTACCATAAATTATGATATCCTAACAAAATCGACACTAAACAAGAAGCATAACTGGCATCAAACTCATTGAACTCCATTCGAAAACTTTCAAAACAAGATCAACATCGGTCTTAAAGATTACCATGCATTACTTTTCATAATAATCACTCTAAGAACATAAAAAATTACAAGTTTGATCACCTTCGAACTTGTTTATGTAACCTTAGCTTATAAATACTTTTATTATGAGTCTTTAAAAGGGACTTCGAAGGCTTATGACAATCTCCTTTGTCACTAAGCTTTAAGTTTTAGGTTTTCCTTATATCAAGGAGGGGTTTCGAGTAAGATTTGTAGGAGTCCATGATAACTCTTCTAGTTCTTTTTTCTCTTCTTTCCTTTATTTTAATAGTGTTTTTTAGTTAAATCCCTTGTTATGGTTAAGTATGTAGTTTATAATAAATTTTTTGAAAATTAATACACAATTTAACTATTGCTTGGTTAAATTTATTCTCTTTATTAATCTTGGATTTATATCTAATTACCAAAGATTTGAATAATTTGGATTCTCTAAAGGACCTAAAGGTGAAGAATGATATGTGCACTAACAAAATAAACAATCGAAAATATTATAAACTTTAGTGATAACTAAATAGATTAAATATGCTTAAAGAATTTGATTAGGCTGAACTATGCATGAGAGGTGGTAGTTGTCTAATTACAAGCACTTGTCTACCTCAATAAAGGAATAAACAATTCAGGTAAATTGTTATTTCAACCTATATAATCAAGTATGTTTGATAATTGGAATTCCATATAAATGAATATGGAAAACCTAATTCTTCTCTTCTTGATTTTCTTGCATTATTCTAATCATCTTATTTTCATTAGTTTAAAAATTAATTATATTCTTAAATCTTATTTATTTTAGTGTTATTGTTTAACTAGGATTGATGGACATAGTAATATAGTTCTTTGTAAGATCAATACTCTAAATTTCTCTAGTTTTAATAACTTGATATGATCTACGTTGTACACATGTAAATTTAGTTAAATTAAATTTTAGCATTATTATGAAGAAAATAAGTACGCTAGTCTCTTTCTTAATTGGTGTTGATCATGATCTTGATTTTAAAGACAATTTGGAAAGAAATAAACTAGTGTTAGTCTCTTGCATAATATGTATTATTCTTAAATTAGAATAATGAGACACCTCGACCCATTATGATAATTATATATTTGAGCGTATTTAAAATAGGTAGGAGGAAGATAAATTTGTTCTTTTGCATATGCTAAAGAATATAAAATGATAAAATGATTTTTTTAATAATAAGAAAAAGTCCAAGGAGTTATTGGTAGTTTATTTAAATAAAGAAGGCTCTTATATCTTACAGGTAGAAGAAAGGAACTAGAAAACTCATTCCTAATGGAAAATGAGGAAGCTAGAGAACATTGAATTTTGAAGTAGAGAAGAAGCAAGTCTTTAATTATAGATCCATAATAAAAGGTTTGAATTTCAACAAAAAGATTTATAAAAAAGTGGTTATTGGGAGGTAATTAAATATTCTAACTTTTGTTTTTTTCTTTTTTTTTTATTTCTATATTTCTACTAATGTTTAGTTTAATTTCTTCTACAACTAGTTTTATAGACTTTCATAGATTTGGCCTAACTTAGTGTGGACTTAGGGGTGTTGCCTATGCTTAATCATCTTCATAATTACTTTCATTATCTTATTTATTTGAAATTAAGGACAATGCTATTTTTAATGTAACTAATATTTTAGTTTTATGTGTTCAATCGTTTTAGGTTAAATTTTAACTTTTTAAATTTTGGATAGGATCTCGTTAGTTACTTTGGGATGATGGTATAAATATATGCATAATTATATGTTAAGATTGATTGTTAAATGTAAAATACACAATATGATTAAGTAATTGCAATTCAAATTTAAATTTGTGAATGATAGAAAACTGAATTTGATAAATAATAATACTTTGATTTGTCTTGAGTAATCTTGTGAGAAATTGAGCCTTCATATAATATTCTTTGTTTCAAATATGTATGCATTCTTTAATTTTGAATTTCTAGAACTTGAATTTCATTTTTTGGTTACATGTAGGATATGCACAAGCATTAAAATGATAAAGACACTTAATATTCAGGTTTGAGCCAAATTGCCTGAACTTCATTGATTAATCCACTAGTCAACTCATTTTAAACTAGTCAACTTGTTTTTCTATTCCTTCCTTTGTTAACCCTTTTATTCATTCGGCACCATCACTACCCTATTCAAGGTTCTTTTGATTTTTTTCTTGCACATATCTATTTTAATAGTAGATATCAAATGATTTTCACACAAGTGTTTGAACTTAGGGTGAGGTACTCTGGCCATCTCCTTATATAGTTAAAATTACACTAAGTTTAACTATATAAGGAGATGATGAGAGTACCTCACTCAAAGTTCAAACACTTGTGTGAAAGAGTGATACCTTATGATGAAATTGTCCAATGGAAGTATTTGAGCTTAATGGCAGAAGTTAAATGGTATTTACATTGTTTTGTTTGGATAGTGATTTACTTAATAATTATTATGTGTTTAAGTTTTACAATTCGATTAAGAGTTGAATATGTGATTATAAAGTGAACTAATACATGTATAAGTTAATATTTATAGATAACATTTAAGTAAACCCTCAAAAGATTATAAATACTCCATTAATGACACCTAGGGTTTAAAGCTTACGACGCTAAATATCAATGTACACCTACGAAAGTAATATGTATATCTTGTTTTTAATAGTAAGTTAACTAATGTATGTATAGGTCATTATTTATGGGTTACATTTAAGTAAACTCTTAGAAGACAATTAATCCTTCTCCAGGGTGTTTAGTGAGTTAGGATATGTGGTTAATTGCTTAAGGACAAGCAATAGTTAGTTACGGGGAATTTTGATAATTAGATATTTTGCATGTTTGTATAAGCTAAGTTAATAAAGATTTAGCAATTCTATGACATATTTTATGTGGAATTGTATGAAATTCTCTTAAATTTGGTATATTGTTGTGTAGGTGACAATTTAAGGAGCAATCATAGATTTAAGCATAGTTTTCTCCATAGTTGTCTAATTGAGGTGATTTTAGAGGCATTGAAAAGATAATTTAGAAGGCTACAATTTGTAGAAGATCCAGAATAAAATCAGTGGTGGATATGAAATATAACTTCGCCCCAAAACTTCTAAAACAAGACTAACTCCAGTCTTGAAGTGTAATAAGTGTTAGTTCTTATAAAAATCATTATGAGGATATGCGAAATTAGAAGTTTAATTTATTTAGAGCTCTTTTATTAGCTTATAAATACTTTCATTAGTGGTCTTTTTAGAGACTTTAAAGGCATGTTACAACCTCCTTTGTCACCAAATTTTTAGTTTTAGGTTTTCTTCGCCTTAAGAAGGAATTTATATTAAGATTTGAAGAAGCTTGTAAAATCTCTTCTAGTTATTTCTTACTCTTCTTTCCTTTATGTTAAAATTATTTTATTTTATCTTTTTTTGTTATGTTTAGTACTTAAATCCTTATTAAGTTATGTATATATTTTATGATAGATCTTTTGATTTTTTGTTTGAATTTATACTCTTTGCTCTTAATGTTAGATTTATTCCTAATTATGATAGTTTCAATAATAAGGATTGTGCAAAGGACTAACATGTGAAGTATAAACTATGCACTAGGAGAATAAATATTTTAGTGCTAGAGAACAACAATATCCTAGACTTCATTGATAACCAAATAGCTTAATTATGCTTAATGAATTTAATTAGGTTGAATTGTGTATTAAGAAGTGGTAGTTGCCTAATTAGATATATTTTGTACCTCTATAAAGAGCACATATATTGTAGGTTAATTTTTATTTCAACCTATATAATTAGGTGTGATTGATAATTGGAATTTCACATAATGAACATCGAAGCTCTAACATTTGTCCTTTCTATTTCTCTTTATTTAACTATCTTGTTTTTGTTAGTTTAGTCATTTAATGTTGGGACCCAATCTTAGAAACGGACCCCAACCGGACAAACGGAATCACAAAACGAAAATGAATCGAATTCTTAATGAGCCATAGAAAAATTGAAAGGCTCGGATTTACAAAATTTCGGAAACAAAGAAACAAAACGGATCAATCAATCACAAATTTTGGATCTCATTTTCGGAACCCAACCTCGGAATCATAAATCGAACACATGTAGAAAAAGTGAGCAAACTTATACATGGTGAAAGCGAAAGAAATCGAAAGCGAAACGAATTGGCTCGGAATCAAAGCAAACATATCGTTGAAGGACAAAACCTTAACTCTGACATCCGAAAACAAATATTTTTGAAACATCGCGTTGGAAACCATAAGACAACCGGTCTAAACCAATCCACAACTAGCAGATTTTTTTCTTCATTCATTCCTTCTTTATTCAATCCCATACAAAGCAAAGCAATTTCCCATTTGGAAATCCATCCCCAATCAAATCTCAATTCATATAAATTCTTCTTATACAATCATATCCCATCGTGTTAAACTCTTACTTTTCATTTGCGATAAAACCTCACACGTGTCAATATACCCACAAATTATACACACATAAGCTCTTCAATATTTCAATTCCATCACATCAATCATCGGACCTCCTGTCCGGAATCCAAACGCAATTAATCACATTCATATTCACATATAGTACTTCAATATCTAAGGCACATTCACAATTCGATTCTATACACAATTTCATAATTCATTTACATCAAGAAATACATGCTTAGAAAATATTAATGGCATTCCAAGCCAAGTTATACCATCAATATCAAAATCCAAAATGCACAAGATACATAAATCCCAAAATTTTCAACATGTCTGAGATTTGAATCTTATAACAAATTAACTTAAAAAGCCAATCATATACATAATGAACGGATGTCTAAACTTTCTTTCATCTGATCTCCATCTTGATACCTGGAGATGGGGATGAAAGGGGGTGAGCTTTACAGCTCGTGGATAACACGTTTATAATAAAAGATAAACAAAAACCTTGGAAACAATTCACTTGTCTTAGAAAACTTTCACTGAGTTTATAAAGGTATGTTTTCTAGGCTTTCAGCCAAAATCCATAAGTTACAAATCATGAATGCATCAAACTTGATCAAACATAACATGAGCACATAAACACATCAGAATTGTTTGGGTAAGTCCAAATTCATGACGCACTACACAATTCTATTGAAATGGTCCTGTGTAGTCGTAGTTTCTTGAGGGAATCCCTGAGGGAGCTCTATGCCACTAGCTAGCAGGCGGGATAAGCCTTTAACTTGGGTCAACGTGCACGTGACGGTTCTTGAGAGACTACCACAAACCCACTTAACACATAGATTTCAAAATCTTGTAACTTGTTGCCCAAAATGGCACTTTTCTTGAAAACTTGCTTATCATATACTTGATATATATCTTGAAAACATGATTTCATAAACATGCATCTTTTTCAAAATATCACTCAAATTATGTAACAAACATATAGCATATTTCACAAGTCATTCATAACAATAATGCAGCACTTATGATGCAAATGAAATCAGAAAACTTCTTTGATTTAAAGAAAACAGTAGTAGCTTATTTAAATTATAAACATGTACCCACCTGAATTCCTTGCTTGGATACATGCTTAAAAGATGCCTCTCCTCTTGATCCTCTTGCCTTCCTTGATTCCCTTAATCAAATAAAAAAATTCCCATTCAATAGGAATACAATTTGAGGACCTATATTTTGCATATTCACTAAGATAAATTCTAAGAACTCAAACTCTTCCAAAAGTCCAAACATTTGGGTTAATTTTCCATGATCACTGTGATCAAGTCAATGACAAAACCTAGTAATATTCTCTTCTAAAAAAATGTTCCCCATTGTCTTAAGTTTCTAATGACTCCAAAATCATTCAATTTGGTTCAGAAATCTGAAAGTTAAACTCCAAACATATTGGGACTATCTTTATGTTGAAATAAGAATTTATATTCAACTTCCATCCAAAATTTTAGATTCTTAGAGACTGAATTTCAATTTCATTGCTTCAAAAAACTTGTAGCGCTATGTCTCTAGTTTACAACGAATAAACTAATCAAAAATCACCTCATTTGGACATCTAAAAAAAAGTTATTCCCAACATACCAAAACATGTTGGTGTAGGAAAATGGGTCCTCACCGCGGCGAATTTGGTGGTGTGCGCCGCGGCGAGGCCAGCAGTTCGCCGCAACGAACGTTCCCAGAAATTCATTCCAAAGATATTTTTTCAACATTCATCACCTATACACTTCCCATCTCTCAAATATAACCTATCTTAACATTAAAACATCTCTTCTACTTCATTTCCAAGCTCATTCCAACCCAAAATCATCCACAAACACAACATAATCATTAACCCTAAAAATCAAACATATGCTTTAACTCATTCTACAACTTCTAACACATAATCTTATCTTAACTAACATCAAAACATGTTTCATTCATCAAATCAAGAGGAATGATGCTTATACTTACTTGGTTTGGCTTCAAATTCTTCAAAATCGTCAAAGATCTCCAAACCCTAGCTTTCTCTTCTTCTCTTATTCTTCCACGACTTCTTCTTCTTTCTCTCCCCATTCACAATTTTCTTCTTCTAATTCACACTATTAATGAGTGGGCAATTTCCATTTTCCCTCCAATATAAGCCTTATAACTCTTAGACTTAAGTGTCATGCCCAATTTGCCCTTGTATGTTCTTATAACTTTAATACTTCAATTTAGAAGTTGAAAATTCTTAGGGACTGAATTTAAATTCAATTCCTTCAGATAACTTGTAATCCCATGTCTCTAATTTATTTATAAACAAGAATCAACTTAATTGGATCTCTACAGATCAAGATATCATCAAAATACCTAAACATGTTCAGAAAAATGTCCAACTCAAACTCTGTAATCAATCCTCTTACTTTGATTCAATCAATCTTTTTTCAAATTAATCTAAAAAATCACCAATTTTCATGGAGAGATAAGAGATGTCTTAGGAATCCAAAGCTTCAAAAATCGGATTAACTGGATGTCGGATGGAAAAGTTAGAAGCAAAGGAACGGACAAGGGTCGGATCACCCTAAACAGTAACAACAACTTGTAAAAATCTTAACTTCCTATTCGATGGTCCAAAAATTCCATACTTTACATTAATGGAAAGATCAAAACATAATCTAAAACTTTCATGAAGCATTTAAAGGCAATTTCAACCTCTAACTAGGTCAATTTTTCAATCAAAGTTTCTGCCAGAATTTGTCATCCTAAAACAGCATCCAAACTTCCAAATTTCATATCTTCCAAATTCCACGACCATAAATAACATATTATACATCATTGAAAAGCTAGGACAATCTTCTATGACTTTCATGTAGATCACTGAACTCTATCCAAAACATATCAGTCTATAATTTTTCCTCAAAACACTGCATACAAAAATCCTACACTTATGAGCATTTTCAAAAACAATGTAACATACACTTCAATTTGACTCATCATAAATGTCAATCCCGATATTGAAACATGACATACTTTATGGAGATAGAAAGTTTTCAACAGAAGCTACAATTTTCATGAAGATCATTTGATCAAAATCTGCCTAGATCAAGTCAGAAAAATCCACAAATATTTCACATCCAAATTGTCATTTTCTGCTACTATCCATCCTCAAAAAGTCAAACTTTCATAATTCTCCATATTCTCACACTTTCATTATTCGCTTCTTGCTTTTCACTCCCATTTAAAACAATTCATTCACTAATCAATTCCATTTAAACTCAAAACACCATTTTAGGCCATAATTAATCATAAACATCAATAACAAAAGCATACACACACCTATACTCTCTCATCAACAACTTGCTAAATTCACCTATCTTAATCTCATATAACAATTCACATTCTTGAATTGTCTTTTTCTTTGCACATGAATAATTCACCACAAATTCCTCATATAATGTCAATTTATACTTCAAATTTTTAAGAAAAGTTCGGGGTCCAACATTTAATTATTTTTTAATTCTAGTCTTAGTATCTAATTAAGATTAATAGACATAGTACTATAGTTCTTATAATATTGACACTAGATTGCTCGAGTTTTAATAACTTATTACAATTTACTTTATACACTTGCAGATTTAGTTCAATCAACGTGTTTTCTAAAAATCACATAAAATAAAATTAATATAAATTGCCTTTTGAAAATATCTAATTAATAGAATAAAACTAAGAATTTTCCAAAAAGAAGTATAAAACTATTATTAATTATCTAGTATACATATGATAGAATGAAAAAATTATAAAATAATCTAAATGTTCCACTCTTCTACTTGAAAATATTAGAATGTTTTGATACTTTGTTCATTTATAAAAATACAAATGGTGTTTATAAATATAAAGAAATAAATCCAATAATGAAAAAAGTTACATATATAGTTATTAATTATAGTATATTATTTTCGAAACATGTGTAAAAGGTTAAAAGTCTCATATTCTAAATTTAAAAGACTAAATTAAAAATTCCAATACACTTCTTTTAGCGTATATATGAGAAAATTAATTACAACAACTTTTAAAATAGTTGAAGATAGTATTTAAAGTCAATTTCTCTTCCTATAAATTCAAATTAAATTTTGACAAAATGATAATTTGAACACTAATGTTTATATTAAAGTTTAACTTAGATTCAAATTTTTAGAAGCAGTTAAAAAGAATCCCAACATTTTTAAAATGTTTAACTTAAACTTCAAATTAATAGAATCCCAACATCGCACCAAGGTTCAGTTAAGTCCACATAGGTTTCTTATTATTTTTAGTGGGCTCTTTTTGCCAGCTGGACATCTTAGTTGGCAAAAAGGACTCACAACATTGCTCCTTCCTTTTTGCTCAATGGTTTACATTGAGATTTAGGGATTAAATCCCTAAATTCCTAAATACCCAAGTATCTTTAGAATTTTAGGTTTGTCTCCTCTCTTCATCATGTCCATCTTCTCTCTTCACTACCAGTTCTCCTCTCTCTATCTCTCTAGTATGTCTTTGTCTTTGTAGTGTGATAAGTTATATTTTGTATTGTACTGTTCTAATACTTAACCTAAGTATACTTATTAATTTGTTTTAGTAAAGTGGTAGTAGGGTTGATCCCATAAGGAATTGACATTTTAATCCACTATGATTAGATCCATTGTTATCCATGATTTTCATTTAGGAAAATAAGAACGATTTTTTTTTCTAACAACACATTTTCATAGACTTAAGAAAGAATGGTACTTTAAGGAAGATTTGTCACCATGTTCTTTTGCTAAAGGGTCTACATTCCACCAAATTCATGTGGTCATAACTAAAATGCCATAACTATAAGAGATTTTTCACTTCGGCTATCAAACATGATTGAATATTCTCAATGTTTAATAGAAATATTATGTTTTAACTTACATGAATAACTACAATAGCGTCTTTAATAGGATCATAAATTTCACAAAGACCCTTCTTAATAATGATAGTGTAACTCTTTTCTAATATGAACAACACTTAATCAATTAACATATTGAAGATCACTGCCATAAATTCATTTATGATTCTTATCTTAGTATTACATTTTCTTATCACTTTCACAATATAATAATCAATAAAATCATTAAAGTAAGTATTAGTAGAAGCCTTTAATCATCGTTTTGACACAATAACTGGTGATATGTTCTCCATCCTGCATCTATAGTGTCTTAAAATTCCTTATCAAGACTTAAAATTATACATGCTTCATCCTGATAAGGCATTGATATTTATTCTTTATAAAATCTCAAATATCCTTTGAATTTTATTTGCAAAGAATAGTTTCTAAGATGGGATGATCAACAACTTGAAAGAATATTTTTTTTTTGCTTCATATCCTTCAATCTTCTAGGTTTGAGTTATACTTTCTAGAAAGCTATCAAAGTTATAGGTTCTGATGGCTTTTGAATTTTGGATTCCACGACTACCAAAAATACGTTGACTGAGAAAATTCTTCATTAGTATTGTCTAATGGTCATAATGACTATATCAAAGTGTGAGATGGTTGTTTGCAAAAAATTGGAATTTATGACCATTGGATAAATGAGAAAGAAATGAAAGAAAATTTTTATTGCCTCATGTGTTTTGACTTTCAAGATAACTTAGTTATAATGCCAAGTTATATCATCGAAGGAACAACAATTAGAAAAAATAAATAGAGGTGATATCTATCTAAAGAAAAGATTGATTGAAAACTTATATTTTCATTCAAGTCTTAAGTCTTTATCTGAAAATACATAACTTAAACAATATCAAGTGATAACAATCTATAATCTATATAAATCAATTAGATGACAATCTACAATTTTCTTAAATCAAATATTTAACTAACTCATGAAAGCTAGGGTAAATTAGATTGAAACAATTAATAAATAACCAAGTAGATAAGATAAAATATGCAACAAGAAACAACTAGATGAGATATGAATAAAAAGTAAGTTTTATCTCAACAATGTCAATATTATATAATTACAAAATAATTAGTTATTAGGAAGTCCTCCTATCGATTATGTACCTTTTATTTCATAATAATGTTATTACATAACCATTTTAGAAAAAATCGTAGGAGTCAAATCATAGACAAAGTGACCTTTTCATTCGGTAGATAGTAGAAATATTTTCGATCAATTATTAAGAAATTGAGTTAAAGGTTTTAAATTAAGAAAACAATAACATAATACAAGAATTAAATTAATAGCAATTTAGAAATAAATAAAAATAGCGTTCACTCTTATGTTTAGGTTTTAGTATCTTTTTCAAAATCCCCATAATAATGTTATTACATAACCATTTTAGAAAAATTCGTAGGAGTCAAATCATAGGCAAAGTGACCTTTTCATTCGGTAAACTGTAGAAATATTTTCGATCAATTATTAAGATATTGAGTTAAAGGTTTTAAATTAAGAAAACAATAACATAATACAAGAATTAAATTAATAGCAAATTAGAAGTAAATAAAAATAACGCTCACTCTTATGTTTAGGTTTTAGTGTCTTTTTTCAAAATCCTTTAATCTAAAAGTGAGATGCCAAAAATTAAGTTTCTAAGCCAAGAAATAGAATTGGTGGAAACATAGTCTGACCTAAAATTGATAGTAGAAAGTCGAACTCAATTGTCTCTAAATTCTATCATTACCCCGTTCTTTTTCACTTTTCCAATCCTAACATTTGGTTTTCAATAAGACAGAAGTACATTTCTTAATTGAGGTTTTAACTTTTAAACTTACAAGAAATTAATTGTTTACAGTAATTGATGGTAAAGACATGAGAGGAATTTTGTTTTTTCTTTTTAATAAATATAATCCTATAAATTTTGTATTAGAATTATTGCTATAGTTATTTATTTATTAATAAAAAAACAGTGACATAGGATATTACAAAAATGACGCAAAAGAGTTAAAAAGACAAGGAGCATGCCAGAGTGCATATCACTCCATTACGAATTACCGGCAGAAATCCCTTCAGGATTAAGAAAACGAAATAGGAAAGCTCTAAACTTGGATTAGATGGAAAGTATAAGCATTATATTGTTTAGTTCTTTACTATCAAATCAAGTATACAAATAAATTTTTAATGGGACTGACACATGTAATGTTTAAAGCATAGAACTTTCATTTTCACACGATGATTTTGAAGGAAAGGAATGCTTCTAAGTGCTTTTCTTCCCCACATGTTAATGCCATCATTCCTTTCGTGGAACGACTCATTATGTAATGTTAACATCGAGAATAAAGAAGAAGATCCTTCATGCACGTAGAGGCTTTGGAATCATTTGAAAGTTATAGCCTGTACAGCAGGGTTTTGAAATTCGGATCGGACCGGCCGGTCTGACCGGTGACCGGTCGGTGGTCCGGTCCGGTTCATGCTCCAAAACCGGTCTTCAATTAGACCGGTGTGAACCGGTCCGGTTGGACCGGTTCGATAATTTTTTTTTATTTTTTTTTATTTTTTAAATATTTTTAATATTATATATAATTAAATATAATTATTGCATAATTATTGCATCACACTGGATTCAATTTAGGTAGTTGAGCCGATCGAGCCGGCCAAACCGTGTCGATAAGTGCCACCGGTTCGATGACCGATCCGAGTTTCAGAACACTGCTGTACAGATCATACTAAAAGATTCTTTAGGTTGCACCCCTGCTATTTTTCATTTATTCTACAAGATTTCCTTTCACATAACAATAATGTGGGATGGTAACTATTTCATTAGTTTTGTTAAGGTCTTAGTAAATGTTGCCTTTTTAGGCTGCAATTTTTCAATCACACATTTACCTTTATATGGAATATGTACGTCTTTTCACCTGAAAAGTTGTAAAACTTTTTTATTTTTTTTGGGTCAAAATGCTACGTTTTAGCTTAATCATGGTATTTTATACATGTATTGGTTATTGTTTCTTTTACCATCAATTACTTACCACATAATAATGAATCTTCTTATTGGTAATATCGTTTCAATTGTAACTAAATGAAATCGCAATCCCCTGAGCAAGTGTTCTAGATTGATCGATCTATCAAGTTTTGCAATCAATTCTCAACTCGAAGTCATATATATATTAATCAAGTTAAGTAATCTTCGTTAAGGTCATATAGGATTAATTTCAACTGAGAAGTTCTAGAATAGGTGCATAGTTAAGGTTGTTTATAATTCTGATTGCAAGGTTCAATTCTTTGCTCATATTGTAAAGACAATCATTCTAATTCCCTTAACGAGAATACAACTATAAGAGAAACGTAGTAACTAAAATTGACCTGAATACTACAACCACAAAGTTAAATAAAAAAGAAATGCATGAGCATGATGAATGGATATGCAATAACAACTGAAATTCGTACCTATACAAACCAATCACAAAAATTCCCAATTACATGACGATGAGATAATTGTGTTTAAATTTACTTTGAAGGAAATAGCTCATAAAGCAATAAATGGAAGTCCGTAGCACATTCAAGGGAACTCAATTTTCCTTAAAAAATGGCACCCAAATGTTAAACTGCATAGAGGCAGAATGGAATTAGTGCCTATATAGGTAGATTTTCATAGAATACCACTTAAATATTAGTCTACAAAGGGTTTAAGTTAAATTGCTAGTAAATTGAGGAAGCGTCTAGGAATGGATGACAACACTACCTTAATGAAAAGGATAGGGTGTGCCAAATTATATGTTGAATTGAATATAGAAAAAAAAAACGCCTAACATATTGACAATTATGAAACTAAATGAAGAGGGTAGCTTGGAGGAGGACTTTATCAAAGTATCCTTCATATGGAATCCTATAGCAAAAGAGGTCAAACAACTTTGGATTCCAAAGGAGGTAAAAGAGGGGAAAGATAAAGGAAAAACAACTTTAGAACTCCAAAAGAAGGTGGAACAAATTAGAATTAGGAAATCAATGTGGAATAGGTGGGGAAGGAACTGGATGCAGCCAAAACACCATAAGGAAAAGGTAAGGAGAAAAGTGTTGAGCAAATTAAACAAGTGATAGTAGAAAATAAACTGGATAGTACACCTATAAAGGAGGTAGGAGAGAGTTCAAGATTTGAGCAAAACCCAATGGAAAGCTTTAAAAAAATAAGCAGAAATTTTAAGAGGAAAAAATATGGTAGAAAGAAATGAACATAAAACACTACAAGAAAACTCACGTTCTCCGACGGAATATTCCGTCGGAGAAATCGTTATTTCCGTCGGAAATTATATTTGCCGACGGAACGTGACGAAAGAAGAAACCGTCGTAAACATGGCCGTCGTTATAACTTACCGACAGAAATATTCCGTCGTATTTTGTCAACGGGTAACCGACGGAATATTATCCGTTGTTGTTATTTTGCGACGGACATTGATTTAAAATGGCGTCGGTGAAATTAACTAATCACCGACGGCATATATCCGTCGGTATAATTTAGGGACGGAACCACCGTCGCAACGTTTCGGAAGTAAGTGGAGGAGTTAACGACGGAATTTTGGACGTCGCCAAATTTAGTTCAGGTTATATGCCAACGATATGTGCCATTTCGTTGGTGAAATTAAAATGGTGTAAACCATTAGGTAGATATATAATTGGGCATCCACACATCAACCAGTACATCAAAGCTTTGAATAATGCCAATTGTTATACAATTGGATGTACATAATTGGACATCCACACATCAACCAGTACATCAAAGGTTTAAATAATGTCAATTGTTATACAATTGGATAAAAACACATCAAAGTGAACATAAAATGTTAACTTTGTACCTTAAAATAATGAGTTCGAATATCTAAAGTTGTGGTGATCGTTGGTGGTCCTGTGTAGAACTTCCCTTCGACTGCTCGAACGGTGGTTGCAACTGAGCCATCTGCATAATCTCTTCTCTCATCTTCGCCATCTGCTCTCTCATCTATAGCTCCATCTGCTCCCTGATTCGTTGCTCCTGCTCCCTCATCCGTTGTTCCTCCCGCTCTGTCTGCTACTTCATCCGTTGTTCCTCCCGCTCTGTCTGCCCCTCTTCCAAATGAGCAATCTTGTCCATTAATGTTTGTACTGTAGCCCGGAGCTCGATGACTTCATTGTTGTTCGATTGCCTAGTGGGCGTTCTTTGTCTTTGGACATGGAAGATTGGGAATAACATGTGTTCTCATACGAACCTAGACCAAATATCCTGCCACGGCGATCCCTACCACCCACGGCCTCAAAATACGTCTGAGACACGTCTACAGGTTGTTCCTCCTGCGACTGTAGCTCAAGGGTTTGTTGTAATTGGTCCTATAAGGTATGTGAAGTTAACATTAAGACGAAGGACGGGAGCAGTATTTAGAAATAAATAAAATGCAATAACTGGACATACATTCAGCTCCCGACAGCGGTTGTTGATGAAGGTTACACCGTCATGCTTCTTCGTGTGAGTATGCAAAAATAACTGAAGGGGGGTAGGCTTCGTGCCCAATGACTTCTCCTACATGAGAAAGACTAAAACGTTAGATGTGAACTAGAAATCGTTTAAACCTCGGCAGAGGTTCGTAAAGTTGTATGATATTTGCCTCTAGTAGGACAAAGATAATAAGTCAACACAGCCATAAGTGGCACCAGATAGGTAGACCATTATCATTATCCATAATACAACGAAGCTAAGTATCAACAAAATTAGTGTAAAGTGTAGATACTTACAAGTCTGTCTGCATGCTCTTGGTGAGTTATTGAGCCTCCCGTATGCACGGGAAGACTCTGTTGACCTGGGCCTCCACGTTTGTTGGCCGAGTTACGTCCTGAGATGGACATTGCTGCAGGTGATGCCCAATACGTCAGCCAACGACTCCAAATATCTTCCGAAATAAAGCGGGGTCGTGCACCAGCCTTGTTTATCGCATTAATGAAGTCGCGATAACGTTTACGAGCCCGCCTCTCCCAGAATTTGTATATGCTCCCATCCAAAGTAGCGTCCCAGAAAAATGCTTTCTGATTAAAGAATAAAAAATATATATGTTAGTTAATGTCAAACTATATATATTAATCATGACACTACATATATATATATATATTAAATAAATAACAGAAATAATTATTATACCTCGAATTCATGAAAGTACAATTGTTTCGTAGTTGCAGTGATATTCTTTCACGTATATCCATCGGGTTCAATCCTTTCCTTAAAAGTGGAGGTCATCTTCCTGGAAACCATTCAGACGGTACGAACCTAAAACAAGAAGTCATTGTAGTGTAGAAATAAACCGAAAAGCCTAAGGCTTAATCGACTAGAAACAGTGCGTAATCCTATAACCATACTTACTGGTCATTGATGTAAGTGATATACTTTCGACCATCATCTCCTACAGATCCAGGCTGTCGGGTATGTCCTCCATCCCCTATTGTGGTATTGGATGATAGATGAGTTGGCGTAGGGGATGGTGTGGCATTAGTAGCAGCATGTGATGGCTTATTTACAACGGGAGGATGTGTAGGAGGAGGGGGTGAGTCAGTAAGAGTCCCAGACTATGATGATCTACCTTGACACGGCTGCCCGCCGAACATCCCTCTAATCCTCGGCCGCATAACCTCACGTGGTCTCTTAGGTCCCATATCAATGAATGAAATACAAAATTTATCGAATTATGTACAAATATAACAATCTTAAGAGCAATCATTTATAGAAGTTATTTACATATAAGCCAATGTCATTGAAAGTTAACAAACAAGTTAACAACAACAAATCAACGTCAACAATTATATAATTATGACTGTGTTTACCAGATTCAAACATATACAACAACAAACATCTTTTCAGCTTTGTCGAATTATGTAATGCATGAGTAAATTATTCCGTCGGATTCCATGTGACATGAGAGTCGGTAAAAGTAAATGACTCCCCGAGTTCTGGATTTCTGAGAAGCGTCCTGACACGTTCAAACGAAACTCGGGAAACAGTCAGACTTCTCCCACCAGGTGAAGGCCTTTGGACACCTTCTCTCAATAACGTTTTGGCTATAGCCATACTTGGTGAGGAAATTGTAAATGTTTCGCCGCTCTTGGTACGGAGGACGAATTGTCCTGATGAACTACTACAAGGGGGAACAGTTACACCTACAACAGGGAAGAACATATATTCACATTTGATTCCATACTATTAGACCACCGTGACACAGAGCAAAATTGGATATGATAGCATACGTGATTTTTCAGACCCAGTACGAGCAGTTGATGAATCTTTCACAACAACTGATTTGTCATCCTGGTCATATGTCGTAGTGTCATGGCTTTGGCCTCTACTGGCACTTATTTCTTCGTTGAGAATACAGGACGCTTTGAGCAACATGAAGTTCAAACCATCAAATTACTATTATGTTATGGGCACTTAAAATAAGGAAATGAGATGTACAGAATAAGAACACAGACGTAATAATCATACGAAACACCTTCAAGTAGAAGATCGATCATGGATGACAAACGAATCGAAGTACTTTTTGCAACACTGTTTCCTGCAATCCTTATTCCCTGGGACAGGACAAATTTTCCACATTCATTGTTGGGACCCGATCCAAAAATCGAATCCCAACCGGAGGAACGGAAAATGAATACGATTACGAACCAATATGAATCAAATCAAAGCAAGGAAACGAAACACAAGGCGAAATCAAATCAGATACAAAGCAAACTTCGGATCAAATTGAATCGAAACCAATTTCCGACATCTGTGAACAAATATCAAAGAAAGCGTTTGCGTTGGAAACCTTAAGACTATCAGTTGAAACTAATCTAATCCGAGTACTTTTTTTTCTTTCTTTCATTTCCATTCCATCTCTTACAAAGTGACTTCAATATCCAATTGAAATCATTCGCACTCAAACTCAATTTATTTGCTTCTTCATATACAATCATATCTCATCGATTTAAACTCTCACTTTTCATTTCCATAAAATCGCGTACATTCCAATTTAAATACCATCAATTCTCAAACGATTAGCACTTTAAATATTTCAGAGAAACCATCACAATCATATATCCAATTTTCATACACAAAATCCATAACTCGAATCATAATTCATTTTACTATTCCATATACAAATCCATAACTTAGTCCAATACATATGTCCAGAATTCAGAATACATTCTCAAAATGAATACACAACAATTCTAAATTTCTTAGCGATCACTTAGCTAAACAAATTATACCATATGAACACATACAAATGGAAACTTTCACTTTTCTTTACCCGATCTTCTTCTCATCACCTGTGGATGGGAATGAAGGGGGTGAGCTTATAGCTCGTGGGTAACAGTTTATAACAAATAAATAAGCAAAACCCTTAAAATTCTTTTTCTTTTTTGGTCTTAGAAAACATTTCCTTGAAATCCGTAAAGCACATTTTCAAAAAGTTCTTTTCTTGCTGTATTCAAATCGCAATTTGCAAAACATATGATTTTTAGGCTTTCAGCCATAAACCCATAGGTTACAAAACATGAATGCATTAACTTGACAATTCATAGATGCAATGGCAAATCACATATGCAATGCACACAATTGGCTTGAGAGTTCTATAAACACGACGGAAACTGAAGTTTACCGTAAACACGACGAGTCCATTTTCGGATCTCGTGGGCCACAAGCGGCAGCCGGGAGAAGGCTAGGGGGTCAACGTGCACGTGACTTAACGAAATAGGTTCTCTCTCGTCCAATCACAATCACATAATCATGCTTAAATCAATTTATCGAATGCTCTTTTCCGAATACACGAAATGCCATGAAATCTTTCGAGACATAACACAAATGTATTTTGAAATTCATCAAAAGTTAATGCATTGAATCAATAATGATTTTTTAAACCATTCATACAATGATGCAACATTTATGATGCAATTGAAATCAAAAAATCTCTTTGTTTAAAGAAAGCAGTAGTGGCTTATAAATTTTATTATAAATAGGTACCCACCTCGAATCGATGCTAAAAACTTGTTTAATGCTTCAATTTGATCCTTGCTTCTTTCTTTCTTCCAATTGAAATTTTCCTAAACCATAATCATCGAAATTTAACATCATAATTAGTATAATCCTCAAAATTAATTATAGGAAACCCTACTCATCATTTTTTCAAGCTATCTAAAGCAACAATTTCTAAAATCTCCAAATTCCAAAATTGACCTAAACCAATTCACCCAAATTCAATATCATAAATCACAACATCTTCAAAATTGATATCATATTTCATCAATCCATAATATTTCCCATAATTCTAAAACAATAATTTCCAAAAACCCCAATTCAAAAAATTGGGTATAACCCTAATTAATTTCCATCCAAAATCAAACCCATAATACTTAGCAATCACCAAAATTGACTCCATAATACACAAACCCATACCAATTCCAAGGTATCTAAACCAAAACTCTCTAAAAGATCAAAGATCGAAAATCGACTCTTACCTTCATCTTCTCCAATTTTGGATTTTCTTGGTTCATGATGGAGCTCTCTTCATTCTCCACCTTTTTTTCTCTCTTGAATCAACATGGAAAGCTTGCTTGAAGACCCTTAAAAATCAAACCCTAGCTCTTTCTCTTTTCTTTCTTCTTCTCTCCCGAAGCTCCTCTCATTCTCCTCTCTTCTTATTCTTTCCTTCTTTTCTCTTAAGTGTCGTGGGTTGCCTCTTAAAATGACAGCCCACTTGCTTTTATAGTGCCATGTCATTAAATGACTTAAAATTGACCCATTTGCCCTTACTCATAAGCCTAAAACTTAACTCTTTAAGTAAACTTCCAAAATTACCCCTTCCTTGGTCTTTAAAACTTACATCTTGTCTGATTATTTCGATCAAGTAAAGAAGCCATTTGCCAAGAATTTATTTTTTGGGAAATGTCCCTCTATGTCTTACAAATCCATCGCTTTAAGAATCGGATCGATTGGAGCTCTATAGCTCAAGATATCTCCAAAATACTGAAGTTTGTTCTTCAGACTCGAGGCTAAACACTACACCTAACTTCCGACCCAAATTTGGACATCTTAGAGGCTAAATTATAGATCGGCTCCTTCATAACATTTGTAGCCCGTCTCTATTTTAATTTCGAAAATGAATCAGATCGATCATAGCTCTACCGATCGAGATATCTCCAAAATACCGAAGTCTGTTCAGCCATTACAAAAACTGAAACTGAACACTACATCTAATTCCGACCGGAATTTGAAAGCCTTGGAGGCTACATTGTCGATCAGCTCCTTCATAACATTTGTAGCCCCATGTCTCTATTTTAATTAGCAACAAGAATTAACTCAATCGGAGCTCTACCGATCGAGATACCTCTAAAATACTGAATACTATTCAGCCATTACAACACCGAGACTGAACACTATACTGAACTTCCGACCCGAATTTGGAAGTCTTAGAGGCTAAATCATAGGTGGCTCCTTCATAAATTTTGTAGCCCCATGTCTCTATTTTAAGTTCCAAGAAGAATCAGATCGATTGGAGCTCTACCGATCGAGATATCTCCAAAATACTGAACGATGTTAGGACCTTTTCCACAGGTCGGCTCAATTAGATCAGGTTGATATTTTTCCATTTAATGCTAAAACCAATAAATCTAGTATGGAAAGATATAAAAATGTCTTAGGAATCCAACGCTTTAAAAATCGGCTTAATCGGATGTCGGACGAATAAGTTATGGCCAAAACAAAGAAGAGAGGTCGGTCGGCCGCTAGTCGACCCTAAAGGTCGCATGTGGCAGGCGCAAGAAGCCCGTCTGGCTGGCTGCTGCTGGAGCCCCCCACGCTGGCTGCTCATGAAGCTCGTCTGCTGGGCTGGCGAAGGACGCGAGCGGCGAGGGATCGCCTACGTGATCCGACCTCCAAACTTCAAACCTTCATATCTTTTGACTCCGAGCTCCAAATTAGACGCGGTTTAATTCGTTGGAAAGCTAAGAGACAACTCTACCATTTTCAAGGACTCAAAGACAAGCTTGGACACTAAAGGAATCAAAAGTTTACTCCAAGATCGATCGACTAGCTCCTCTTAGCAGTACCGAAACTTGCAAACACCATAACTTTTGATCCAGAACTCAAAATTTGACAAACTTAGTGTCTATAGAAAGGTAAAAGAACCCTCTACAACTTTCATGAAGGCCTTAAAAATCAGATCGACCTCTAAATGGATCAAAAACTCAACACAAACTGACTGGTCGATCAGCTTCACACTAAACAGCATCAGAACTTCTAAAAATCATAACTTTCTACTCTCTTGTCCAAAATTTTCGTGCTTTATATCAATGGAAAGATAAAAACATAATCTACCAATTTCATTAAGACCACTTTGGCTAAATCCATCTAAATCAATACAGATTTGCCATTGAAACCTCTAACCACCATTCCAACACATCAACTTCACAAATCAACACATCAACTTCACATATTCACCCACTACCACAAACTCTTCAACTAATTCATCTCAAACACAATCCAACTCTCCAATAAACTATTCCAAAGCCATTTCCCCACATCAAATTCAACACCAAAGGATATACGCATACACATTTCTCTTTCACAAAAGTCCTACACAATCTTACTCTTAATAGCATTTTCAAATCAAGTAAAATACACTTAACTTTCAAAGACCATAACTTTCAATATCGATATCAAAAAATAGCATACTTTATGGCTACGAAAAGCTCTCAACATAAGCTAAAAATTTTATGTAGATCATTTTCTCAAAATCTGCCTAAATCAAAAGTCAACTCTCTACTCCAAAAGGTCAAACTTTCTCAATTCTTCAAATTCTCACTCTTTCACTATTTATTTCATATTCTTCAAATCCATTTCAATCAACTAGTTCATTTTGACTTTCATTACTCATACAACTATTCTCAAATTTCAAAGTCATCAAAATCAATCACTTCATTTCTCATCAATCTCCTTTAAGCACAATAACATCTATAACACAATTCATATCCGAAAACACTCATTGAATTCATTTTAATATTCCTAATTTTCACCGAAAGTTCGGGATCCAACATTCCTCCCAACGGAAAGAATTATTACCGTCGAGAACCATTCGCCACATCAACATCCCTTGAATAAGAATTGCAATGATTAATAATTAAAAGGAATACTGTATTTGGTACAGTAAATAGTCTATTACAAAGATAAATTAATTGCTATCAGAACTTAAATGTAAATTACAATCATCTTCCTCGTCGGAAGAATAAGAATCAAACTCTTCCTCTTGTTCAGATCCATTGTTACCCTCGTCAGACTCTGCAGATGAAATATCAACATAAGCGTTAGAAGGATCGTGCAAAGGTTCTGTCTCGTCACACGTTATTGTATCATGAATAGAAGCCACGTCTTCTTGAAACGCTTCACTGTCATTTCTCTCCTCTACGTTTGTATGGGATTCAAACACTCCCCTAGGTTTAACTTTACACACCGCCAACCAATCCGCCTTATCACGTCGTAAGCTTGGGAAAGGGACATAACACACCTGTCTTGCTTGCATAGCCAAGATGAATGGTTCAAATTATCTCAAACGTCTACGGAAGTTGATTTCAAAGACATTGTATCGGCTATGTACTTTTGTTCTAACGTTTGGTGTCGGGTCATACCAGTCACATTTAAATATCACACATCGCTTAATTGGCAATGCAGGGTACTCAACTTCAAGTATTTCAATTATTTTCCTATAATAGTCCATCAATTCTCCCTGTATCGAAACCCCACTGTTCATACTTGACATGGTATGTCCATGTGACTCTGTATGGTATTTATATCCATTCACGAAATACACCGGATACGAGTTAACAGTTCGCAGAGGTCCCTTCGCAAGATCAGAAATGAACTTGTTCTGTATTGGATTTTCGGCAGCCTATGTAACAGGAAGTAGCAAAGGAAAGGGTACAATGTCATCGGAACATGTTAACATGGTGGGTAACAATAGGAATAGTTTAAAGTCAGAACTTACATATCGTGCGAACCATCGAGGGAATTGTTTTCCAACTTCGTTATTCATGTCATCCTGTGTGATACCAGGCATTATCTCGTGCAACAATGCCTCGTATAAGCTGCATATGACATGACACCAATCAGAAACGTTCAACACAGTAATACCTACAATTGAGCATAGCAGTTGTGCAACTCACTGTACGAATGGAAGAACCTCCTGACAGTTCAATAAAATGTACCCATGTGCAGCATCAATTTCCTCCTCTGTAAGCATTCGTCTTGTTGCACGTCCAGATGTCCATCCTGGATATGTAAAAATTGACAAGTTCCCATCCGCACCACTTGTTCCTCCCCCATCGTCGTTACGAGGAACTTGTCTTGCCCCTGTATGCACATGAGGCTCAAAATAATGTCCACAAAACGTACTAGCTTCCTCAACTAAATAAGCATTACATATGGAGCCCTCAACTCTAGCTTTATTTTTCACATTTTTTTAAAGATGATGTAAATACCTATAATAAAGCAAATGGTTATTACAATGTTCGGTACAGACAACATGTACAAATGGGTAAGGATATGATAGTACAGGAGTTACCTCTCAAATGGATACATCCATCGATATTGGACTGGACCGGTAAGTTTTGCTTCGTATGGTAAATGCACCGGTAGATGCTCCATGCAGTCAAATAAGCTTGGAGGAAAAATCCCTTCTAACTTGCACAAAATAACTGGAATTTCATTCTCTAGTTTTTCCATTTCATGTAAATTGATTTCAGATGATGTTAAGCTTTTGAAAAACAAGCTCAACTCCGTTAATGGTTCCCATACCTTTGAAGGTAGCAACTCGCGAAAGGCAATTGGATTTAGCCTTTGCATAAAAACATGAAAATCATGACTTTTCATCCCAAATAATTTGTACTTTCTCATATCTACACACCTAGACAGGTTTGACACATAACCATCAGGAAACTTAAGTCCTTTCAACCATTCACACAAACGCTCCTTCTGTTGCTTGTCCAAAGTGTAACATGTTTTCAGATATTTACCGGTACGAACATCTTTATGTAACTCATGTCTTCTACAGAGCAGTTCCAAATCAGCTCTGGATTTGGCATTGTCTTTTGTCTTCCCTTCAATGTTCATAATCGTATTGAACAAGTTGTCAAACATGTTTTTCTCAATATGCATCACGTCCAGATTATGTTGTACCATATTTGTTTTCCAATATGGTAAATCCCAAAATATGCTTCGTTTTCGCTAACCAAAGTTTTGACTAATGCTTCTATTTACTTCGTTGGCTTCAAATTCAGTTACTTTAAGCAAGCCCAATGCCTCAATCTCTTGCAAAATCTCAACACCGCATTTCGGAGGTGGAGCTGGTTGTTTGACAGTCCTATTTTTCATGAACTTACATTTATTGCGCCTAAACGGATGATCAGGAGGAAGGAATTTTCTGTGATTGTCAAACCAACTAATTTTGCCACCACTTGGAAGATAAAACGCATCTGAATCATTGCCGCAATGAGGGCACGTCAACTTCCCAGCTGTGCTCCAACCAGATAACATGGCCAAAGTCGGGAAGTCACTTATCGTCCACATTAAAGCTGCTCTCATGACAAAATTCTGTTTAAAAGATACATCATATGTTTGCACACCAGTTTCCCAAAGATGCTGCAATTCTAATATCAGCAGTTGTAAGTAAACATCTATTTTTTGCTTGGGATTTGTTGGTTCTGGCACAATAACTGTAAGAAACATGTAAGCCTCTTTCATACACATCCACAGAGGCAAATTATAAGGAGTAATTATCACCGGCCAAGATGAATATTGCTGCCCGGATTGACCAAAAGGTTGAAATCCATCAGTTGACAATCCCAACCGCACATTCCGACTTTCAACTGCAAAGTGCTGATGGGTGTCATTGAAATGCTTCCATGCCAGTGCATATGAAGGATGACGCATTACTCCATCTTCCTGATCGTGTTCAGCATGCCATCTCATGTGACATGTTGTCACATCAGATGCATAAAGTCTCTGCAGTCTCGGAGTTAGTGGAAAATAATACATCCGCTTCCATGGAACTAATTTCTGTTTCATTGCACGCTTTCTTGGCTTAAACCTCAATTGACCACAAAATTTGCACTCATCTAATTTCACATCATCTCCCCAGTACAACATACATCCCAACCGACAGCAATCAATTTTTTTCACTGGCAACCTAAGACCCCAAATCAGTTTCTTCATATTGTAAAAACTGTCAACCATTGAATGATCAGCGGGTAGTGATTCAGTATACCACTCCAGAATGTTATCAAAGCTACGATCCGATATGTGTCCTTCACTCTTTAAGTTCAAAATTCACGCAATTGAAGACAATTGCGTCATTTTCTGACAATCGGGCCACAATTCTCAGTCAGCAGCCTGGAGTAAGTCAAAAAAATTTCGTGCTTCTGCGTTTGGTTCTTCTTCAATATTTACCCTATTTGTCCCAAAGGTACAACCGACCCCATCAAAGACCATTTGCCTGTACGAGTTTTCAGTTCCATGAACAAAATTCCCTCTAGTTCCAACCTCCCCTTCATACTCATTTATGTTGATAGACATTTGTGGTTCATTCCCCCTTGAGCTGCTACAAATTAACGGTTCACCATGTCGTGTCCACTCAAAATAATTGGCCACAAACCCTTTTCGCAGCAAATGCAACTTAACTTCATCAAGAGTAAGGAAACATTTGTGCTTGCACTTGCTATATGGACATCTGATTTTTTGTCCATCCATATATGCATGTTGAGAGCATGCATAATGAATAAAACTGTCAACTCCATGCACGAATTCAGGATTAATGAAGCCAGCAGGGGTTAATCGTCTATACATCCAATATCTATCCTGGCAGCTCATAGCTGAGATACTGTTAATTTCAACCAGTCAATTAATTGTCA